>VWZI01022230.1:454456-584482 GCA_013396835.1 Psilopogon haemacephalus
AAAAAACAACCCCAAAAAAAAAAAAAAAAAAAAAAAGAAGCCTCTTTAATAAGGGCTCTGTGTTAACTGTTAGAGCCTCACCATGCAACACCAGAAACTCACATGGTGTACTTGACATAATTAAATTCTATATTAAGTGTATTTTTCATTACTTTTAGAGCAGTCTGCCTCTCTTCCTTTACAGAAATATAATTGTATGCCTAAGAGTTAATTTTGCTTACATCAACTAAAGGTAGAGGAGGCTCTGACAGCATTTCAGAGGAGGTGAGGAATCTTTTCCCATACAGATATTCTAAGGGGGAATTGTCAAGAGAGACCTGGCAGAGCTCATCCCNTCAATTGACTTGAGGTGGGAGAAGGCAGAGGCCCCAGCAGTGCAGGTTTCTGATGGAAGCAGAAGTGTAGCCTTGCCATGCTGCATGAAGGCATTTGTGTAGGTTTCCAGAATCGGCAGGGATGAAAATGGTAGCTACCAGTGCAGGTCATTCCTGGCTCCTTGCCTTAGTCAAATTGCCTCCATTTGTGAACTCATTAGTAGATGAACCATTTGTTCTACAAAGCGTTGGAGAAGAAGGGAGTGTCCACAGAGCAGCTCCTCAGAAGAGTGTTAGATGAAGGCATTTTTTGATGAGCTATCAAGCCTCATAAAAGCTGTGGACCTCTGCGGAAGCAAATCAAACACGGAGCGATCTTTTCTGTGACTACAGAGGACCTTGCCTGTGACAGAAACCACTGGTTTGAGGAAAATTAATTTCTGGGCTCTTTTTGAACAGGGTTTTTGGTGTGCTTTGTGCTTCGATGCTCACTTCCTGCATGTTCTTGCCGTTTTTGTGGATCTTGGGGTGCTTGGAAGCTGCCTTGAGGTAGCACGAGCTGTGATAATTAGGCTCTTGCTTTTATCCTGGGAGACAGGGATTCAGTGCTGCTCAACTGCACTGGGCAGCAGCTCCTGCCTGAAACTTTCTTTTCTGAAGTTGCAACTTGCTGAAAAGGAAAATGTCATTAGGGAAGAGTTGCTTCTTCCAGTGGTTTAAAGAAAAAAAAAAATCTAATACAGTAATTCAAGATATATTTAATACTTTTATCATTCAGTTTGGGAATATAGGAAAGTTGAAACTGCTGGGTTTTTTTTTGTTTTTGTTTTTGTTTTTTTTTTCCTTTCATGTGGGATAAACATATGTAAGAGATGCAAATAAAAACAGACTTAAAGCCAAAAGCCCATTGAAATGGATTATTCTGATTGACGTGTATATAAAGTGTATCCATATTTGCCACCGTGTTTCATTTGGGGATTTAAAAGGATTTAAAACATCCAGCTTATCTGTATGCTGGGGAAAACTCAAGAATTCTTCATCAACTTCAGAATTACAGTAATGGTTTAAGTGATATTGCTCTGTGGTGTGGCTGAGATGAAGAGAAAATGAATATTTTTAGAGCTCTGTGACTGAATGTTTAGGAAGAAAATCCTGGAGAAATTAAAAGGAAAAAAAGAAAACCCAACCCCCCAAAAAATCCACTTAATGAGGCATGTTTGAGATTGGCAATGTGACCTGTTGGAAGGCAGCAAAGGGGAAAAGGATTTGGGGGTCCTGGCTGATGGGAGATTGGCATTCAGCCAGCAATGTGCACTTGTGGCCAGGAGGGGCAATGCCATTCTGGGGTGCATTAGAAGGGCTGTGGTTAGTAAGTCGAGAGAGAGGTTCTCCTGCCCCTGTGCTCTGCTCTGGTGAGGCCACATCTGGAGTACTGTGTCCAGTTCTGGGCCCCCCACTTCAAAAGGACATAGAACTGCCGTAGAGAGTCCAGTGCAGAGCCACAAAGATGCTGAAGGGAATGGAGCATCTCTGTTGTGAGGAGACCCTGAGGGAGCTGAGGCTGTGCTGCTGGGAGAGTGAAAGGTGACCTCAGCAATGGTTATAAATATGTCCAGGCTGAGTGCCAGGAGGCTGGAGCCAGGCTCTGCTGGGTGATGCCCAGTGACAGGACAAGGGGCAATAGGTGGAAGCTGAGGCACAGGAAGTTCCATGGAAACATGAGGAGGAACTGTTTCCCTGTGAGGGTGACAGAACACTGGAACAGGCTGCCCAGGGGTGTTGTGGAGTCTCCCTCTCTGGAGATATTCAGAACCCACCTGGATGCATTCCTGTGTGATCTGGTATAGGAGATCCTGCTCTGGCAGGGGAGTTGGACTGAATGAGCTTTTGAGGCCAGTGCAGCCCCCGACATTCTGTGATCCTTTAGCATGAGCTTTCCCTGTGGAAACAAGAGTTACCTGCTGTGGTCCCTGTGTTCCCAGCTGAGGTCTCTGACAGCAGGTCACTGAGTAAGGAGAGCCAGTTGGTTAGAAGTCAACTGTAAAAGTATTTATTAAACTTGCATGTTAAGTGGCATAAGTATGTCTTTACCTGAGCCTAGCTAAATGCCCAAACATAGAATCACAGAATGGTTTGGTTTGGAAGAGACCTTTAAAGGCCACACAGTCCAACTCCTCTGTAGTCAGCAGGGACATCTGCAAGTAGATCAGGTTGCTTAGAGCCCCATCCAAGCTGGCTTTGAATGTTTCCAGGGATGTGACACCTGCAACTCCTCTGGGCAACCTGGGCCGCTGTTTTCACCATTCCTCATTGTAAAAAAATTCTTCCTTACATCCAATCTGAATCTGCTCTTTTCTGAGTTAAAACTGTCACCACTTGTCCTCTCACTACAGGCCTTACCAAAATATGGTTCTCCAAAAGTTTGATGAAAACTGCTACTGATGTCAGCGAGAGAGGAGCTGTGGACAGCTGATGATTTCTGATGGTGTGCTGCAAGCAGGGGACTTGATGCTTTGCTCTCCATTCACACAATCAAATCTTCCTCCTCCAGTAGTTCCATACAGCAGGGAAACACCCAAAGGTAATGCTCAAAATACATTTCATGACAGCTGAAGCCAGCCTTGCTAAAGATGCTGAGGGACCAGGCAGTCCTGCCTCTCTTGCTGGCTTTTGTTCACAGCATCTGCATCAGTCTAGGGGGCAGAGAGAAAATGCAAGACCATAATCAGGCTATAAAGGCAAGATGGAACTATTGTGTTTTGGCCAACTCAATTTACCTCATGATGGTCCCTTGGAGGGCTGCACTTTTGAGTAGTGTATTAAACATTCCAAAAGCCACCATTTTGTGGAGAGATTGACTAATTCTCAGGATTCGCCAGACAAGAAATACAGAGTGGGATGGTATGATTCAAGATTCCCTGACATAAGCTAATGTGGTTTTGAAATGGAGACTCTACATTTAGATTACCTGGCAAGTTTGTCACTCCACATGCCCGTGGCTTGATGAAGCTGCATTAATTCACCTGGCAGAGTTACAAAATCTAATAGCCCATGGCACTGTCTGTCACCTGCAAAGTGGATTATTGTTGCTCTTCTTCATTTTGCTGGATTAAGCAAGAATTTAAGGGCATTGCCCCAGGAATGTGATTTTTTTTTTTTAAACAAACATATGCTGTATTCATTGGACATTTCTCTTGCTCTTTTAATCTTTCAGAAGAAAATCCCATCTGAAAAGATTATTTTATTTTTTAAAATTATTATGGCAGGTTTCAGATTTGATTTTAATTCCCTGTCATAACGAAGGCAATAGGGACTTGAATGAAATGATGACAGATCCACGAGCGATGCCCCATCTGCTGCACTGTCATGTAGAATATTCTTCTTCAAAGCTGAACTTCCAAGATAAAACAACCTGGTAATGTAAAGGAAATTCTGGAGTATATTTCTGGAATTTTTGATGGTAGCAGGGAAAATTGAAGTTGATTTACTGAGGTTTTGAAGGCTTAAAGAGAAGTATGAATGAATATTTAGCCATTTAGTGTTTCTTTGCAACAAGAGTCCTGGGATTTCAACAGGGCCTGTTGAAACTGAAGATTTATTAATTTAGTTTTGCTTGGAAACCTGCTCAGATGATTTTGTGTGGTGAGCACAGCTGGCTGGGATCTGCCACTGCATCCAGACTTTCAGTCTTTTTTTTTGTTTTGAACTCAAGGGCTGGTTTTGGACAACTGTTTCTCTTCCCTTTTCCTAAAAGTCTGGAAGGAGCACAATCATGGAATCATAGAATGGTTTAGGTGGAAGGGACCTCAAAGTTCAGCCAGTCACAACCCCCAACCACAGGTGAGGACACCTTCCACTAGAACAGGTCACTCAAGGCCTCATCCAACCTGCCCTTGAACACCTCCAGGGAGGTTGTGGAGCACACAATGTGAACTTTGATCACATTCTTTGATTCTGTGCTCCATAACCTCCCTGGGCAACCTGTGCCAGTGTCTCACCACCCTCACTGGAAAGAATTTCCTCCCAATATCCAGTTTCAATCTCCCCTCTGCCACATTGACTGCAAGCACCTTCTCTTCCAGTTCAATTAATGTTTATATATTTTTCCTCGTTATTTCTAGATCCAGTTATTCATTTATGTAATGCTTTCCATGAGTGTTGCAAGAGAACCTGATTATTATTAAAATTAGTGGTCAGGGTGGCGAGAGTTTGGAATATTGGAAATGAATAAACAATGTTAATTTTGAAAATACTACCTCACATCAATTAATTACCTCTCTGTTATACTGCTATGTCTCATAGAATGGCTTAGGTTGGAAGGGACCTTAGAGATCATCTGCTCCAACCTCCCCACTGTGGGCAGGATCACCTCTCAGTTGGACTTAGCTGCTCATGATGTCATCCAACCTGAATGTCTCTTTTTTGAATGTATGCATTCTTGTTAATTTTTCATGCAAAATGGTTTTTGGCAGGCTTGAGAGTCACATAGGAAAAGTTACCATTGAATTCAGGGTGAAAAAAATAAAGTGATTTGATATCCCAAACCACCATGGCCTCATTGCACATGCATTAGCGTGTGTGGAGCTCCTTGACAATGTCTCTGGGATCCCATACTTCAGAAGGATACTTTGAGGGCTTGGTGGCTCTGGAGACACCAGCTGTATTGCCTTGGATCAGTAATTCTTTGCTGCTTTGGCAAATACAGATGTCTCTCAAGCAGAGTTTTTTTGAATTGGAGAGAGTATGTGAACTCTATTAGTAGTCAGATGCTGAAGCATCAGGTGCTAGAGAGTCTAGGTGGTAGATTCACTGGAGTATATCTGCCTGCAAATGTGAGCAGTGAGTTGCAATAGAGAAAACACTGTAGCTTTCCTCCTTTTTTAACAATTCAATTTACATTTTTATGTTATGCCACTCTGGATTGCACAAATCTCAACACCCGTTATTAGAATTATGCTTAGCCCATTTCTCCATTTAGAGAGCTTTTCCCCTAGAATTATGTCCTTATGCAAGGGAACAAAGACAAATTACAACGTGTTTCCAAGACATGCTAACAGCCTTCACTGATGCTAAATCCATTGCCTGGAGCCCAGCCAAAAAGTTTGGATTGGAGGTAAATAGATGCAGATTCACAATGGCTTTACCTTTTCTCTGCACCTACATGAGTCCACATGGGGCCTGATTGCTTTTCCTGGGGTTATATTTAGTAACTCATTGCAGATGGCTCTTAGATACCAGGAAAGAGGAAAAAGAAAACTTTCTCTTTCATGTGTAATTGTATTTGCACCTTAAAAGTTTCAATATATTTATTTGACCCTGAAAAAAATACCTTACACTAACAGTGTGTGCTTCTGATGAGAATGTTTTGTTGTCTTGTTCTTCATCCCTAACAGATTGTTTATGCTTATTTTTTTTCCTTTTTTACCCTTTGAAACAGAAACTGTAGTTTTGTTCTAGAGTCACAGAGAAGTTGTGACTGCCACACTCTGCTTCTCCTAAACATGACCACATGCCACATTTATTCTGATGTGTTCCGATGTTTGATATCTCACATTTCTTCTGTGGTATAGAAATCCTTTTGAGTGGGCTCTGCAGGATGTTGAAATGTTTATGCTCATCTGTTTCTTTTTATCATGGGTTGCTTGGAGTAAGATTTGTGTGTTCTTATTAATGTAAAACATCATTGATTCTGTTTTAGAATTGGAAGGGTGAAAGATAAAGACCTAAAGTACTACTTCCCTTGCCAGGGAGTGAAGGGGATGTTGGGGCATGATGATATGGTGGTAACTGACTCACTGTGTTGGAGTGAGTACTGGTGGCCATGCTAGGGCTTCACTTGCTTCTCTGTGATACCTCTGCAACCCTGGAAGCAGCAGGATACAACTGAAAAGTTGCTCCTCGTCTAAGTGTGTTTATAGTGCAATAAGTCAGGTGAAATTTTTGGTGCACATGCCAAAAATGTCCCTTCAGGGAAGGGAACAACTTCCACAATGGACTGGTCCTTTTTTAGGGCACAGTCACATAGTGGTGACCCAAGTGCACAGAACAGATATCACTGGAAAAAAATGAACTCTTCTGTAGAGATGCCACAGTGTGATGGAGGAAGGATGCTAAAGTATTTTCCGTATATTTAGGAGAAGTAGTAACATATTTAACAATATGAGGGAGCAGTAATTTTCTAACAGTAGTTTTTACTTACAATTAGTTAAAAATAGGTTGTTGGAGAGAGTTCCCATTCCTGCTGTACAGGCAATTGATCTTGGGCTCTGCAATCTTCAAGTTAGGTGGGTGAAAGATGAGGCATAGGACTTGAGAGAAAGAAGAACTTCCTGTTCTTGATTTCCCTAGGCTATCTAGAAGTTTTCAACTGCTGGAACAAATGTGAACTGCCTAAAACATCCTTCAAATTGTGTGGTAAAGAAAGGGACACAGCAAACTGTTCCCTGTGTTCGAGATAACAGGAGTGCGAGGCCATGACGTTGTGCTTATTGATTCAGACAGATCCCCTACACAGAGTGACTCCAAAGAAAGACAGAGATGGATCTCCTTGGGCCCCTGGCACTACAGCTTCTGGACTGCTCAACAGTGTTCAGTGAGAAAAAAGCAGCTGAAATCCTGTGTCCAGTTTTTTAATGACCTCATGGTCACTTGGAGTGCATTAGAATTTTACTGCTGGAGGTAGGTAATCAAACTGCTTATCCCTTCCCAGTTACAGTTACATGAATGGAATAGTCCTGTCAACAGGAATAGATGGAGAAATTAATACTATAAATAAACAAAATGTAAGAAGGGAAAACAGATGGTTCACAGAAACCTTTTGGAGGGCTGCAGGGGCAATAAAAGAGACTTCTGAGGGTGATCAGTGCTGTGAAAGCACTGCCAATCTGATCCGCTCCTATCTCTAGAAGGGGAAAGGAAAAGGCATTATTGATATTGCACTTCTGGCTTTGGGGGTTTCACTTCTCAAATACTTGCACATTGATGGAAAGGAAACTCACAGTATGGTGGAGTCCTGTTGTCATTTCACCAGTGTCATCTCCCTGAAGGGACAGTCAGGCAGACAGCAAAGAAGCATGCCCTCCTCCTTCTCTTACCAGCGAAACAGAAAGAAACATCTCCAGTAAATGCCTGAACACTATTCACTAATTTAAAAAATGTGTCTTTTGATGTCTTTAAAGTTGTACCAGTTGTGTTCCACTACACAAAAAAGGGCAGGGGAGAATTGCACTTAGTGCCAGGAGAAACAGAAGAAGAGCACAGGGAGTGACCCATAAGCCTCCAGCTCTGTTGTGGTTTTGGTGCAGCAATTTAGAGGTTTTTGTTTTGGTTTGTTTTTTTTTTTACAGCAACTAGCTGCTGCAAAAGCATAAAAACGTTGTCACCTTATCCCTGAACATGCTGAGTGAAACAAAACATATCTTCCCTCTGAGTCTCAATTTGTGCTTTATCACCTCTGTTGCTTGCTTTATCATTTTTGTTTGTGCACCGAGCAGTGGAAATAAATAAATAAATGTATGTACGCAGCATGCTTTATTTTATTTTTTTTCCTCCTTAAAAGAAGTAGGACATAAATTGCCATTGCCATTTCCTCAGACATCCAGCTACAAAGCATTTACATAAAGCTGTTACGCTTTCTGCTCTTACATGCTTGTTGCAGTTGTTCAGTCCACACTGCAAGAAAAAGGAAAGACAGGGAAAATACATTAGCTCAGCTCTTCCCAGGATCAAACCCCCTGCTCTAAATTCAAAATCTCAACTATAAAGTCATCTGCTTTCTTGTTACTTTCTGGCCTTGCAGATGCGCTTTTATCCCACAAGAGACTTGCTTTTGTTGTGTTCTGTGAGAGTCTTAAGCTACAGGATCTTCAGGTGCTACAACATTTCCCCCTCTAACTGCTGAGAACGCTTTTAAATTAAACTGAAGATTTCCTGTAGGTCACTGTGACCTTTTTGGTTTTGCATTATAGAGCCTGTTAACTGGGAGAATGGAAGCTGCAGTTCCCAAATAGTGTTTCCAACCCTATAAACGAGGATGTGCATTAAACTCTGCAAAACACAAGTAACGAACATGATTTGTACCCTGACAAAGCAAAAAAGCATGATTAAGGATAATTGTTGGTAACTGTCAGCGTGAGAGAAATGTTTATGCATGCAGAAGTACCAAGCAGCATTTAAACAGTATCTCTAAAAAGAGCAGTAAGGAACTAATGGATGCCAGCACATCCGTTGAAAACAATTTGGCTTATTTGTTTCTTTTCCTCCTTTATGAATTTAGGAAAAGAATGATTGTAATAATTTTGAGTTTTAACGAGGGCTCGGAAATGTTCACTCTCGCTCACGTTACCACAAAACTGCTTTTGTGAGGGGGGAAAAAATACCTACATTTGAAAAGCTATTTCCTGGTGAGACTCCTCATGCTGCCTTTTCTGGTCAGGCCATGAATCTGTCTTGATGCAAATACAAATTAGGTTTGTGGCTAATTTGTTTTCATAACAAGGACATTGCTGCCTGTTTTGGTGACAGAAGTTTGACAATTAAATGCACCTTAATTTATTATTGTTTTAAGAGAACCATTCTGCCTTTTTTTTTTAATGTGTATATATAAAAAACAAATTGCTTTAAGTAATTAGTATAATTAGGAGGAAGATTTCTTAATGCCTTTGCATTGTGGGTATTTGGCTCTGCAAACACATTCACATGAGGATAAAACATGTGAAACAGGAAAAGGAATATATCAGTGTTGTAGAAGACCTAAACTGGTCAAAATAGTCCTGAATGTGTCCTGGTTTGCCCAGATATGTTCTTCTGCTCTACTTCCCTCTGCTGATGGGAGAAGCAGCCACAGGAAAGGAAGACAAAGGTCTGTCCAAACTTCTTTACAAGATACCCACACATGTATACACTTGTTTGTGTTCTGTCCTAGAAGGTAAAAGTAAGCTCTGACTTTACCTGGTATTTTGTGAGTCTCAAAGCCTCTTTAGCAAAATTCTGTAAACTTGCAAGTGAATCTGAGTGCCTTCTGTCTTAAACACAAAGGAGCTTCTCCAGACCCTCTAGGGGGCAAGCAGTATATTTGACCACAAGAACCTATTTTCCCAGTTCAATGAAGTTTAATGTTTGTATTATTGCTCGTTATCTCTTAAGTGCTCCAGATTCTGTTTATCCTTTGAATAATGTTTCCATGAGCATTGCAAAGAACCAATTATTATTAAAAATTACCAGGCGGGCAGTGAGAGTTCTGAAAATCAAAATCAATAAAGTATATTAGTTTTGGAAAATCCCATCTCACATTAATTAATACCCTCCATTACACTCAGGTGCCAGGAAGAAGTGCTGGTGGTATTATAAAAGGTGAAACCTTAACGTATAACTCTGCATTTTGTAGGACTGGAGTGGGGCAGGAATTTCCCTCAGCTTTCTTCTGCAAGGACTAAAATTGAAGGCCCATGTTCTTGTGTCAGTATATCCAAGGAAAGCATATTGGAAATGCCTGGGTGAAGAATCCCTTCAGGAGTGGCAAGGCCAAGGAGATGGTTGAATTTGCTCTCTCGAGGTGAGTCCAAAAAAATGAGTCATCGTTCACATCTTGTTTTGAAAGGAACCAGACTAAGCCTTTTATTTTCTTTATAAGAAACCCCAAATTGTGATGATTCCAATTTGGAAATGTGTGTGCATCTTAGGATTTTCTGCAAAGAGATTAGATACTTTTGCAAACAAGAGTCTCTGAAGGCTGTAGCCCCCAGATAAAAGCTCTGGAAAGCTTCCTTTTGCTGATCGTGGAGGAATCTCTGGGATTCTGTAAACCTGAAGCACATAACTGAGGAAAAGAAAAAAATATTAACTTAAAATCCCCCCACAAATACCTTGTCAGTAGTTATTAGTTTGCATTTGGAGGTGAAGAGATTTGTATTATGTGGGACTGGACTATTCTCTGCAGCTACTTCTGGCCTTAGAATCCATTAATAAATAAAAAATATTTAAAAAAAAAAGGCGAAAAAATGGATTTGTGAGTTGTGATAAGTGAGGCCTCAGCTGCTGGCTCTGAACTGTCAAGTGTGCATCGTGCCTGGGCATAAGATTTTGTTTTGAATGATGTGATGTTTATTTGCATTTTTATTTATGCATTTTTCTGGATTTGTCAGCACATTGATTTTTATGATGACTTTACCCCAAATAAGGCATCTTGAGCAGCATTTATGGTTATTTCACACTACATCCATTTTCCAGGGTGCTGACAGATAGTGGTCATGATTTTTGATGTTTCAGCAGTGGAAAAACACATCCCCAGTAAAGGGAAGGGCTGGTTTACACCAAATGGATTCTCACAGTCCTCCTGCTGCCTTCTGATGAACTCACTTTCACGGGAGTGAAATGTGATCCTCATTTGGCTTTTGTGCGAAGCCACACTTGAAAGCCAGAGAAAATTCAGTGGTCTTGGGATGAAAATTATTCCCAGAAGACAACGGAGGAAAATGTTTTGGGAGAAAACTGATAAGTCTGTAGGCAGAAAGAGTGAAATCTGGTGAGCATTAGAATGGAGGTTGATTTTGAAAAAAACACTGGACTTCTGTGGTGACATTTAAATGTGGCTTAAACTCCTGCAAACCTTGATCCCAACCCATCATGGGATCAGACTCTCATTACTGATGTGATGGTTTAGGAGCTAGCCACCCCTCCACACTTATGAATTCACCCAGACTAGACTCACCCAGACGGAATTTAAGGAATGCAGCTTTATATTCACAGCTTAGCACAATAGACAAGCAGATATTTACAATATATTACAGGTATTTACAGCTACATACAGAAATATACAAGTTAAAAGTAATACAGAAACACAATACCCCTCCCAGAAATCAGAGTCCCCAGGAGAGGCTTCCAAGCATCTTTCCACCTTCTTTCCACCCTCTAACCTTATCCCAGAATCTGCCTTATGTGCAAAGTGAATTAGAAGAATGGGCTAGAGGGTTAGAAACAGAAATGATTAGTTGGGTTACACAGATCCAAGCAGAAGCCAGGGAGGCAGACACCAACAGATTCCACAGACAGAGTGAGACTGTCTTATCTATCTTTATGTCCTTGCTCTTATACATCTCAGCAAACCTATGAGTGAAGTAGACATTGCCACTGTTTTCTTTTCACAGCCTTTAATCTAATTTCTCATTAAAATATTCCAATTAGCCTCAAACAAGCACAACTGAACAGTAGATGATGAGCTGGTGCTGGTGCCAGAGATTAGCAATTGCTTCTTACCAAACAATACAGTGGTACTGCAAAGCACCACCTGAGGAGCCACCTCTTAAACTGCTTGAACAGTTTCCATTTTCAAGTAGTTTATATGTAAAGGCTGAGTTCTATGCAGTGCATTAGGGGCAGAGGGGCAGGCTTTAGTGCTGTGCTGTGGCCCCAGAAGCTGCAAAAGACTTAATTTTGTCTGGAATTATTTTTGCCTGACCAGGAGCTTGGCGATGAGGATGTGCAGGACACTCCTCTCCTGTCTGAGTGACAGCAGTTTGAAAGCGAAGCTGTGTGTTCAGATTGACAGAGATTTATGAGCTGCCAGCAGCTGCTGTGTTTGCTACCAGCTGAACTGTGGAAAATGGCCAGTCCGAGGGGGGGCTTTTGTGATTGTTTCTCTCACCTGTAATTGAGAGGGCTGCAAGTGTGGCTGTGCACAGCAGGGAAGAGGAACCTGCTGCAGAAATCTCTTCCGTAGGTGATGCAGGTAGAGACGCTAATGAGGCCACAGATGAGTAAGGCTGTGGTGTTTGTGCCAGCCCCTGTGCTGGCAGCCACTCTGGTATTGCCAACAGCTCACTGCAGTTGGTCACCGTGGGTCTGTGGGGGAGCAGGATTGAAAAGCTTTATTTGGGGAAGTGCTGAGGTGTGTTGGCAGAGCTATGCTGGGTTTGGAAGCCTGCACAGTGTTTGCCAGCCCTTCCCTCTCTCCAGCATCCTAACCCCTGGCTATGTTAAAGTTGCCTGGGCTGCTAGTCTGTGGGATGCTACCTTTCCGTGTGAAAAATTGCTTATCTCATATGCAGCATGTCCTGATAAAAGCTACCAGAAAGGCCTGGAGAAAGGAAGTGGAGTAAAACAAAAGAAAATAATCCCTCCAAAGCTCTCTGTGGTCTGTTCCTTCCACAGCCTGGCTTGGCATGATAAGGCATACATGGGAACCAGATCAGTGCTTCCCAGGTAACTCAGAAGCATTACATTCAGAGCCAGCTTGTTCTACTTTCTCCTCAGGTTTCCACTCCTCCCTCTATTTCTCCTTCTTTTGTTTTTCCTTTTTTTTTTTTTTTTTGAGAATATAACAAAGTCCACTGCCTGCTCTTTTTCACCTTGAAATCATAATCCCCTACTGGCAGCATCATTTTTGACCGTGGTGAAACCATGCTGACTGCTGGAGGGTCATTTTGAAGGCCACAGTCTGAAAGACTCCAAGGGCTATTTGCATGCACAAAAAAGCATGTTGGGGTGAGTTGCAGGAGAGACAAAGTTTCATTAGTCTGTGAGTGAAATTAGGCTTTGACAACAAACCTATACTTGCATGGTGAGACCACTAAACTGAGAGAAATATATTGCTGGTAGGGCCACCTGTATCAACATACATCAATAAGTGAAAATAAGCTTTCTTTTAATATTAGTAGTGTATTCTTAATGCATGAAAATGGTAGAGATGTGTGGTGTCTTATCCTGTGCTGGGAGCAAACAAAGCAGGAGTCTTCTTTTGCATTGGCAGTAGCAAGACTTTCTCAAACAAGAGCCATAATAAAGTGCTCTTCTCCCTTCCTTTAACATCTCTACCAATGATGTGGATGAGGGCACAGAGTTCACCCTTCGTAAGTGTGCAGCCAATACCGAGCTGTGTGGAAGTGTTTACCTGCTAGAGAGTAGGGAGGCTCTGCAGACAGCTCTAGACAGACTGCATCAGTGAGCTAAGAGCAATTGTATGAGTTTCAGTTAGGCCAAATGCCAGGTTCTGCACTTTGGCCACCACAGGCTTGGCTGTGGCTGGAGAGCTGTTCAGCAGAGAGAGACCTGGGGGCATTGATGTTCAGCCAGCTGAACATTAAGGCAGTGTGTGCCCAAGTGTACCCTGGCCTGTACCAGGCATGGTGTGACCAGCAGAAGCAGGGAAGTGATCTTACTCCTCTATTCACCACTGGTGAGGCCACATCTCAAATAGTGGATTAGGTTTTGTGCCCCTCACTACATGAAGGATATGGAGGCACTGGAGTGTCCAAAGAAGGGGCATGAGGTTAGTGAAGATTGCAGAGAATGAGTCTTGTGAGGAGCATCTGAGAGAGCTGGAGTTGTTTAGTCTGGAGAAGAGAACTCAGGGGAGACCTCATTACCATCTTCTTTCAGAAAGTCATAGACAGCAGAGAGATGGGGATCAGACTGTTCAACCAAGTAACAACAGATGAAACAAGAGGAAGTGGCCTCAGGTTGTGGTAAGGGCACAAAACTAATCATAGGCATATTATCTGTATTTATTTAAAGCTACCAGTGAGTGGGAACACCTATAAAGATAATTCACTAATCAGGAAAAATAGGAGTTAATTCTGCATGTACCTGCTGGTTAGCAATATAGACTATTAAATATGCAGAAAGTATGAAATATCATCAGGAAGCTCACTAAATAGAGCATTTCTTCAGTACTTCCAGAGTGCCTCTGAAGAAGACAAATAATCCAGCACATATTTATGGACTATATTTCATTCACAGACAAGGCAGGATGTAAAGTAATTGATCAAGGAGCTCAACCATGAAAAACAAAGAGTTTAATTAAATAGGTAACAGTGTTAAGTGAGATCACGCTCGACAGATGAAAAATTAGACATCACTGAAATGAAGCAACATGCTTTAAAAATACAGTTAAAAAAAAAAAAAAAATGGTAGAGGGAAGCAGAGACTGAGCNAAAAAAAATGTAGAGAGAAGCAGAGACTGAGCCAAATCTCACTCTCCCTCCCCAACCCCCCAAAAAAAATTTAAATTAATTTTTCAGAGCGTTTAGCCTTTAATTGTTACTCTTGGTCCTATTTGGTGCTTTTTTGGCTGTCCTGAAGTACCAAAAGTACCTAAAGAGAGTCTACGAGAAAGCTGTATACAAGAGCATGTAGCATTAGGACAAAGGGCAATGGTTTTAAACTAGAGAAGGGTAGATTTAGATTGGCTATTATGAAGAAGCTCTTTACTATGAGAATGGTGGAACACTGGCACAGGTTTCCAGTCAGAACCTCTGCAGGTGTTCAAAAACAGATGTAGACATGGCAATTCAGGACACAGTATGGTGGGCATGGTGGTGTTGGGTTGACAGTTGGACTTGATGATCTTAAAGGGCTCTTTCAACCTTGTTTTTACCATGACTTGTCTTTGTTTAAAATGATCCAGGGAAATTCTTGACTGCATGATGATTGTGGCCATTCCAACTGTTTTACTGCCTCTGATGAAATCCAGAATGCTGCTGCCAGCTCAGCAGCTTTTCAAAAGATCTCTGCATGCCTTCCTTTCTTTTCTTGCTTCAGGCACTGCACTTAATGCAAATCCTAAACCAAAACTGCATATGATGAGAATTTTGAACTCTTTGCAGTATATATTATGGATTTATTATGTCATTTGCAGCTTTAAATGTGACTGCTTCCTGCCTTTACTCTTCTCCTGCTGTCTCTTTCTTTCATACAACCTTATCACATTTCAATGCTTGTGGCTTCAATCTCATAGAATCATAGAATGGTTTAGATTGGAAGGGACCTCAAAGCTCAGCCAGTTCCAAACCCTCGCCATAGGCAGGGACACCTCCCACTAGAACAGGTCACTCAAGGACTCATCCAACCTGGCCCTGAACACCTCCAGGGAGGTGGTGGATCAGAGAATCACAGAATGCAATTGAAGATTGAGGATCACATTCTGTGACTCTCTGCTCCACCACTTCCCTGGGCAACCCATTACAGTGTTTCACCACCCTCACTGGAAAGAACTTCTTCCTAACATCCAGTTTCAATCTCCCCTCTGCCACTTTAAACCCATTACTCCTCATCCTGTTATTACAAGACCTTGTAAGAAGTCCCTCCCCAACCTTCCTGTAGGCCCCCTGCAGATACTGGAAGGCCACTCCAAGGTCTCATCAAAGCCTTCTCTTCTCGATGCTTCAGAGCCCCAACTCTCATGGAACACTATTTGTAATAGTCCTTTTGCCTAAGTAGAACACAAATTATGCATCCTTAGTGTTGTGATATGGTGGGATCAGGCTTTCTCCTCAAAAACAGAGGTTCTGGAAAATACAAGTTTATCAAAAGGAAACATTTTGGAAAATTTGCTGGTAGCCTCAAAATGCATGTGGAGCAGGGAAGGAATTGAGACTAGAAATTGATTCCAGTCTGTTCTGGCTCTCCCTTGAAACTGTTGCTTTAAAACTTCGGGTTTAATTTGAATTTAATTAAAAAAAATATTTATTTTGCTGAAGCAAAATGTTTCTGCCAACTTTTCATATTTACTCCAACAAGAAAACTCATCACTAAGGAGTATGGAAGGATTGCATCAAATACAGCAGCCAAATATACCAGACATGCTTGCTTGAGGTTCCCATAGTGGCTTCTTAAAATTCAAAGTATATAGAATTGCTCCATCTTTGTGTTTTGTCTCATCAGAGCTGACAACGTTCACAGTGCTGCTTGTCCTCCGAGTTTATGGCAGAGGGAGTACTGAAGTAACCTGTACTGAGTCTCTGAGCAGTTTTTTTGCCCAGTCCTACAACTCTATACTTGGAGATGCTCAGAGCCCCAGTGAGCTCCACAGACCTCCCCTTAGCTGTAAACATTTTCCTGAGGAAATCTGTCAGCTAAATTGAAAAGATCTGTCTTAATTTCTTCAGTTTGCTTTGGGGGGTAAAACTCCCCTGTAATTTCTGTGACCAGCTTGACAGTTTGTGTAGTGGCAAAGCTCTGCACTCACCACATGACTTAGACCTGCTGCTGCTGTCTGATGAGGAAGATGATTTTCCTGTGGCACCAGGCGGAGGCCGAAGGCACCAAATGTGCAATCTTGGCAACTTTTGTCCCCAGGATAACATCAATACATAGAAGCTACTTCCTCTCTAGCCCCTCAGCTGTGCATCTCAAAGGCTCTCAACCTGTTGTACCTGCAATTCATTAGCCAGTAGTTTTTAGCCCTTTAGGGTGTTCCAGAATGAGGGGAAGAAAAGCAATTAATGGTGCAGTGACATACTCAGCAGCTCTTCACAGTGAAGCTCTTTGCGCAGAAGGAAATTTCTTGACACATCTATTAGCTGCTGTCAGATGTATGATGAGAAATTGCCACGGGCTATTAAAATGTATTTATTAACTTCTGTGGCCCTGTTATGCGTAATTATTATGACATAAGTATCAATTAAAAGTGTCGTCATTTTAATTGCAGTAGTTTGGTTTGAAGGTAACATCTGCACCGTGCTGGACAGAACAGACCTTCTTGGAGATGGTTTTCCATTTCAAGACCTCTCTCCAGAAAATCCAAACCTTCATTTCAGCACATAGGATTTTCTATGCTTGTAAAAAAAACCTCAAACCCACATGTTGCTTCCAGAAGGATTTTTTTGAATTACCAGAGCAGCTCTAACTTTGAATTAAACATTATATGACACACTAACTCTGGTACAGCTGAATACCCAAACCCTGAGGTAGAATAAGCATACACTGGACCTCAGGGGGTGGCTCATATACCATTTTCTACACCTCGGTGGCACTGAAGTGTCAAAAGTAGATTTAAAATGCAGGTATTGTTGCTTCCATATGCAAAGTGTGCATGTTCTTTTTCTTTCTTCCCTCCACCCCACCCACGCCCCCCCCCAAACGTAATACCCAGCCTGCCGAAAGCAAGATGGAGCAAAATGTGTCTGCAGTAGCAATCTGTGTCTGTAACCCTGAGGTGAGTCTGCTCCTGGGTGAAGCGACAGCAGAGTGTAAGACGTGCTAATGGCTGCAGAGAGGCAGAGATCTACCATTCATCATGATTTTCAACTTAATGAGCATTTGAAGAAAAAACATGCATATTATTTCTTGATTAGAGGAAAACTAAACAAACCAGCCACAGCCTGCACAGGTTTCTTTCTACAATATACCTGTAGAGGTACAGTTCTGAGGATGAAAAATCCAGGATGGGGGCTCTAGAGAGCCAGATGCTGTGGATCCTGCCAGTCTTGCGCCAGATACTCACACCCCGAGTTCAGTCAACTGCTAATGACAGGAGGCAGTGGAGGTGGATATGAGGATTTCAGGGAGTCTCATGGTCTAGGACAAAATCACTCCTGGGCATATGAAAGCTTGTTGAAAATGTTTCTTCTGCAGTCAGCTTTATTCTGTTCCTACAAAGTAGCCTGCATATCAAGAGCTGGCATAGTCTTTGAGGAAGAAAAAGGAAATTCTCTGCTGATAAACTCATTCTGATTCAAATGTATTTGCTACCAGTTTCTACAGTTACAAAGGTTGAAGCTGAACTGGGGGCGGGGGGGGGTGGCGAATCCAAGCAAAATGAAGGGAGCTGTGTTTCTGTAGACAAAGGACATCATTGAATGTTTCTCTCCTGTTCTGCTGCAAAAGATAGGAAGTGCTTCCTGGATCAGCAAGGCAGTGTTTATAGAGATAATCAGAGCCACTGGGGCTACCTGCAGTAACACACCTCAAAAATAAAGTGGGTTGTGCAGAAAAGGATGGAGGATAACTGTTGCATCAAGCCCTGTGATGAGTATAGAACAAACACTGGTGGCACTGGTAGATACATAGCAGCACAAAAATCTATTGGACTAATAAATTGAAACGCTGATCAGTTCTGAGAAGAGGAGGCAGAGAAGATGGTAACTCACGTAAAATCAGGATAAAAGGGACCATTGTAACAAAATGATGTGGCTAAGAACGAACGGATCCTCATGATGATTGTCATGTAACATCGACTGGAGGTTATTGCAACCCGAAGGTTTGCAATTTAATCTGAGCTAGGAATCAGCATGTTGCTTGCCAGACTGAATGGCAATTTGAAAGCTGCAGTTAATACAGACAAGTACCTGCAAAAAGCTGAGCTAAAAGAGAAACTGTTCAGGGTGGGTGCAAGAAAGCGACAGCCACAGCCGTGGTTGATGCACGGTTTTGAAGGCTGCAGCCAGCGCCGCTGTGAAAAGCATTGAAGTCTTTCCAGATACCACAATGCCACCGGAGGCAGTCTGAGAAGTTCATGTCCAGAAATAGGCTGCCATTTCTTTCTGGAGCATTTCTTTATCTCGCTATATCATGAGTTACTCTCGTCCTGCGTCAAGCCAGTTGCCAAATGTGTTTTAGGCACTGAAAGAAGCTGATGCTTAACCAATAGCAGCTTACTAACAGATTGCACTAAGGGGATTGCTTTTTTGTGTAAACACCTAAACCCCAGTGGCTTCCCGGGAGTTAATTTACCAAAAGTTAGAGGGGGAAGAAAAAAAGAGCAAAAGCTACAGAAAATATATCTCTACTTTGCAGATTCACAGATTGTATTGTGTGGGAAGGGACCCTCTGGATGGAGCACTTAGTGCCATTGGATGGGGCTTGTTGATAGGTTGGACTGGATGATCTTGGAGGTCACTTCCAACCTGGCTTATTCTATTCTATTGTATTCTAGAGTCATCTTGTTCAATCCCCCTGCACTCAGCAGAGACATGTCCAAACGGGACCTGTCCAGCCATCAGGCTGCCCAAGGTCACACTGAATTTGATCTTGAATGTCTCCAGGGACAGGGCCTCCACCACATCCTTGGGAAGCCTGTTCCAATATTTTCCAATATTTATATTCCAATATTCTCACTGTAAAGAACTTCTTCCTTACGTCCAGTCTAAATCTGCTGTGCTCTAATTCAAAGCTCCTCATCTGATTGCAACAAGTCCTTGCAAACAGTCCTTCCCCAGCCTTCCTGGAGATCCCCTTCAGACATTTCTTGGTACACAGCAAGAAAGAGGAGAAATGAAGATGAGATATCATTAAGTAAGTCTTAACAAGCAAACGAAGGAAAAAGAAGCAGTTTGATTGCTATGGGAAGAAAGCTTATATTGGTTACAGGTTATGTCACCTGAGATAAATAAAAATTATTAGTATAGACTAGTGGAGAAAAGGATAATAAACCAAGAAACAGATAAGAGGAGCATTTCTATTTCTTTATTTCTATCTCTCCTTACTAAAGAAGAGCAATTAATAACTTGGGCATACAGTTCTCTGCCAGACACCCAGCACTGGTCATATAGCAAAGTGAAAGCTCAGCTTGTGGAGTTTATCTTTATTTTCCCTTGCTGCTGTTATTATTTGCAACATTTCTAGCAGGAAAAAAAATGGGATAGATGAAATCCGATACTGCATTACTCATTTCCCAACTGCAGATTAGCTTTGGGAAATCAGGGTTATAACTTCTGAGTTAATGTTCAAGTTCACAACTAGGAAGATTTTGAATGAGTGGACTTGGGGGGAGTGGGGAGGGTGTGGGTGTGCATGGAAACTAGGGAGTGTTGGGTAAATTAAATCTCTTCTTTTTTTTTGTTCAGAAGAAATATTGCTGTTTCTTCAACAGCAATGCATAGTGCCTGCAGAAAACAAAGTCTGAAACTTCTTTGAATGTTTCATTTAGCACATTGGATAAAACTCAGACACTTGTGCACGGTAGCTCATGACACTTCCAACATAGCTCCAGCTGATTTTAAGCAGGCTTTTTTCTCTCTTCAGGAAGCAAGTCAGCTTCTCCTGGCCATGGGAGGAAACCAGCAAATCCCTTTAACTTAATCCAACTGATGACTGTTCTCTTAGCCAGAAATAAATTGTTGTTCATCAAGAATTCAAGAACCAGCAAGCAATTTAAAATAATCCTGAGAGCACAATGGGGATAGAAGGGGTGAAAGCTGATCTATATGTCTGGAATGAGTTATTTTTGTCTGGAACATGACTGTATCTGGGGTGTTTACCACCATTTGGGTTTGGCTGCCAATTCTCAGTGTTTCAGCAGGTTTATCCCATGCAATGAATTGTGAGCAGATGGGAGAGTGCTGTGCAATGTGAGGCAAGGGAGAGGTACAGGGTGCCTGAAATGACACATGAAAAGCAGTGTGCTGGACTGAAATACTGAGTCAGAGAAGAAAAAAAGCTGAGATGTGAAATGACAAAGAAAACACACAATTAACCTTTAAATGTCAAATTGTAACGTTGTGTTCTGTGTATTACAGGTGCTCCGGGTCACTGGGAATTTTTGACCAATGTCACTTTTAGAGCATGTCATAGAATAGCTTAGGCTGGAAGTTACCTCAGAGATCCTCTTCTCCAACCTCCCTGCCATGGACAGGGACACCTCTCAACTAGACTCAGCTGCTTAAAGCCTCATCCAGCCTGGCAGTAAACACCCCTAGGGAGGAGGCAGCCACAGCCTCCCTGGGCAGCCTATTCCAGAGTCTCACCACCCTTGTACTAAAGAACTTCTTCCTCAGATCCAGTCTAATCCTCCTCTCCCTCATCTTCAAATTATTCCTCCTTGTCCTGTCTCTAGACACTCCTATAAAAAATTCCTCTCCAGCCTTTCTGTAGGATGCTTTCAGGTATTGGAAAGCAGCTCTAAGGTCTCCCCAGGGTCTTCTCTAAGCTGAACACCCCCAGCTCCCTCAGCCTGTTCTCACAGCAGAGCTGCTTCAGCCCTTGGATCACCTCTGTGTCCTTCTCTGGACTCACTCTATGAGCTCTGTGTACTTATGCTGGGGGTACCAGAACCGGAGACAGTATTTGAGGTGAGGATTTCATGAGAACAGAGTGAAGGGGCAGAGTGCCCTCTCTTGCCCTGCTGGCCACGTTCCTCTTGATGCAGCACATGACATGATTTGCTTTCTGTGCTGCATGAGGGCGCGGCCAGCTTGTGGTGAGCTTCTCATCCATCAGTACACCCAAGCCTCTGTCTTCAGAGCTACTCTCAACCCACTGGGTCCACATGTCCTATGTCTTTAATTTGATGAGCTTGTATGTGTGTTGTAGATGTTCAGGTCCTATATGGTTTTTCAAGAAGATACACCAACTTTTCTCTCCCAGGGGATTTCCCAGGAGAAAATGCCCTGGGCTGTGTGCATTTTACAAACAACTCCTGATGGTTTTGCAAAGCTCCTTAATATTCATAAAAGAAATCTCCTGTACAGCGACTGTCTAATTAAAGATCTACTTTTACCAATTGTGCTTTACAAGCCACTTGAGCTTTCAGAGTTTCTGTCAAGCACTTGAATTTTAAAACTCGTGGATTACTGCTTTGAGCACCAGGGATCAGAGCAGTAATACCACCATTAAATCTTATGGCCCTTACTTGTCTCTCACACTGTCGATAAGCAGTATTTGAGTTCCTCAGCTAAATTAGCCACTTCTCCTAAACTCCATATTACTCCACCTTTGGCTTCCTCCAAGGGGCTGGGCTTTGAAGGGAAGAGTGTGCTTTAAACACCTCATTTTGTAAGTGGTCATTAGCAGCAGCCATTGGAAGATGATTGGTTTCTTTGCAGTCTGGAAGCGTCCAGAGTGCTGTATAATTGCAGGTGGCTTTGAACAGTGGGATGTGCTTCATATGGTGGGTTTGAGTGACTATTTAGTTGCATTTTTAATAGAGTAATTCGGCAGCTTATGCATGATTTTTTATGGAGGACTGAGAGGGTACCGATTTGTGAGACCAGAGCAGGCTACTCCTACCATGACAAAGGGCTCAGGGAATTGCACAAAAGCACAGAAAAAGGCAAACTTCTTCACTAATCCTGCAGCAGCCAGCTGGCTTCATCTGCAGAAGCCTGCTGGGTCAGATGTGGTTTCTGATGTGCTTAGTGACTGTTGAATGGGCATCTGTCCTGTTATCCTGGCAGTCCCCTCACATCGCTGTCACAGCCCCCACTGGGAAGAGATGTCACAGGTATCCCACTGGCATGTGAAGAACAAGGCCTTTGAGTTTGATTTGAACCCGACTTTCACTTTTTTCTCTCCATCTCCCCAGATTTTCAGCCTCTTTGTGGGTGTCACTGGAGATTTGTGGCTCACTATAGAGGCAGGCATTTTTCTATTTCTAATAACTGCTCTGCTCCCCTTCCCCTTTCCTCTTCCAGAAAGGCAGCACTGCCTGTTAAAAGCACTTAATGACAACATGTGTTGAGTCCAGGAATTATGACTGAACTCACGTGGCACTTACTAGTTTTAGGGAAGGCATTCAATTTGTTTGGGCTTGGCTTTCCTAACTGCTGATGCTGGGAGAACTTATCATCCCCTAAAGGTTCATTTATTGCATTAAACCCAATTGAATCATAACCAGAGCCAGAGCAGAGGAGCTCTTGGATGAGAAGGCAGAAAGAGTTCAATGGAAAGATGCAAGAGTGGAATATATTATTTCCCAGAATAAGTACACAGTGATATTCCAAAGAGTAGGTGGTCAGACACCCAGGTGACCTGATGCTATTTTGCAGCTCTAAGACACAGGGCATCTGTTAGGCTAATCTATGAGGTTGCAATATTGCTTCTTGCTAAAGCTATTACTGTCTTAATATACAAATCTAGCCAAGTTCATCTGAATATGAAACATAATTCAAAATTCAGTTTCCATGCAAAGGAGTTCTGCCTCGGGTAGGCTCTTTGCAACTAGAAACAGCTGGAGGTAAAGTAGGGGAACTAGAAACCCCTGTGGTAAATTTCACCTTTCCCAGTTTCATTATTTTTGGTCCTTTCTTAGACAAGATATAATTTTGATTTAATTCCAGAGCCCAACAAGGTAGGTAGGCTGGAAATCAAGCATTGCTTGATGCTTGCCTCGTGTGACTGACAATTCTATTTCAAGTCCCCAGAGCATGTTTCGTCCTGCAAGCAAGAGCAGCTGTGGGCAGCAGGGCAAGAGAAGGGATTCTGCCCCTTTGCTCTGCTCTCCTCATACCCCACCTGCAGCACTGTGTGCGGTTCTGGAGCCTCCAACACAAGCAGGGTGTGGAACTGTTGGAGCCAGTCCAGAGGAGGCCACAGCTCTGGTGTGAGAACAGGCTGAGAGAGTTGGGGCTCTGCAGCCTGGAGAAGAGAAGGCTTCCAGGAGGCCTTATAGTGGCCTTCCAGTGTCTAAAGGGGGCTACAGGAAGGCTGAGGTGGGAGTATTGACAGGAGGAGGAGTAATGGGTTTAAAATGGCAGAGGAGAGATTGAAACTGGATGCTAGGAGGAAGTTGTTTGTAGTGAGGGTGGTGAGACACTGGCACAGGTTGCCCAGGGAGGTTATGGCCACTCCTTGAATGACCTGTTCTAGTGGGAGGTGTCCCTGCCTGTCGCAGAGGGTTGGAGCTTTGAGTGGCTTTGAGGGAGTATGAGTCCCTTCCAATCTAAACCATTCTATGAGTGTTTTGAATAGAAAAATGTCCTGGTTGATAGTGGAACTGTACTGCAGTGCCTCACCAGTGTTTCTGGAGATGGATACTGACAGTGCTTGGAAAGTGCTTTGACACCCTCAGAAAGGTGCTGTGTAAGGCAACTGAAATATTTTTTCAAGGCAAAATTCTGCTTCCATAGCCACTGAGTTTGATTGGTAATTTATTAATATTTACCACTATTTTTTCCATGGCTGCATGATAGCTGGGCAACTGAAATATTTTTTCAAGGCAAAATTCTGCTTCCATAGCCACTGAGTTTGATTGGTAATTTATTAATATTTACCACTATTTTTTCCATGGCTGCATGATAGCTTTTTTTTCTTCCCTGACAAAAAAATCTGCCTAACTCTAAATTTCAACTTCTTGTAGCTGTATACTTACTGCATTTTTCTTGTGGACTTCATAGCTAAGGTAGGAGCTGTTGATTCTGTTTTTCAAATATTCTGCCCATGTAAGGAATTTATTACCTTGACGCAACCAGTTTGTTGTCCTTGCTATGTATCAATATTTCCTGCCACTACCTCTGGCAGTGCTAGACTGCAGTCTTTAAAGAGTCTCTGCAACTCAGAGTTTAGACGTCTTTGTTACATCAGAGGCATTGTGGTGACTAAAACTTTAGGCCATATGAGGAATAAAAGAAGTAAAGGAAATGTCAATTGTTGTTTCAGACAGAAAATCAATCTTTTCTGCAGGAAAACTCTTCCGAAGTTTGGCCTTTGTAGTATCAAGCAACTATCAGCTTTGTGATACTGATTCAGACTATTGCCTGAGGGAAGTCAATAGGTCAGATTTAGTTACTGATTTCATTGACACACCTAACTTGTGTGACAGAGAACCTATTCGTTTCCATGGTGAAATAAAGCCCCCTCTGATTCTTGTGGAGGATTTCTTGCCACTAAAGTGTTGAAGAGGAAGCTGTAAGAAGGTCCACAGACCTTGAACCCTGCTTGGTTCTGCTCAGCATCTTCTGATAGAAGATAGAGCAGCTCTTTAGGGTGGCCAAAAGATTGTGCCCTCCACATCCCCTTATACCAAACGTAGAGAGCTTTAAATATCTCACTGCGTGCTGGGCCACAGCATCCAGCTACGCACAACCCTGTTGAGTACTGCCTCATCTGCTTTGGTGAAAATGAAGTCAGATGTCAGAGCAGGCTGAGTAACACATCAACTGAACCTCTGCAAACCCTGCTCCGCTGTCCTTGTGCCATGACAGGAGACAAAGAGATTCCTGAAGGATGTAATAGTCCCAGTCCATAGGAAAGGTGTTTGGTGTAGTCGGTGACCTCTGCTTTACTTCTCTGATGCCATTTGTGTACGCAGCTGCCCACAAGTACACACATTGTTAACAGGAGTATAAATATTGAATTTTCACAGAAACGTTGGCCTGATTAATGATGGAAATTTGAAACAAAAGGATCTGAAGTGCTCTTACAACAGCATGTTAATCTGTCCAAAGTAACCATAGAGCCTTTAAACTAGTGTGCTGTAATTACAGCAATAATTAATTAGTATGGTTAGAGGGCAGAAACAGTACTGTGCCTGAACTCAGTGGAGGGTTGCTCCAAGATCAAGTGGCATTTTGTGAGGCAAATGTGAGGGAAGTGCTTTGTCCTGAAATATAGTTACCTTTAGATGGATGAAACTGTCCAGGTGCTTTTAATAGGAGGGTGTTGGGCTCTCAAAAGCTGAACTGTCTGAAACGAACATATATGCAGCATACATCAGATGTATAGCATGACCATCTCTGAAAGGCTTTCCACTTTTCTATCTAGCCTTAAGGCAAAGCCAATGTGACAGAGCAGCTTCTGAAATCAGGGAATGGAGTTGTTCCATGATGGGGAGGGTAGATGTGTACTGTTACTGCTAGCAGGATGCTTGTCCTCTGGATAAGAAGACAATGCTGGAAAGTTTCTTGGAGGCAGTTCTACTCTGTTCAAAAAGTTACTGTCTTCAATATATGCATGTATACACATACAAATTCCCACTCTTTGTTTCCTTTACAGAGTGTTGTTTCATGGCAATATTATCACTTCATGAGTTTGCCACTCTTATTCCAGAGAGATCTAATTTAGGAGGATTTGATCTCATTTCAAATGAATGCATTTTTTTTCATCATGCAAACACACTGTGAGCTACAGAGAGTGTAGGCTGAAGAGAAACTAGAACTGTGCTCATTTTGAGAGTAAACCAATTACAGATTACTTTCATTACAATATCAGACAATAAAAACTTAAATCTACCAGAGTTAAAAAACAGAAATTAAATTTAAAAGACCACTCCTATGTGCCTGGAAGAAACTTCAGGAAAATAATGACAAATATTTAGAAGCTAAGCACTGTGTGTGGAGCACAGCTTCCAATTTCATTGTATCAAAAAGGAATCAAAGCTGTGTGCTCTGAGACTGAGCTATGGAGAAAGAAGAAAGTAAAATGAGATATTTGCTTTGATGTGAGTTCCAGAGCTGAGCTGTAATGCTGATGCAGGTGTATTTATTATGTCCATGTAGCTATTTTGGCTGAGAATGGGATGAAATTTCCTGTGCATGCTGTATAAAGACTGGAACAGGAGTCTGATGCTTGGTTAGTCAGAAGAGGAAGAGTTCTTCAAAAGGAAAGTAAACCTGGCTGAGTCATCACCTCTGGGAAGAGAAGGATTAGTGAAGCAGAAGCCATGGAAAAAGCATGGAGTAGTGTAGGAGATTAATGGAGACCACTGATGTGTTTCACTGGCACCATCTTGCCTCCTCAGCAAAAGTTAAGAGAGCTTCTAGGATCACTTTTGGTTTATTCAAACTTTTAAGAACAAAGAGGAACTCCAAATCCATATTTTTCACTTACAAAACTTTTACACCCAGTAGGCTCAAGGGAATGAAGGTGGAGAGAGCTTTAGTCTGCTTTTTGAGCACCAGTCTTAGACATTGCAAACTGGAAATTGCAAATCTTCATACAGTGCTTGAAACAGGTAAGATAACAACGTTATTTTGCATGCCAGATCCTATCAAGGTGTGATGTGACTGACCCATCTTATGAGCTGGACACACAGGTCACAGTGGATGGAGAGAACAGCAATTTTCAAGTCTCAGGAGCAAGAAGTGCTCCAGAACACCAAGCTTAGAGTTGCAGTTAAGATCAAAGCAAGAGGGAAAGCTATGTGTATCTTCATATAAAGTACAGCCTGCAGCTCCTGAAGGTGTTCCAGTCTATTTGTGCTATATGCTACATTAATTTATGGTTATTCATGATGCTGATGGAATTAATATTTTAAGGTGCAAGCAGAAGTGAGCAGAGTTAATGAGGAGACTGCAACTTTGCTCTGCACTGCTCCATGCACTAAGTACTTGTCTTCCCATCCTTCATTATTAGAGGAGCAAGAGAGTCTTTCAGAGTATAGATAAAACCTGAAGCTGAAAGCGCTAATTGGTCAGGTCACTGTGAGTGAATATTCACCAAAGTTTCCAATTTAATCTTTTTTTCTTGTCCCTGATGTATTTTATGTATGTATTTAGCACACAAATGTTTAGGGATCTTTGCCTTTCTCTTGCCAGTGTTACTTTTTTTGTCTTGTGCAGAGAGACCATTTATCTATTTTGTACCTGCACTCTTTTTCTTTTGGAAACTTTCTCTTTCTCTCTGAGTATTAAGAACAGATCAATAAAAAGTGAAAGTTTTAAAATGTTCCCAAGCTGCATGTAAAACAAATGGGATTTTTTAAATGCTGAGTTGACATCCCTTCCCAGCCCCTGCTTCTGAATAAGATATAAAGCTGAGGTCCTGACCACATGCAGCTATTTAACAGATCTCGTGGCACTTTTTTCAAGAGCAGAGGTGAGAGCTGCAATGTCATGGCTTAATTTCAATTGGATAATTACATTCTACCTCCTTTAAAATTCTTCACTGGCTTCTGTTAGAAAAAGATATTCCTCATTTTTCTCCTGAGCCCTTGTGTTGTGCATTGCTAAAAGGTTTTTGCCCTTTACCCCGGCAGCAGTACTTGTTCCTGGACATCTCAGTAATGACTGAAGCAATCATCGTTTAATTTGCAATAAGATTTCCTAAAGCTTTGCAAATGCCCAAGAATTGTGGAAACACTGCAGATACTCTCCTCTGCCCTTCATAGAGTGCACCTCATTGCCCCATTGCAGTATTTTGTGTGTGAGAGTTCTTGCAGGAGCGTGGCTGTTTGAGCTGGATTTCTAGTTCAAACGTAAGAAAAAATGGGAACAGAGAAATTTAGAAGTGGAAGCTCTGAGTGGAGAGGTGAACATTCTGGGGATAGGCCATATAATAGCAACAATGGATAAGTTAATATCATTTCATTGGAGCATCAAGAACCTTATGTCTGGAAGCACAGCTTGTACCTTCCGCTTGCTGCTTCTGCTCCGCCTGCTGCTGTCTTGCCCTTGCCGCTGTTTTGGCTGCTGCTGCTTTTGCTACTTTGCCACTGCTTGACCCCTTCGCCATATTCCTTAAAGTTATTTCTTTTTTTTCTGTAGTAGTTTATTCTCCTTATACTGTTATATTTAGTTTAAACTATAAGAAATGCAAATTCATTTTCCCTGACTTTCCAAAAATCCATGTTGTAGTGAATTTACTCTGAGGGAGGGATCTGCTCTAACCAGGTACAAGGAGTGAGGTCCCCAATGGTCTCCTCCTTTCCTTGTCATTGGCAGAAGCAGGAAAAAGAGCTACTAAGTCACAGGTCCCTTTTAAGCAAGACAAAAGTATTGTGTTGGTCTCTTGTAGGACAATTTGTTTTAGACATCTTTCAAGAACCTGTTAAGGGTTAAGTTCTTCAGCTGGACTGATGGAGTTTCTTGGTGTACCCTTGAGGCCTCATTTTAACTCCACTGACAGGCCCTGTTATTTAAGGCTACTTAAAATTTCTATTAGAATTTTCAAAGCAAAAATTATTTAATACTACTTTAAAGCCTTCAGAAGAAAACAAGGAATATGAGAAATTATTTTTAAATTAGCTCATAACTATGTAACTGCAGTACTACACAGTGCAAGTTCTATCACCCTGTTGATACATAGAGGAAAAAAGAGAGAGGATGTCTCTGCTTACTCAAATCTCCTACAGAATTCAAAACAACAAATCAACATGTAAATTAAAGTCTCTAATTTTTGATTTTTTGTTTATGCAGACGCAGAAAGACTGTGAAGATAAACTTCAAATGCTCTGATGCCTGCTTCATTTTCTCCTAGGGAGTTTATGAGCACCATTGCAACATGTGAGCATAAGACAAAACATACCTGCTGGCTTCACAAGGCTATTGTACTTCAGGCTTTGCTCAAAATCAAGCAGCTAAATTGAGTAAATTTAGAGAACTTGAAAGTCTCCCAACTGCTATAGTGTTCAAAGAGCAGGTTGGGGATATTTAGGAAGTGAAGCCGAATTATTTTTGCCCACTAGCTTAGTTAATTGAAATCTAGGAGTAGTCCATTACTTTGGGATTAGTTTTCACAAGAAAATAAACAATGTACTTGTAGCTGCCTGCATTTTGAATACAGAAGAATGTTCTTTCATTTGAGTGTACCTGGTAGACGTTATCTATGAATTGGAATTCCCCTATGCAATTGTCAGTGTCTGTTTGGTAAGCTCCAGATTTGCTGGTGAAAAATTAAAACAACTATGTGTCACAGCAGCAACCTTCTCTAGTTCTGGTTCTTCATTTACTGATGATGTATTTTGGCTGAAACACCAAACCCCTTGCACTTGCAGATCACAGAAATCACAGAATGTCAAGAGGTTGAAAGGGACCTTGAAAGATCCTAGAGTTCAACTCCCCATACTAGAGCAGGATCACCCAGGGCAGGTCACATAAGAACACATCCAGGTAGGTTTTCAATGGCTCCAGAGGAGACTCACAACCTCTCTGAGCAGCCTGTTCCAGGGCTCTGTCACCCTCATTATGAAAAAGTTTTTCCTTATGTTCTCATGGAACCTCCTCTGCTCCAGCTTTCCCCCTTTGCTGTTTGTCCTGTCACTGGACTGCTGCACTTTCAGCTTGAAAATCTGAATGGTAGCCTCAAAGATGAGTTCAGCAAGGCAGAAGACATCTCACAACCCTGTGAAATGTAGAGCACTTTGCCAAACACTTTTACCAGCCATCCTGCTGGGAAAATCATCTTGAAAAGGTGAGCCACAGCTAGGCTGAGGAATGTACTTCTGTTGTTTATGAGGTGTGGGAAAGAAATGGCATCTCTGAAGCATTGCACACCTTCCACGATTGAAGTGATCAGACCTGCCAAAAGATATAAACCTTCATTTGTCTCTGGCCTTTCTCTGTCTTCAGATGTGAAGTTTCATTCTCTCCTGATGCTGCAGCACAAACTTGCTGCATTTTCCTCAGTGCTTTGCAGGGAAATTGACTTTTTCAACATCAGTGTCTTGAAAGGAATTCATCTCCTGTGACTCCCTGATTTGTTTAAAGACTACAGCAGAGCCTAGAATGTCAGCCTGGCCCTTAGACAGTTGTGATAATGCAAAAGTGAACAGATCCATCAGAAAAACAAAAATTAGATGTCATGCCAATAAAGCACAACTTGGTTTGTTGGTTTCTTTTCTCTCCTTCTGCCCCTTGCAGTACATTCTGGGTTCATGGGCTGGGTCATGGGCTCTTCTTGCAACATTTGCAGCCACTGGTAACTCCAGGGAGGAAGTTGTCATTCAGTCTCTTTCTTGACCACAAAACAGTGGGCAGTTTGAAGCTGCTAATCTGTCTGCAGCTGGCAGGAGCAGGCTGTGATTTCTTTTTGTTCTCAGTAGTTATGGATTTGCATAGATCCCTGTAATATTAGAAGATATTTATTGAATCAGTCTGCCTGTGTATTTCAATACAATTCTTTGTAAAGTACAAGTCCTGTGAGTTGCTTTGTCTGGAGAGAAGGCGGCTGAGGAGAAACCTCTCTCTGCAACTACATGAAAGGAGGTTGGAGCAAGGTGGGCATCAGTCTCCCAAGTATCAAGCAATAAGACAAGAGGAAATGGCTTCAGGTTGTGCCAAGGAAGGTTGGATATTAGGAAAATATTTTTTTCACTGGAACACTTTTCCCAGAAAAGTGTTGGAGTGACCATCCTTGGTGGTATTTAAAAGATGAGTAGATGTGGTGTTGAGGGACATGGTTTACTTGGCATAACTGAGTTCATGGTTGGACTTGATGATCTTCAAGGTTTCTTCCATGCAGAACGATTCTATGACTCTATGGATTTGAAGCTGCCCTTGAAGTCAATGACAGCACTAAGCAAAGCTAACAATGTCTGTGTTCACCCTTCTGTTCCATCAAAACTAAGCTGATGTGTGAGACTTCATTTCTAGGCTGTACTTTCCAATGGCACAACAACAGGTGACACTCCAGGGTCTCATAATAAATGCTGACATCTCTCGGGAGTTAAAAAAACCAAACCTTTTCCATTAATGCTGTGGGGGTTTTACAACCTTCCAACTGGTATTGCTGGAGATAAAGAGCACTTGTCACAGTGCCTGCCTTCTGCTCACTTTGTGCTGCTGCAATCCAGTTTCTAGGAAGTTGGTTTTTTCCCTGATAACATAGCAAAGGGAGCAGTGGCTTTTCGCTAAAGTTTGGGCACTTTGACTGAAGTAGATCTAAAATGTCATACCATGAATGTTTTTCTCTTGATTGGATGTCTCTGTCACCTAAATAATGTTGTGTGTTGCTACTGTTTCCTCCTCAGGCAGCTGCAGCATTGGAACATAGTTTGTCCTCTATCCAAATCATGTCTGTCCTTAGACTTTCCTTCTTTCTTATGTCCTTTGCATCATTGGCTCCAGAGTGTCTATGTTTTGTCTTGCAGATGGTCTCTCCTCTGCTTGGAGCATCTCTACTTCTCCTGGACTGCACTCAGATATCAGATACCTCATACCTGTGACACTGCAGGAATGACATTTGTCCCTTTCTTTCAAACACTCCCCAGCCTACATCACGGATGTTAAGTTGTCTCTGCAGGCTTATCCAGTCGTGGGTTTTATCAGATTTCTTTTCTCTCTCTGCATTTGGGCTGGAGGTTATTTTGGGGTAGTAGCTTGGCAGCAGGAGGACTGTCCGTACTACACAGCATAGCATGGCACAGATTCTGGCATCTGATTCTATTAGTAGCTCTAATTAAATTACTCTGGAACTGAAATTAGTTTAGTGCTGCATTCAAACGAACTAGTTGTGCTGAGCCTCAGAGACGTTATTTTTAGTGCCTCCTTTTGCCTACATAGGATATGGGTTCTGTTCTCTCTGCTGCTAGACGCCAGCTCAGAAAATGTGTACATGCCTGAGACACTGCTGACACATGGAGTTTACATTCACTTTCTGAAAAGGGATTCAATTCCTCTCGTGGATTAGTGTTTCAGGGTAAATAAGCAGATTATATAAAGATTGTCACTTAAAATGAAAAGCCATCCCAGCCTCTGAAGTGAATAACGCTGCCCAGGGTGCTCCGAGCTTCGACTTCTCTCTTTTCAAAACAAAATCGCAACTTTCACATTTTAGAAAGAGTTCATTAAAACTTATCTTATCTCCTTAATTAACGGCAAGTGTCCCCATGTAGAGGCAAACAAATTAGCATAAAATGTGCCTCGGCTCCTCCTGAGGAATGTAATATTCTTATCTTTGGAGCACTAATTGCTACAGTTAGGGTTTTGTTAACAATGAGTTGGTATTTGCCACGAGTGCAGATGGGAGAAGATGCAGGAAAACGTGAGTGACAACACCAGTGCTCTGATATGCAGATGAAACAAGGTATTTGAATGTGAGTACAGTCATGTTTTGTTGGTTTGGTGTTTTGTTTTGTTTTTTTTTTTTCTAATAAGAGGAAAAATATTAGTTTAGCAGATTAATCCCAGTGCGCCAATGTCTTTCATGGGATTGTAGTGCTTTTGTTAATCTATCCCATTACAGCAAGATTCAAAGTGAAAGCTGTTTGTGTCGTAGTAAACTCTGGCAACATGTGTAGTAACAGGGAAGATTAGTTCCTGCCTCCACAATTAGGCAATGTATTGACTTAGTACAGTTCATGCACGTACATAACAAATGGGAGTTCATTACAATAGGGGTTGCAGCCATCTTGAGCAGGCTGATTAGTAACTTAATGCAGGCAGGCATAATCATATATATTTGTGTTTTGGGGAGCGCAAATTAAGCCAACATATTCCAGTGCTGTGTGTTAGCTGTGTTAAGGAGGCAAGCTGTGTGGAGATGAAAGGACTCACCCATATTTATTTTGCTAAATCCTTCCCTATGCTGACAAGTGGAAATTCCGTGGACTGCAGAGCTCCCGGAGCAGCAGCAAGGCAGGCAGTGGAACAGACGCAATGTGTTAATGAGGTGCACTAACAGCTAGAAAATGATCTGCAGCATGAAGGAAGGTGCAAGGAACAGCTGAAATGATCTGGCCCAGGTGTGCAATGGGAAGTCATGTCCATCAGCTCCATCGAGATGTGGAGCCAGAGCAGTTTTGCAAATGACTGGGAGACTTGAGACTCCACCTGGAGTACTGCATCCAGTTCTGGAGCCCCTACTACAAGAGGGATGTGGACATGCTGGAGCATGTCCAGAGAAGGGCCACAAGTATGCTCAAAGGGCTGGAGTACCTCTGCTATGAGGACAGGCTGAAAGAGTTGGTGCTATTGAGTCTGGAGAAGAGGAGGCTCCCAGGTGACCTTATTGTGGCCTTCTAGTATCTGAAGTGGCCTACGAAAAAGCTGGGGAGGGACTTTTCTAGGCTGTTTGGTGGTGACAGGACTAGGGGGAATGGAGCAAAGCTGGAGGTGGGGAGATTCAGACTGGACATGAGGAAAATTCTTCAGCATGAAAGTGGTGAGAGCCTGGAATGGGTTGCCCAGGGAGGCTGTGGCTGCCTCCTCTCTGGGGGTTCTCAAAGCCAGGCTGGATGAGGCCTTGAGCAGCTGAGTCTGGTGGAGAGATGTCCCTGCCCATGGTGAGGAGGTTGGAGTAGATGACCTCTAAGGTGCCTTCCAACCTAAGCCATTCTGTGACAACCATTCTGGTTTGTTGCTGTTTTGAAAACGTGCAGTCATCCTGTTTTGAATCTTCCCTAAAATCAAGCCAGTTCTGTCATAGTCCACAGTGTGTTCATTTTGTCTGTAGAATCTACATTCAGATATTAACAATGTAATAAAAAGATTTTCCCCCACACACATTTTAATTAAAACACAAGGGCTAAATCTACAACAGCTGAGATTCTGGTTTTTTTGGCATGAATGCAAAATAAAGGTTCATGAACTAATTTAGATTAGAATGACATTGAGTGACAGTCCTTAAAAAGATTTTAAACTCAAATCACTTAATAGAAGAAAAAAAATTCTATTCTGGGATGCAATCAAGGATCTTGAGAAATGCCAAGTTTCAGGAAAATTTTAATTTAAAAACTGTGATATATATATATATCGCGTTTGTTTTGGTTTGAGGTTGTTCTTTTTTTTTTTTAGTTAGCAGAAAATGGGTTCCTTCTTATTTAAAAGGAAGAAAAAAAAAACAACTAGTAGTGAAAGGTAAGGATGTGAAAAATAAAATAAAAGAAATCAATGTTTAATTTAGTAACAGAGAACTCAAAGTGTTCCCGAGTTGCTTATGAAAATTATGTGCAGCTTGGATTCAGGGAAATAAGGTCACAAATCTCTTTATTATAGACAAAGTTGTGAGGTAAGATAATTTATTGCTTAAAGAAAAGCTACCAACCCAATCTTTAATACCTCTGCGATATTGCTGGTTCCCCGTGGCAGAAGGCAGGAAAACTAAAATAATGGAAAGTAGTGAGGAGAAAGAAGGTGATGGAAATATTTTCAAAGGCATTGCTGGATGGCGATAGTTAAGCAATTAAAATGGGTGATGGTGAAGGATTGTTTTGTGGGAGGGTCATTATTTTTTCTATTAAATGCTGTGGAGATGTAATGTCTGAACTAAAGATTCAATATATTTAACAGATTTTTTTTTCTTCATTTTAATATGCAAACCCCAGCCTCTTAATTTTTCTGCAATATGCCTGAAATAATACTGCTTTTTCCTCTTTTACAGGATCACAGAATTAACCAGGTTGGAAAAGTCCTCCAGCATCATCGAGTCAAACCTATCACCTAACCCTTCTAATTAACTAACCCATGGCACTAAGTGCCTCATCCAGCCTCTTCTTAAACACCTCCAGGGATGGGGACTCCACCACCTCCCTGGGTAGCCCATTCCAATGCCAATCACTCTTGCTGTGAAGAACTTTGTAACATCTTGCCTAAACCTGCCCTGGAACAGCTTGAGGCTGTGTGCTCTTGTTCTCTCCCTGGGTGCCTGACGGAAGAGACCAACCCCTGGCTGGCTACAACCTCCTTTCAGGTAGTTGTAAAAAGCAGTATTTCCCAAATTAAAATGGGAGTGGGGCAAAGCAGGAATAAAAAGCAAGGAAATTATGGCTAGAGAGGTAGATTTAGTTTGGGGGGCTTCAATAAAATGAAAAAGGAGAGACTCTTATGTGAACAGAATTGCCTAAAGCCATCACAAAGAGGTTGTTTTGCAAAGCATGCACTACCAGAAGTTCACAGGCTCACAGGATGTCAGGGGTTGGAAGGGCCCCAAAAAGCTTATCGAGTCCAACTCCCCTACCAGAGCAGGAGCAGATGATCTAGCTCAAGTCACACAGGAATGCATCCAGACAGGCCTTGAAAGTCTCCAGAGAAGGAGACTCCACAACCTCTCTGGAGAACATGTGTCAGTGCTCTGGGACCCTTACAGTAAAGAAGTTTCCCCTTCTCTTGAGGTGGAACCTGCTGTGCTGCAGCTTACCAACCAACCAGTGCCTTCTCCTTTGTTTTATCCTGGTTGTTGAGGATGGGATATCTGCTTTAGCCCTGAGTTCAGAGAGGGAAATGCCAAGCAAGTATTGACCGCATCTGCCCTTGGCTATTATGTATCATTAATCTAACAGTGACATCAAGTAGCCTAAAATTAGGAAGCACATTGATCCTGATGGTGACCTACAAGTGATGTATGCAGTGGGACCTCAACACACCTCAGTGAGAATGAGGACAACTTTACTGTGGCACTGTTATTTTTAGATTGCTGTTTCTGTCCAGAAAGAACTTCCAAAACCTGGAAATTTTCCATAGGTGAAGGTAAGGTTTGTGCAGTCTGCTATGCCAGCGACACGGGAAGGGGATGATCTAAATGTACCTCCTCTCCCTTCTCCTTACCAAGGAGACTTGACTTTGGTTTTTATGAAGGGAAAGGTCGAGATGGGTGCAGAAGAGAGTTACAGGATTTCTGCTTTGCAGTGTGCTTGCATTACTGATCTGTAATAATGTTTATGGTTGTAAATCATTGAGCAAAGCATCTCACACTAAAGTTACAAAGAGCTGATGGAAAATAAACACACATAAATCAATACAGCAAAACAAAGAGGAGGAATTAGGGTTTGATTAATTCAGCCGGAACAGCCCATAGAAATATAGTATATAAGCTTTCTTCTTACCTTTTTCTTTCTTTTTTAATGTAGTTAACATAGAATGGTTTAGGTTGGAAGAGACCTCAAAGATCATCTAATTCCAACCCATAAACCTGCTTAGTAGAGTACTGAAGTGAACATCTGGAATTACTAAAGCAATTCATAGAGTCAACATTTAATTTTTTTTTTGGAGTGGACAGTGAGGGAAAGAAATTCTGAGAAGTACACTGGGTCAGGCATTGTTTCTCTCTGCAAGGACACAATGAATTAATTCTGTGTTCCAAGGATTTCTTTGGCCTATTGTCAGATTGAGTGTTGATTTAACACAATCATTCTGAAATTTGGATCAAAATTATGATGGCACTCATACCCTGGTATTTATGTTTAAGTGGCTGAGGTCAGTATTTGATGGTGGATCAGTTTGTTGCTAGTTGCTGTTCTACAGCAGCTCCAGGGCAGTGTTTGGCAGCTCTTTTCCAGCTGTCTGGTAGCGTAAGCTATTAGAGCTCCCCCACATAGAAAACATCCTAAAGATGCAGGCATTAATATTTCCATCTCCTGCAAACCTTATCCAAAAAGTGGTACCTGTTTTTGAATGCAATCCTCAAATACTGAATGCACTAACACTCACTGCATTTACACTGGGAAGGAAATATTGAAGGACATTTTAAAACCTTTTTTATTTTTTGGCTGAAAGAGTAAATCACATAAAATAATTGCAGATCACATTATCCATCCTGCGTTCCTCAAAGGAACACAATGACACAGTTAGGAAAAAAAACCCCACCATTAATAAAATAGATGTTAAAATTGTTATTTGTCCCTCAGTTCTAGTCAACTTTACTACACCCTTGAAGTAATAAAGTTATTGTGTGTAAAATTACATAGCAGTACAAGTCCATGCAAAACTTCAGCAATGTGTGTAGCTTAAAATTCTTTCCCTCCAACAGTCTTCCAGCTGGTGTCTTGGAAATAAGAAGACTTCAGCATCTGAATCTGACCTGTGTTTGATTCTGAGTCTCCAGCAGCTCTGGAAGCAGCCTTTTCTAAGTAGATGAGTTCAGTAAGTTAAATAGAATCATGGTCACTGCACTCTGTGCAGACAGGGCTGGAACAGCTCTGCTATGAGGACAGGCTGGGGGAGCTGGGGTTGTTCAGCCTGGAGAAGACTCCAGGGAGATCTTATACCTAAAGGGATCCTACAGGAAGACTGGAGAGTGACATTCATAGGGATGTCTAGCAACAGGGCAAAGGGGAAAGGTGTGAAGCTGAGGGAGACTAGCTTTGGACTGGATCTTAGAAAGAAGTTGTTCAGTATGAGGGTGGTGAGGCTCTGGAATAGGCTGCCCAGGGAGGTTGTGGATGATTCCTCCATGGAGGTTTATAAAGCCAGGTTTGATGAGGCCTTGAGCAGCTGAGTCTAGTTGAAAGGTGTCTCTGCCTATGTCAGGGAGTTTGGAGCAGATGGTCCCTAAGGTCTTTTTCAACTTAAGCCATTCTATGACTCTGCAGTGTCATGAGTTTTGATTTTGTGGCAGAAGCAGAAGTCAGTTCTGGAGTGCTGTTTGCTGCCATGCTGCACAGTACCTGATTAGCTGCCAAGAAGCAGTTTCCTCTTCCTTAATTACAGCTCTGTGCTTCTATTGAGACTTCATGGGGTCAGTGCTAGATATTCCACTGCTAATGAATTTGATTGCACTATAAGAAAATGGATAAAAATCACACAATACCTGTTCTTCTGTGAAAGAACGTGAATGCCTTTTATGTTCTAGCAGCTTGCTGGTTGCTTTATGGCATAGTATTTACCTTGATTTCTAGCCCTGAGCGTGATGAATGCATATACACTTAATTTCTCATTGGGAGGGCGGCAAGCACTGTAATAGATAACTTCAAAGCATAATGAAAAGAAAAATGTAATGAGCCATATTTAGGAGTCTAACCATTTCTTTTCTCATCATTGTGACTGATGAAAATGGGGCAGTATGATCTATGTGAACGTGTAATCCTTTTCTTACTTGGGAAGCTTCAAATACTGCCTTGCTGGGCTTTTGAAATGCGTGATTATGGCTGCATTGCACTTTGCCAAGAATTCCATTTTTCTAAGACCCTACTGAAGCAAAAATTATCAAGATTATAAAGAGGTTATGGTTTATTCCAGCCCGCAAAAAGACAGCTGCAAACTGACCATTTTATCAGCTTTCTTCCCCTTCGCTATGTGCAGTTTAACATTTTCACATTCCTATTAACTTTCCAATTTGCTTCTGAAGATGGCATTATGCATGCTCTAGTAGAAATAAGTTTGATTTTTCCAGGAAGACTGATAGAGAAAAATTGATAGGCAGACAGCAGCTAGTGTTGTGAACGGTTTTGATCAGTAATTTCAGTTTAGGGAGCAGAGAAAATATAATTCAAACCCTTTATGGCTCCAGACCCTTAAAAAGAACTTGCATTAAAGAGGCTTCAGGTCTTCCAGGTGAACTGCATTAACCCCACTAAAGCCAGAAATAAAATACTGTTCAGAGAAGAGTGCTAAGATGACTTATTACTTTACATGCTTTATTATTTACAAATCATCAAAAAGTAATCATTTCAGCAACTAGCTTCCTCAGTTAAGTTTCATGACACATGAGCAGTGGAGCTGAATGGTTTAGTTTGTTTTTTTTCCCCCCACAAGAACATAAACTCAGTGAATAAGCTAAGCCAAAACCTTTGCTTACCGTAGCAATAATGTTACATTTTTAACCCAGTCATGGAATCACAGCGTGGTTTGACTCCAAGGGGTGTCCACCAACTCTCCTGCACTCAGCAGGGACATCCTCAGGTTGCTCAGAGTCTTCTCCAGCCTCACCTTGATTATCTTCAGGGATGGGACCCCAACCACCCACCTGAGCAACCTGTTCCAGTGTTCTAGTACCCTCATGGTGCAGAACCTGTTGCTAATATCCAATCTAAACCTGCTCTGCTCTCACTTCAAACAAAACTTGGTGCCTTAATAGTTACAGAACATTTCAAGTCCTTCAAACCACTCATCCTATCACTGCAAACCTGTTTTCACTCTGTTACTTTGAGGAATACCAGGAGGAGATTGCTACCACAGAACTGACAAGGAAACTCGTTTAAATTAGAAGCTACCACAAACACACTAAAATAAACAGAGAGAGTTTGTCCTGGGGTGGCTTTTTTTGTGTGGTTTGTTTGTTTCTTTTTGCTTCATTTAAATCTCCTGAGCTGTCAGAGAGAAGGATTTTAATTTAGTAAGTCAATAAACCTTCTAGTTTATAGTGAATTGTTATTTGTGAGGTTTGTGATTAATTTTTTTTTTTAATCCTAGGCTAAAAGCTGCTGCTCTGTGGTGACTGTTAACTCATTTTGCTCCTTTGATTTCTTGCCTTGCATACTTCAGGAGTGTCTTCTAACTTACTCAGAGCTCCATTGTCTCTGCTTCTGACTGGGTTTGCTGCATGTTTATTTTGTTACCTATGCCTAAAGGCTGTTTTCTTATGTGGGAACAGGCTGTTCATTGTCTGATTTTTGCCATATGGTAGGGTTTGCTTCTCTGTGTGGTATTCTCTTGATTACATTCAGCAGCACATGCCCTAAAAGGCAATTTTGACAGAGCTCTTTGCGTACACAGAAATCAGCTTTTGCACTTTCCTGTTGGAAGCTCCCTGAATAGATCTGCTCCCTGGCAGCATAACCTCTCCCTTTTGCTTTCCTGGGCTGGCTGCAGGACAGTTTGTTTTGCAGGCAAATGCTGTTACAACTTGCTCAGGGAGGAACTGGTGTCACCTGTGCGTGAAATGCAGCACTGGGCAAGTGACCGTAAAGGAGATCAAGCTCCCAATGAATTAAGGACTGGAATTGTGGGTAGGGAGATTTGTTAGGCTATAAATTCCTTATCCCTTTCCCAAAACAGAACACTATAATTGTCTCTCTGGGTGAAACCATTCATGTGAAGAAAGCTTATTCAAACCTGAACTCTATTTTGTGCCCTGTTTTAGCCAATGAGGTTAACTAGTACAGTACCACAACTTTGCTGTGTTAGGCTGATTTGAGAGAAGTTATCTGGATGGCCATAAAATCAGGAGGCTCATTGTTTTCTTCCTCCAAGATGATCACAAAAACTCACATCCATTCTCACTTGGGGAACACAACATAATTTCTGGTTAATCACTATGTGGGTCAAAGCCTCTTTAGGAAACTTTGTTGGATTGGATTTTTTTCCATTATGAAAAGGGAGTTTGGATCTCACAGCTGTTAGTGAAGGGAATTGCCAACAAAAGCAGCTAATGCTCAGGTGAACTCAATGTGTCAAGAGCTTATGGGGACTGGCACAGCTGTGTGGAGTTCCCTGTGCTGCTAACACTCCTTAGAGCAAGAATATAGGCAAAAGATTAATCTTAACAATCTCTTTCCTGGGCCTCTAATTCAAGAGGTAATTTTGCACAGGTGACAAACACACAGAGCACTCAGATGAGTTAGCACCACTAATGCTAAGGTGCTCACCAGAATAAATGAAATGTTTTTTCTTTATGTGACTTTGTGAAAAGGAGAGCTGCATGTGCTGCAGGGTGAACCTGCAGTTGGTTGTTGTGGGAATTGGAGCTGTAGCACTTGCTTGGCTGGCAACAGAACAAGCTCCTAAGCTGTAGCCCTAGTTTGGCTGGCAGCAGAATGAGCTCTTAAGTTGGTGTGCTGAGCTAATTGGCACTGAAATGCCTCAGCTGCTGGTTAACAAATAGCAGCAGCTGAGAAACTGTTGTGGTTGTGAGACGGGGAATGGTTGGTGGGAGGATGCTGTGGAAGCAGGAGTGAGCCTTTACAGGCCATACAAAATGAAGGTAGCATTCTTTGTCATCTGCAGTTTTTGTATAAAGCTCTAAGCACATAGCTGAGTTGATTCTTAATGCAGCAGAAGGTTAAGATACCTGCATGACAACGTCCCTCAGGTAAAACAAATTATGTTCATGTGCCTTTATGGATGTCTAAATGGAATTCTCTGGGTGTTTCCTTAGATAATAGTGAAATGCTTTAAGGATGCAGCTCAGCTCTATGTTGCTTTGTTATGCTATTTTGGAAGAAGTTATCAGCTTTTTTTTTTTAAGGATATATATGTATATATATAGTATAATGCTTGTAATGAGAGCTATTCTATTTTCTAAGGAGAATCTAAGCAAGAGCAATTAAGTTAGCTATATTCCCTTTCACACAGCAGTGTTGTTACAAAGATGGTGATGGTGAAAGGCACACAGGAACAGGTGCCAAGACCCACGTTATTTTAAGAGGTTGGAACAAATCAGAAGATGGAAATGTATTTCCATTTTGTTTTAAAGCCTACATGCAGCAGAACATTATTCTCAGTGTTTCAGTTAAGCTGAGAGAAGCTGAGTATTTCTGTAACACAGCAGGGATAAGGGAGTGCAGGGGCACGATGCTTTCTTTGGTCTGCTTTTTGCTGTTACCCAGTCCTCAACAAGCTGCTTTGAAAGAGTAGGTTCCTCTGAGACCAGTGTACAGACAAATTTCCTGTAGATGGGGTAGATGTTTCTAAAGAGCACATGTATTTGCCTTTGATAAATGCTTGATTTCAACAAATGTTGACATTTTCAAATAATTTCCCTTGTGGTCTAGTGCTGAAGCTTCTCCTCTGCAGTGCTATTCTCCATTGGACAATCCCTCAACACTTTTAGGGTTTTTTTTTTTCCAGTTTTATCAAGTCACCCAAGCTGTTTGCACCTGCCAACCAGAGGATGACAAGTTCTTCCCTGCCTTGGGCAACCTTTGGAATTTGGTGGTGTTTAACAGCTACATGATGGGTTTGGATAGCTCATTCTCCCACCTTACTGCATGCCTTAATAGTGATGCAGCGTTTGAAGCCCTTTAAATGTAGCAACAGAACTCATGAGACATTAAAGTAAACTTCCCTAATTACTACAATTTAAATTTACCACATTAATACTCCCAAAAACCCCTATTATAAATAAAAGCTTTTAAGCAAGAGAGAATTAAATCCACTAAATTCCATTAGTGACATCCGATATAGAAACACATTAAGGAGGCTAAACACCACCTTGGTTGCTTAGTTAGTTAAATCCATTAGTATTAAATACATTCATTTTGTTGGCTGCTGGGTTCAAGGCATCAACCTTGAAGTCTGTTGGGCTTTTTTTGAATGAACAAGGTGATGTCTTTTAGAGGAAAGAGGTAAACAATGATTGGTATCTCACAGGTTTTGCATGTTATGTGCATACCTTGTTGTTACAGAAGAAATAAGAGACAGTTTTGACTTTAAAGTAATTGAGAAAACTTCACGCAGCAGCGTTAGGTAAAAATTGACACAGAATTACAGAACATTAGGTCAGAAGGACCTCAAAAGATCGTCAAGTCCAACCCCTCTGCAACAGCAATAGCTGTTAGGTGGCAATACCACAGAAGGCAGCAGCAGGTCACAGAATGAGCAGAGGGAAATACCTACTTGAGGATTTGTCTATCTCATCAGCCTCAGAAGTGACAATGTAATATAGCCATAGGTAATACAAGCTTAGGTGTTAAAGTGTCTTCCCTTTAACTCAAGGGGAATAAAGCCACACAGGGTTGCAAGCACCTTGTGTCTGTCTATGCAGCAGACATGTCTCCTGTGGAGACAGGATCCCCACTACAGGCCCACCCCAGGGCATCCTCTCCACCCAGGCTGGACCAGGCTCAGTCTGGCCTAAAGGCTCAGCCACAACTTTTCAAGTTCACACTTGATTTTCCTGTCAGGTCAAGTAACTGCTGGCCTGCTTGATGATCTTGCGAAACCTTTTTTTTCTTCTCTGGCCGTGTTTTCCATGAGGAAGGTGTAAAAGACCAGAGATATTCAGTGGAAAATGCAATAGATACACTCCGTAAGCAGCTGTACAGGGTTTCTGCATTCCCTGATCTTTTTCAGAGAAGGCAAGATTTCTGCCTTGAGTCAGAAACACATGCATGTTTCATACATTTTCATTCTCATTCTAGAAGGGCATGGTCACAATAGCAGCACATCAAAGAAAAAGCCACCAAAAGGAGACTGACAAGGAGACTAACATTATTTTGGGGGAGTTTGCTCTAAAGCACAGAGAGGCAAATGGAAATTTCCTTTGGGTTTAATCAGGCTTGGGGTTTTTGTTTGCTTTTAATGAAGCCACGCAGTTAAAGAGAAAATTAAAGTAAACAGACCTACAGCATTGTGCAGCCTGGCACATCAGAATGCTCACAAACTTTAGCAAGGGAGCATTGTCTTAAAGCAGCCAACAAGATGATGTGGGAGATGTCATAAAAGACTCTCCTAGGAGAAAATACTTGAGGTGCCAGATGTTGGGAAGAATCTGCAAGGATATGGGTGGTCTGCTTGGAGCATTCAGCACTGCCCAGGGACTGAGCATTTCCCCATGAGAAGACCAAAAAGCAGTCAAGAGTGATCACAGGAGAGATTCTGTCCTGGCAGCTACAAATATTGTTTGCCACGTGTTGATTGGCACATGGATACTGATGAGGGCCAGTTACTCTGCACTAATTAATGACACAGTTTAGTTTAAAATAGAAAGTGCGTATGTGTGCAAGCTGGTGTGTAGGGATATATCACTTAAACTGCTTCTTTGAAGGCAATATGGATCTGGGAATGCTGCCATGTGCTTCAAAATTTTCTTGGCGTGAAATATAGTTCCTACCTGTTCCTTTACCACTTGTGGTGCCACTTTCTGTGAACTGAGAAGACAGAGTATTTTTCCTAATGGTGAATTTTTGGATTTGGAGTGTATTTAGGACTTCTGTATTTAGGTAAAATAATCACACGGGTCCTACTTCCTTCTCTGTCAGCCAGCTTGCCTTTAGCTCATAACAGAATCACCTGAGAAGGATGGTGGATGGGGCATGAAGGTGTTCAGTTACTCTGTTGCATTCAATTTCCTAGGACAGAACTCAATCTATCACCTGCTTAAGCTTTGTCTTTTTTGTTTTGACTATGTTGTGGTTTGTTTGGTTTTTTTTTTCTCTGAATTGCATATACTTGGCAATTCCTTTCACAGACTCTCTGCAGACCACACTGGGGATATGTTTTCATAATCAATAAAAATGCCACATGTCCCAAGTTCTGAAAGACCAATGCCTGTAAAGCACTCAGACAAAAAACAATTAATGTGTCATTAACTTGCAATGCCTATTATGTTCCATGTCATTTGTAATTGACTGATTAAAGTCTTAGGGTGGTAATTTAACAGTAAATATGATTTTATTGCTTTTATTTATGCTTTGGAGTTTCTCAATTAGAGAGGTGTCCTCTAAGATGATTGAAGCCTGATGGAGGCCGAGTATGATTTGAAAAAATAATTACAATGGGAAGAGAGAACAGTCATCATGGGGATAAGCAGGAAGGAGAAAAGCAGTGCAAGACAGATTATAGGGTGGCAGCTGCTGAGCAAATACAGTGGTGCTCAGCTAGGGCACCTGCAAAATCCTCCTGTAGGATCACCAGTAACCATAGGTGAGTAGGCATGGCTTCACTCCAGGAAAATGCAGAAGTCAGTTTCAATTATTCCATCTCTTATCTGGGACAGTGCCAGCTTCCACCCAGGAAAATGGATCACCAGAATCTTTTGCTCATTGATGGCTGGGTGCATCATTCAATATTTGTACAGTGCTCGGGACAGTGGCTCTGCAGTGCCAGCTCCAGGCTTAGGGCGTTGGCATTGCATAAATATTAACTAGACTAGATCCAGCGAGAGCAGCATTTCATGATGGGGTGGTGAAATGCTGGCCCAGGTTGCCCAGAGAGGTGGTAGATGTCCCTTCACTGGAAACATTCCAGGTCAGGTTGGATGGTGCTCCAAGTGATCTAAAGTAGTTAAAGATGTCCCTGCACACCACAGTGAGGTTGGGCTAGATGACTTTTAAAGGTCCATCCCGTGAGCCTATAACAAGTGACTAGAGGCAATACTTTGTGCTTCCTGAGCCCCTTATGCAGTCCAGCTTCTCTCAGCTCCTGGCGTTTATTGTACTGTGTCTATTGCTCACGTCCTTTAAAACAGAGTTAAGAAACTGGGTCAATTTTTGCCTCAATCTATATGGATCATCATGGATTAAGAAAGCAGAAATTAAGAGGGCAAAAATGTATTAATTCTACATGACCTTATTAGAAAATATTCTGATGGGCACGATTGAGAAGGTGCCACCAGGAATGAAGTTCATCAGTAATTTCCACTAAGATAGTTCAGGGTTTTCCTTAAGTTCTAGACACTTGAAAACATTTCTTGCTGGCTGTGTTGGGGTTTTTATGAGTCTTTGGGACTCAGATTAAAAATTATTATGTTGTTATTATCAGATTGGGTTTTGGTTGGGGTTTTTGTTGTTGTTGGATTTAGAGGTAATTACACTTAATGCTGTGATTATTTCCATTATCATGTGTACACAGTTGATGCTTTATTTTTATGTGCTTGGTTTGGCTGATAGTTTGACAAGTGGGGTGTTAACTCTTACAGCCTTAGCTGCAATTCAGCTTTCTGTTTAGTGCATTGACGTTTAGTGAATCTAATGCAGAGAGTCTCTCCAAAATTAACTCTTCAAGTTCCTGACTATTGCCACATCCTTAAACAACTTTTATTTTTATATGCTAAAACAAATTTGGCTTTTGATGTAGTTTCTGGGGAAGGTTGTGATTTTTTTTGTTTGCTTGTTTGGGTTTGTTTTTTTTTTTAACCATTCTGTTCAACATTTGCCTGAGTCCAGATTTCGAGTTTCAGATGAAAAGGCAAGTGCTAAAGCACAATGAAAATTAAGATGTATCCAGCCATTCTTATCACCCTGCTACACGACTGCTTCAGCAAGTCCTCAGTACATGAAGAAGAAATTATTTTTCTTTCTCTCTTTCCCCTTACAGTAGTTCTATATTCACTCATATTTGTTTATGAAGAGGCTTTAGACAGAAAAATTGCAAGTGAAGACAGCAAAAAACAAGGGAAGGAAAAAGGATACTCTGAGATCTTGAGTTGACCTGTCAGCACAGTAGTGGTTTTACAAAAGGAATCTAAGCTGTTGGAAAGGAAATCTCTGGAAGTCTCTTTGCAGGTATAAAGCTACTTTTGCAGAAACCTTCCTGCAGGTTTCTAGGAGCAGTTCTAAGTATACTCCTTCCCCATCCTGAGACCACCTAAGTAATGTTGGTCTCTTTCAAAGGAGTCCTCATACTTTATTTCACCATCTAGGAACAGTCAAAACTTTCTAAGAAACAGATTTAAAATCAAATGCTCCAAAAGTTTGCAGGAGGACTTAATTTACTGTAGAAGCCCTCATAAACCTTCTATTTTCATTTTCAACTTGGGCCATTTTATCACTTTGGAAGTCCAGTGCTTCCCAACTTGCTTAGATGCTTTTTGACAGTTTAGAGAAGTGCAAGATACATCTCATGATGCATAAAGTATTGCACATTTATCACCTGAGGGGATCTAGGCACTGCCATTATCTCCAGTTCTGCAGAAACCAGAATGTGGCTTCTCTGCTAGTTGTAATAGTCCAGCAGTTACTGTTTTTAACTCTTATTGTTCACTCTGTCTCTCTCCCCTCCCACCTCAGTAACATCACAGTTTGCATGACAGTATTGAAGCCTCGTTGATTCAGAAATGTTGGATTCAATCTTGAATACATTTCCATAACTATCAGTGTGGGGACTTGCTGAGGAGCAGGGGGAATGTGGGGTCAGGTCAGCCTGGGATTTGTCAACACTTGACTAGAACAGCTTAGATGTGTTTACAAAAGGCAGACATGAGCAGGATCATGGATAGTCACCTTTCATATTGCTGCAGCTATTTCTCTGCTCCTGTTCCTTGCTCTGGAGCTCTTTCTGGAATGGGTTGCCCAGGGAGGTGGTTGGGGCCACATCCCTGGAGGTATTAAGGCAAGGCTGGATGAGGCTGTGGGCAGCCTGATCTAGGGTAGGGTGTCCCTGCCCATGGCAGAGGGGTTGGAACCAGATCATCCTTGTGGTCCCTTCCAACCACGACCAATTTTATGAGTCTCAGTTTGCCTTTTCTGTATCTGACCTTATTTGGAAGTCCTCAGAAATCCAGGCACAGGAGTAGCGATGGCATAATAAAGAAATTGAATTAAATATATATATATTTTTTTAACATATTTTTTTTTCTTTTGATCAGAAATGGGTCGTTGGTTTAATCCCTAAATTGCTGGCAAGCCTACAGGTGCTTTGTAAAAGATGTGACAGAGCAGACACAGGTAGGGCTAAAACAGAGCATAGACAGCAGATCAGGTAAGAAGAACAAGCCATATGTTATTGCTACTTCCAGAATCAAACCCTCTTTGAGTTGATAAATTATTTCTCTGTGTGAAATGACTTAAGAAGAACATTTCCTCTTTGCTGTACTTTGAATAGAAGTAGGCTTATTTCTAATTCTCTGAGGTTTTACAATGATTCTGTGAACAACAGGAGGCAAATCTGCAAGCTTTCCCGATTAAATTCATGCTGGCATGTACTTGTCTCCATATTTTATCTTGGATAACGATAGCTTCCCAGGTGCAAAAGGCAGTCTACTGATTTAAAATGCACATAAGAGAGGTATTATGGCTAGGAAACCATAGGTCTGTTGCTATGATGAGTGTCAGGTGTCATACTTGTAGATTTATTTCTTTTTTTAAAATTTTCAGCCTTTCAATAATTTTCAGCTATTAAATAGATAGGAGCAGGGCATGAGGTCTGCACAATCCCAAGCACAACTCCAGGCTGGGTGGGGAATGGCTGAGAGCAGCCCTGAGGAACAGGACCTGGGAGTCTGGGGTGGTGCAGAGCTCAACGTGAGGCTGCAGTGCGAGTGCAGCCCAGACAGCAGCTGTGTGCTGGGCTGCAGCAAGAGCAGCTGTGGGCAGCAGGGCAAGGGAGGGGATTCTGCCCCTTGGCTCTGCTCTCCTCACACCCCACCTGCAGCACTGTCTGCAGCTCTGCAGCCCCCAGCACAAGCAGGACATGGAAGTGTTGGAGCCAGTGCAGAGGAGGCCATGCAGATGCTCAGAGGGCTGCAGCAGCTCTGCTCTGAGGACAGGCTGAGAGAGTTGGGGCTCTGCAGCCTGGGGAAGAGAAGGATTCAAGGAGACCTTGGAGTGGCCTTGCGGTATCTGAGGGCGGCCTACAGGAAGGCTGGGGAGGGACTATTGACAAGGCCTTGTAATGACAGGGTGAGGAGGAATGGGTTTGAACTGGCAGAGGGGAGATTGAAACTGGATGTTGGGAGGAAGTTCTCCACAATGAGGGTGACGAGACACTGGCACAGGTTGCCCAGGGAGGTTGTGGCTGCTCCCTGCCTGGAGGTGTTCAGGGCCAGGCTGGATGAGGCCTTGAGCGACCTGTTCCAGTGGGAGTGCGACTGGATGCCAATAGCAAATCATCACAAGCATCTCCCTTGCTCTAAGGAAAAGTTTGAAGCCTTAGGCTGAAAAAAGCAAGTCCTAGGGCATTCAAAACAGTCATAGAATGGTTTAGGTTGGAAAGGACCTCAAAGCTCAGCCAGTTCCAACCTCCCTGTGCCATAGACAGGGACACCTCCCACTAGAACAGGTCACTCAAGGCCTCATCCAATCTGGCCTTGAACACCTCCAGGGAGGGAGCAGCCACAGCCTCCCTGGGCAACCTGTTCCAGTATCTCCATGGCTGCAGGCCATGCTGCAGGATCCCTGACAGACCCCACACCGTTATCATCACTGCAGGATGAAATGGTAAAGGCAACAAGAAACACTTTGCTCCAGAACATTTCAAAAAGCCCCAGGGGATGATGATGACTGAGGTGTAGCAGCAGCGTAAGGTCATGGAATGGGAAAAAGAAACAGCAGAAATGGAACAGCAGTTGCTTCACTGCCTTTTGCAATACAAAAGTCCTCCTCCTCATCAGCTACCACACCTAATGAACTGAGCTAGAAAGGGAGTCAAGAAGATATTTTCCCACACGAGAGCCTCCTGGAGTTTTAGTTTCACTTCAGAGTGAGGTAAGAAGTAACCTGTTAGTAACACCAGATCTGTATCCCGGGGCAGTGGTTTGTTTCCTGCCCCAGGCAATTTGGAAGAGAACTGAGGAACAAAGGTGACAAGGATCAGCAAAGGGTGGACTGGGGGAGGAAGCAGAGCTCTTATCCAATTCAGATGATCCTAGACACTAATTTGTCCAGTGGGTAACAAGTAAGAAAATATAGGTATTTAGTGATCTACTGCCTTTCTGCTGCCTTTCTATGAATCTGCCAGAGGCAGGTTTAAGTGTTGGATCAGTCAGGACTTAAACTGGAGACACATCACAAAACAAACATATTCATTCTGTCCCATACAAAATGAATGACTCAACTGGCAGTCTGGCTGAAGGGAAAAGAGAAAGATTGATTCAGCTTAGACCCAAACTCTAGGAGACCTTTCTTAATTCCCCTGTTTTTGGAGAACACTTGTATTCTTTGTCTTTATGTGCTTCTTCACATGAAGTTCTAGCTGTACTGTAACAGATTACTCTAAGCAGCCTTGTGGGGGTTTGTTCTTAGGACTGGACATAAGCAGTGTGTCAAATTCATAACTCTCCAGTTCAGTCCTGATATTTTTACAGTCTTTGGTGCAAGAAGTGCATAAAGTTTGGCTGAAGGGAAGATCTGTCTCTCTAGTTTTGTACTTCATCTGGACAGAGTTCAGACTTCTGACTTCTGTGTTTTCTTCATTGCTCCATGCCAAGACTTTTAGTGAGTACAAGACTTACAGTAAGTACAAATGACGGCAAATTAAATTTCTATCTCAGTCTGAGTCCACAAAGCCAAAGAGACATGTGAAAGGCAGACTCACTGTTGGCTGCAAGAAGCTGCTTTCATTGCCTGGTAAATAAAGGAGGAATCTTAATTGTTGGTTCTGAGCAACTTTAGAACTAAATTTGACAGTGATAGTAGGCACTCTGCTGAGGTCTTCAGTCAGGGCAAGCCTGGGAAATAATAGTGGAAGTAATAGGAATAATAAAGCAGAACTTTGAATTTTAGGCCATGTGGGTAGGAAGAGATAGGCTAGGACCTGGAGAGATATCCTGCAAGTAGGCAATAGGCTGAAAGAATGCAGAAAGAAATGGAAGAGTACAGGAGGAATTGTGCACCCAAAGGCTGTGTTTGAGTAAAATAGGGTTGGGGTAAGGCGTGGAAATTTAGCATTATCAGAGAAAGGGCAAGGAGTGAGATATCAGAAGTGCAAAAAGCAATCAAAATTAAGGGAGACTATGCAGTGTGTTGTTCTGGGAAGAATGAGAAGCCTAACAATGTGAAAATTGGAAGCTTTGGGGAAAATTGCCATGAAATTGGAAAGAAATTAGAAGTTGTGTGAAAGTGTAGGCAATTAAGAAGCCATTCTGAAGTGTGTATGTATGTTTATGTATGTGTATACACACATACAGAAATAAGTGCAGTCAGATTTGTGAGAGACAGTGAGGGTAATCTTGTGAGGGTGGAGACAAACATTTCCTCCCTCTGTAAGCGAATTCTGTCTCTTGATGTTTTCAGCAAGGTTGCTGGTAGAACGTAGTAGGAGAATTGTGCTTTTCATACTGCAGAAAGAGAAGCATTGCTACATCCAGAAGTGCACCAAACATCCTTAATCAGATGTTCAGTCTAATTTGTGAAGTGTTAAATGTGCTCAGGTTTTATTTCAGACCCTTGAAGCTGGATACTAAGTACCCAAATAGTCTCTAGAAAGTAAATCAAAACATTTCAAGAAATCTGTAATGTCATGTTAAGGTCTGGGTTTGTTTTCTGTTGGAGAGAGAAGGAAAAAAAAGAATGGGTTTACTTTTGTAGTTTCTAAGAGGTCACATTTTTGGATGTCCAGCTCAAGAAAGAAACACTGGGGCCATATGGCTTCAGGTCAAGAGTGATATGGTAGGAAGAGTTGCTGTTTTATATCACTTTAAACCCCTTTGATGGCACAGAATCTGACCTTCAGCTGGTACAACAGGTCCTGTTTTTTTCTCTATCCCCATTACTTTCAGTGAGAACACTTTTGGACTGAGAAGCAGCCCAACAGGAACAAGAATCTCAAACCCAAGCTTTGCATCAGATATAAACCCTGCAGCAAGTCAGATTGCAATACTTGCTTTTACCCTGAGCTATATAACTTTTTTTTCTTAGCCACTGAAAAATTCCTTATTTCAACACAGGAAACTTACAGGGAAAGTCAGGAAATAAGCAGAGACAACGAATTCTGGGTGAGTCTCCAAAGGATGTGTTACCACTAGAAATTCTCTTGCAACTTTGTGCCAAAGTATTGCTTTATAATCTGTCAACTGTTTAGCCATAATTACAGCTTCTCTGTTTTGTCCCTACATGGGAATTTGTTTCTTTTATGATTTTTAATTTCCCAAGAGCACTCATTAACGGTTGAAACCATTTGCTTGATTTCCCTTTATTAAATATCCCGAAAAGTCAGCTGTCTTGGGAATAAAATACCATTTCCTAATTAGGAATATATGCTTATTCCCTACGCTGTCTGCTTTAGTCTTATCTCAGTGTCTTCTCCAAAAGTAAACATTTAGGATGCGAGAGTGAAGTTGGAAAGAAACAAAACTTATTTCAGATTTTTCTCTCGGTTTTATTCTGCCTCGTGTTTCCTTTTCATTTATTTCTCACCATAGTCAGGTAATGATTTGGTGTGAGAAGCTTTAGTTCTGTAATGAGGGCTCTGTGTGATGACAAAAATCCTTTGTGGAGTACAAATGCTCTCTCTCTACTAACTCATCATTACCACCTGTTATTTATGTTCTGCTGCCACCCCCAAACCTCCATAGCCTGCCTGTCCTACTGTGCTGACTCTGTGTATGGACAGTGGTCAACATGTGGAAAATGGAGTGCTTGCCCAGGGTCGTAGGTTGTAAACACAGGTTAAAACTTGATCTTGCTTAGTTAGATATTTGTTATGCAGTCCTCCAGACTGTGTTGCCTCCACTGCTAAACATGATGCTCTTATTCACAGAACCATACAATTGTTTCAGTTGGAAAAGCCCTCTAAGATCATCAAGTTCAACCATTGGACCTAACACCACCATGATGTTAGTATCCCAAGGTGCCAAGTCCAAGTGATGGAGGTGATTTCATCACCCCCCTGGCCAGCCTGTTCCAATGCCTCAGTATATTTACTATTCCTAACATCCAGTTTAAATCTCCCCTGGTGCAATTTCAGGCCGTTCCCACTTGTTTTATCACTTGATACCACTCTTTCTTCCTAATAAGCTGCCTTCAAATCTAGACTCTATGTTCAACAGAGTCTCCTATCATTACATTTCATTCTTCTCCCATCACTGCTTTGTGACTTCTCTTATGCAGATTTCTCTTCTCTCAGCACATAAATATATCTGCTTATTTATTCATCCATTGATTCAGCAATACAAAGGTAGACTTAGAGTTGTGGAGACTCATGGTGTGAAAATGAGTGAGAAAAGAGAAGAGCTGATGTCTCAGGAACAGAATCTTTGTTTTCTTCTTTAGACTTTTGCACTGAGCTTGCTTGGACAGTCATTAATCAAAAGGGTATATAATGGCCAAACCCGGAGGAAACAAATCTCTAGTGTGTTAGCCCAGGGGCTGATAGTTTTGGGAGTTTTTAATAACAACCCATAGCAGGTCAGTATATGAGACCTATATCTCTTCTGCTTGGTCAAGCTTCCAGCAAAAATCCATCAGAGGGGACTTTAAACACACACAAAAAAGCGCTGAATCTTCTAGCCCAGGTGAAGTCAGTACACAGCAGTGAGTGGAAACAAACACTTCAGCTGCAATATACTCCTCAAGGATAAAACCTGGTATGGGGGATGTGCTGTACCACTACCTGCACTCTGGTTTCTATGTGGAGATTGTTGATTTCCTTGCAAAGGGAGCCTGAAGAAAAGGTTGGGTCCTTCAGGACCATTTTCTTTGTGTTGCCCCGTCAGAAAAACTGAATTAATGTTCTCTTTCTCTTTCGAGCTTCCCATCTGGTGTGTGGCTGTGAATAACAGTGATGGGGAGAAGCAGAGAAATGCTTTGCCAGCCAGCTGAGAGGGAGTGATGTTATTAAGAGAAAGGTTGTGCAGCCGGAGCCTTTTCTGCTGTCTCTGCCTCGAGCTTAGACAGCTGGAGCAGGAGCTCTGATGGATCTACTGGAGGCAGGTTGAGGAAGTTCTCGAGAATTAATTACTCTTTCTTTGCTTTCCCTTGGGTCTGGCTTGCAGCATAGCTTTTTTGCTGGTGACATGTGTGGATAGGCTGGAAATAAATGATATGTCAGTAGAAAGGATTGCTGACACTTTACTATAGAGTCAGGGGATAGTCTCTGGGAATCTTTCTCACCCACTCCTTTACAGCACGGGAAGTCTTTTTAAATGCATGTACACTTCTCAGTTCCAGAGAAGACACTTTATCCTTTCCTTTAACACTCTCCATATCCACATGGTACTTTTTGCATCTGAGATTTAATGTGGCTTTCTTTTGGTGAAGCAATTTAAAGCCCTGGATATAAATTTATTTCACCCTGTGTGAAACTATTCACTGGTGGAGCTCAGAGCACCCTGCCAACATTTAAGATTTTTATTATATTTATTATACCTGTGATTTAGGTAGGGTAGATACTGCATAAAATTTACATGTGCTTAAATGAAGGTCAAGTAAAAGACTGTAAATGATTCAGATTGGTTGGGAAAGGATCAAAAGCTGTTGTCAATCAAACTTAGATGAGTAAGTGTTGTCTGCATTTTAGTTTCTTGGCTACAGAGATGGAATGCCTGAATCCCTTTACAGAGCAAAATCAGGGGAAGAAATTGAGAATAATTTTTTCAAAAAACATGTTATGAGACTCTGTTGTTCCCAGGCTATTTTCTGAAGGGTCAAGGATCAGTACCTGTAGGATTTCTACCTCTTTAAATTTGAATTTACAGATTTGAGTCCTTAAATGAGGCTCAGTGTCCATGGCTTTCTTCTAAAGAGTTGAGCAAAGGCAACTCTTCCATCTTATTCCTCTTGTGTTTTAAAACAAAATGACCCTTCTCTTACTCCATGTCTGCCTACTACCTCTTGGGATTTGGAGTGAAGATTAGGTTTTGCAGTCACAGAGATTAACTACAGGACTGCAGATCTCTACTGCCCATTTCTGTTACAAGACATTGCTGCACTCAGATTTGCCTGTAATCTCCTCCATAAAGCAGCTCTTGGAGGCTGATGGCGGATCACAGAATCCCAGAAACACAGAGATTGGAAAAGACCCTCAGGATCACTAAGTCCAACCAATATTTTCCTTTCCTGTCAGGCAGAGGACAGATCAGGATCTCACAAGGTCAGGTTAAATTAGGTGGGTCAGTCACTACCTAGCACACCTCTCAGGTGGCAGCCTTGAGTTTCAAAATACAATGACCACCTTCCCTGGGTTATACGTAACTCAGCTTTGCTCATTTGTTAGGATCTCTGAAGGTGCCTAACATCCTGATTCCCACGGGAGAAGAATGTCTGTATCCTGGCTTTTTGTAGGTTTTTTTTTCCTCATAGTTTAACTATGAGCTTAGTGTTAACTAGTTCAGCTCTCCTACTGCAGAGCAATCTCATGTGGTCATTGCAGAGCTGAATTTCAGTTGACTTTGCAGTCACTCGAGCAGTTTGCCTTAGGATAGCTAAATCTGATCAGTGTTAGTCACTTGCTGGCTGACCTTTCGGTTGCTTTTCATCAGCACCATAACACTCCCAGTTAAACCTATAAAATTAACTTCCTGGGTGGCTAGAAGTGCTGAATTCACTGCTTCCCAAAACCATCTCTATCCCTGCTGTGAGCATCTATTTACTACCCCAAGGGGAAAATGAAATCAAAACAAAGCATACCATGTGCTTTAAATGGTAGGGAAGAAACCAGTGTGATGATGATCAGTATCAGGACTAGGGGAAATGGGTTCAAATTGGCGGAGGGGAGATTTGAACGGGATGTTAGGAAGAAATTCTTCACGGTGAGAGTGGTGAGGCACTTGAACAGGTTGCCCAGGGAGGTTGTGTCTGCTCCCTCCCTGGATGTGTTCAAGACCAGGCTGGATGAGGTCTTGAGTGACCTGATCTAGTGGGAGGTGTCCTTGCCTGTGGCAGGGGGTTGGAACTGGATGATCTTTAAGGTCTCTTCCAACCTAAACCATTCTATGATCTTTTCCTTATTAAAACTGAAAAATGGCAAAAGAAATGAAAATGGAAATGACTTAACAGGTTGTGAGATTTATCTGGCTTTGGATCTGGAAACTGGATTCTGGAGTGCAGAATTAGACATATGTGGATCACTACAGAGACCATCAAACCCAGAAAGAACTCTCGGGATGTGTTCTAAATAATCCTTCTGATGCCAGGTGTAGTTACCAACAGCTCACCATCCCCTTTATTAATGAGGAGAGTATAACTGGCTTTGTAAATTATCTATTAGAGGATGCATCTGTATTCTGCCACTCTTTGCCAAGTAATAAAGCTGTTGCTGATCTGAATTTTTAGAGGTGGTATTATTAATAAAGGGTAGTTGAACCAGGCAAGCTAAGCTGCCAAAACTCCACAAGCTCAGATTAGTTTTTATGTCTGTCTGCATCTCAGACAAAGGGAGTTGGCAGTCTGTAAGGTCCTCTCTCGCTTTTGGTCTGTGTTCTGTAAGGCAAAGCTGAAATGAAATCATTTGGGGGTGTGAGAGAAGGAATTATCTGAGCCTTGTTCTGCTAACGACTCTCATCAAGCAGCATTACATTGCACGAGAAACCGCATTAAAACAGTGCTAAACCCAGGCATGTTGCAGGAGTTTTCCATTGCTTTTAACAGGATCATCAAGAGTAGTTTGTGATGGAGTAGGCTGAATGCCTGTATTGGAGACAGCATCAAAATCTTTGGTATCCCCTTGTCGTTCTCATTTTGCTACCTTGGATATATGTGTCTGTAACTCTCGTCCTTTAAATATTTCTAAGACAGCACCTCTGAGACCTCAAAACATCATTTGTGTATAGTACCTTATGCTAATGATTGTCTGGAAACATCTGCTAAAGCATAGGTATTTGTAAACACTCTGCATTGGAAGGGAATGGGCTCCTGAATACGCAACATGAATGCATTAGATATTGGTCAAATGCTGGAGAGAGCTGAGACGTGATAATGGCAAACCTGTTTACTGCTAGACACGTTCCAGTGCAATGAACATTAGTCTTGGAGAGATAAAACAATACAGTGGACTACAACATAAAGTAGAAAGAATATGGTGCTTTTTCCCTCCCATGGGGGTTAGCAAGTGCTGTATTTCTATTTTCTTAGGCTATCCAGTGACTTCACTTAGGGGGATAACAAAGATGAAGGATGCTGGATCTCTATACTCTTTGCACAAAAACCATCCAGCAGAAGAATCTCTCTAGATGAACTGCAGTGTCCAGCTCTTTGTAGAGACCTAGAGCATGTCTCTCAGGAAAACTAAACCCAGACAAATGAACACCCTTTGAGACTTCTGCCTAGATCGCTTCCACTGCCTCAAACTTAAAATGAGGAGGAAAGGCATTTTGAGAGGAGAGGTATAAAGGCTGCAGCTTATGAGGCAAGGTAAGGCATCATGATTGGGCAGAGAAGCATTCTGAAGAACATCTCTTCAGAGACGTGTAACCATTTCAGACTGGCTAGTTGATTGTTGCTCCATTCCCAATGAACACAGTACTGCATTTAAAGCAGCTTGGATGTGGTCTTATGATTGGCTTCCAGCAATACATTTATAAAATCTGGGTTCTTCACTTAAATGGTTTGTTGGGGTTTTGGAGGTGGGTTTTTTTGTTTGTTTGTTTGTTTCTTTTTCTGGTTTTTTTTTTTCTTCCTTTTTTTTCTTTTCTGTCCACATTAGGCATGCCTGATTCATTCTCTCAGAGAAATAATGTGAAGTGATGATTACTGACACCTTTTGGGTATGGCAAAGTTGTGTAGTTTTTTCTTCCTTCCACACAGCTTTAGTAGGTGAGTTAGGTGCTCTTCATTTTCCAGTAAGTCAGATGGCTGGGTAGGCTGTGAGTTCAGAGCATCACATCTGCCACCGTTCAGTCACAAGATTTCCAAAATTATCTTTCCCACTTTTGTATTGCTCAGTGATGACTTTAATTAGTTGGGATTCTCACTGTATAGTTTAAAAGACCTTAAAGCAATTTATATTAGACCTTTGCTTTCGGCTTTGTACCTTATGGGTGCACTTTGACCCATTCTGATTGTGAGCAAACTAAAAATGTTCTAAAAATTTCATAGTGGTTGTTGCAGCAGGTTTCATGCTGTGGACTATGCTCATTATTCATCATTATCTCTTTATGATCAGTCACCTGGATGGTATAGTTTTTCTTCTCCAATTTGGACGTTTAGAACTGTAAAATATAGGGTGATCAGTACTAACCAGTGGAATTTTAAGCCTCTCAAAGAAAGGAAAATAAAAACTTGTGGGAGCAGAATCTGCTTATCAGAGCAAAGTCTGGGAGCTCTGCATTACTATTTCTGCTTTTGCATAGAGCCTTGGGAGGAAAAAAAAATACAATCCACCACTTTAAAAAAGAGAGGGAGGTAATTAGAATTCAAGCTTAATTTTCTCTGTGCTTCTGTATGAACAAAATATAATTTATCTAAGCAGTAATACAAAGTAAAGGGAGGGTAAGGACATACCAATGTGATAAATCTGATTTTCTAATTAATCTAAATGTTGAGAAATACATTTCTGCACTATAGACCTCACCTCTGTTAATAGCACTGAATAATGATGTTTCAGCCAGTGAAGAATCATTTTCTCTCATTTAAAAGGCAGCAGGTCTTTTCAGGGACAAAATCAAGTAAGAAATTAAACGTGAAGAAATCTGGGGAAACTAGGAAATGTAAGTACTGATATAATCTTTTCCATCACAGAAGTATTTTCCATTTGGGAGTTCTTTTACATATTCTCCTGCTACCTTCCTCTACCTCATTCCTTGCCTAAAATTCTAATTTCTACTTCTGTGGCAGTGAATAGATAAACCTGGGAGGAAAAGCATGAACAGAGAATTCAGAAAAGCTGTAATAGCAGCCATTAATTCTAAGGTTATAGCTAACATTAGAGGGCATTTGCTTTAACCCAAATATTTTTACCTTCATTTACAGAGAAGTGCTTCCTATTGGCCCCAAAATGCTACATCATCTGTCTGCAGAGATGAACCTAGCATGTGTAGGTGTCTTACCCCACCTTCTCCATGGTCTCTATGGTTTGCCTTTTCCTCTCAGTAGCTTGTCATGGTAGCCTCATTGATCACAAATGGTTGTGGCAGGTTCAGCCACCAGGAGATGTGATGTGCCCTCGTGGCTGAAAAGGCCAGTGGCTTTCTGAGATGCATTAAGATGATTGTGGCCAGCAGGCTGAGAGAGGTTCTCCTTGCCCTGGTGAGGCTATACCTTCAGTATTGTGCTTGCTTCTGGGCTCCCTGGTTCAAAAGCCACCCAGATATGTTCCTCTGCAATCTGATCAAGGTGACCTTGCTTTAGCAGGGTGGGGGGGGTGGACAAATTGATCTGCAGAGGTCCCTTCCGACTCCCACTGATCTGTGATTCCATGAGATGGGAAATGTGAGGGCAGTAGTTATCGGGCCAGTTTGATAAGGCTTTGTCAATCAACCACTGTGTGTGCAGATAGAGAGACAATTAGACTGAAACTGCAATTGGAATGAAAACTGAGAAGCACTCAGAGAAGCTGTTGCTCATCTGTGCAGAAACAGTTGGTTTGCCTCTTCCCATTCCAATAGAGCTATTACAGCCTTGTCATTATACAACGTGAAACCCTCATATAGCTTTGTCTTCACAGCTTCATTAGCATTTCCAAATACGTAAATCGATGCTATTGTCTTGTATCTGCTCATTGCAGTCTCCAGTTTTGGACTCCTTTTCCTAGTTTTTGCCTTGGTTCTTTGCCTTCACAGTGAATACTGCCCCACATTATTACCTCTGTCACGTCTTTCTCTGTTAGATCACAGTGACTGTCACTTCTTTTTTAATTTAAAGAGCTTTTTTGGACAGTGGGAGAAAGTGCCTATTATGTTTCACACAGAAGCAATTTAGAATTTGCTTGTGAAAAGATATTTTAGTGGAATAGCATCATAATACAGGGAGGAGACGAGAGAGAATGGAAGACTCTTACAAAAAATAAAGCCCAGGCACAAAAACAATGTTAGGAGGAGAATGTGTAATGGCAATTATTTGTGGTGTGCAATGTATCCTGGAAAAAAAAAAAGAGCAAATAATTTGCAATGAATAATTCAGGTTACTAATTTGGCTGTTTATTATGCTATGGAATATTTGCAAGCAGGCTGCAGTATCCTCAAATCTTAACTGCATGGAAATAAGACTTCCTAGGGAAAAAAAATTATATATATTATCATGTTCGACATTAGTTGTCTGCTCAATGGGAAGTATGTTTCTGTGGGCTCCCTCAGTAAGGACAACACAGGCTGTCATTGAGCTTGTTTGGCTTTATCCTTCAGTAAGGAGAGGCTGAGGTAAATATGGGGAAAGAACATCTGAAATCAGAGGGGTTTTTTTTAGGAAACCAAACTCAGGAATATTGTGGGGAAGATCCAGGTTCTAGAGTTTTAGCTTTGCATGTTTAAATAAAAAAGGAAATCACAGAAGAGCTTAGATTGAAATGGGTGGGCAGAGGCCAGTGGGATGAGATTTAACAAGGCTAAGTGCAGGGTTCTACATTTTGGCTGCAACAGCGCCAGGCAGTGCTACAGGCTGGGGACACAGTAGCTGGAGAGCAGCAAGGCAGAGAGGGACCTTGGGGTGCTGGCAGGTAAAATCGGATGGGTCATGGGGAGATGGAGTCTCCAGCCCTGCACAGGGCTCTGTGCCACCCTTCCTGTGACCAGGCTGCAGGAACTTCTGTTGGGGTCAGAACTGTACAGCCTGAGAAATGGCCAACAACTTCAACTTACGTTTCTGTCTAGAAATATGCTGAACTGTGTGCCCGTTCCTGTGGGCTGGAGCCTGGATGGTCAGCATCTTGCAGGATGGATCCCTGCAGGAAAACTTTCCCGTTGAGTTGCTGCAATGAACTGAAACAATCCCAGACAACTCCTTGTGAAGGGAATTTCCATGTGTTAGCTTTCACCCGTTTGCAAGAAATGACTCTGTGGTGTGCTTTACAAAGTGCTTTGTTTTAGATCAATCCATGGCATCATTTGCTGCTTTTAAAGGGCAAAGAGAGCTTAATCCCTTCACCAATGACAAAAAAAATTACCGCCATAAAACCCAAACCACTTTGCTGCTAAAGTTGTGAATGTTCAGCTAAACTGTTCCTGGAGAATATCGACAAAGATTAAAAATATCGACAGATCAGAATGTCAGAAGGTTAAAAAGCAGTGGGACTAGTCACAAATTAGATGCTAGTGGGAGGCTTTACTTTATTCAGTCAGAATGCTGAGCTTCGATCTGAAAGTGTTTAGGTACCCAATTTCTGTTGGATTAATGAGAATTAGAAGCATGAAGCTGACTTAGACATCTTGCAGTACAGAGATGTTTGTGAACTTTTGATTTAGTAATCTTTGGATATCCCTAGGCAATTTAGTTCAATAGATTTTAGGATTTTCCCCTGAATATCTCTGAGTCCTAGAAACATTATTCTCTCTTGAAATCATTCTTCACCTAAGCCTCTGATAGAAAAATAGATGGAATTGTCCCTTCTGATCCTCTCTTTAAATCTTTACCATAGGCATGAGTTATTACACAATTTAAAAAGCTACTTTTCTGTGTAAATTATGGGATTGAGTGATGTGTGTTTGTAACATACTCTGTTCTTTGCTTGGTAGACACTATGGGAAAGGAATCAGGAACTGTAGGAAAGTAATAGTTCAAAGTAAGAGAGGCAAATAGATCAAATGGAAAATGCCTCAGATTGTTGTAATCATGCATGATCATTCAGCCAGTCTTTTGAAAATGGTTATGCAAGCTACATATTAATTGGAGCTGTAGGCGAAGTACAAAGTTTCTTCTTTTACTCCTACCTGCCATGGATGCCTCTCATTAAACACTGATGAGACACAGGCCATCTAAAGCAGAAAACCCATAGTAAAGCTTCTCTTATGGCTTGAAACTTGACATACTAACAAGGGTTCCTCCCTCATTTCTGTAGCTGTCATCATAAGCTACTCATTTTTATCTTCTAGGTTAAATCAATGATCTGCATGTTCTGCATATTCAAGTTCTATCTGAATGAGTATGCTGTGTTGGCCTGGGACCTCAACTCAAACTGAAAAGTTGCTGCACTGAATCCCACTGTGATGCTTTTGCTGCTCACAGTTTCTGCTGCTGTCAGTGGTGCCAGGTCCAGCCCTAAAATTTCAATACATTAGATGGAAGAAAAAAAAAAATCACTTTCCTATCACATTATGTTTCAGTGCTTTTGCAGGAGGCAAAACATTTAGCTTTAACTAGCTAATCAGTGTTTCAGACTGGAGTTTGCAATTGTGTGATAGGAACAATGCCACAGTAGTGATGCTGCTTCAGCAAGCTCCTAACCCAAATGTCAAACCCTTGAAATTACAGCTAGGACCTGGGAAGCCTCAGATGGCTTTAACAATATGGCTGCTATGAAGCAGTGATGGCTCCCCCAAACACTTGATTTGGATGCAATGTTTGTGCAAAAAAAGATTTAGTAGGAGGTCAATCTAATTTCATCCAAAACCTTAACGTTTGCTCTTCAGCTCCGTAGCTTGTATATCATTTTAATAGAGTTCAGCTCCTACGATAAATAAGAGACGAGCTGGCTTCTGGGGAACCAATGTGTTTGGGAAACTGACAAAGAGATGTGAAGAGACACAGCCAAACGTGTCCCAGGGGCAAAGGAAGTGGCAAAATTGTTCCTTATTAAAAACAAAGTGGAAATGCCAGCAACTGAGGGAGCTGCAAGGGATCTTTCTGTTACTTCATTGCACAGCTGGCCATTAAAATGACTGCAAATGCAGCCTCCAAATTTCATTCCGGGTGCTCCAGATATTCAGTGCAGAATTGCAACTGTAAATGGAATAGTGCAGCATGAAATCCTGCTAATCACAAATTGATAGCTTGTTCTTGGCACAATCTTGTTTTCCAGCAAGGCCAGTTTTATCTCTGATTGACCTAATTTTCTTTCCCTGGCCTTGAACAGAGCTTTACCATCTAAATGATGTGTGAAAACACAGAATTCTACACTGCTGTGACCGAAATCAGAATGGGCTAAAAAAGTTTAATGCCTTAATTCTGATCTGAAGCATGAAGTTTGGGGATGACCTGTAACAACACTCCTGCCAAGGAGCAACTCTCGAAAACTGAATTGCCAAAAAAAAAAAAAAAAAAAAAAAAAGGAAAAAAAAAANCAAACTAAGCATGGCTAGAAAAGAATTGTAAGATGCTGCTTGGAAACTCTCAGCTGAATTCAGCCCAATACTGTTTACTTCTGCATTGCTCTATCGTATAATTGGGACAGGATCCTTGTCAGAAAATCTGAAGTTTTACTGCTAGAAGGCGTTCTGCTGCCCTATGGCAACCAAAGCTGATTCCAAGTGCTTAGGTGATAATGATTAACAGTGAAATGTGGCTTCTCCTATCTGCCTTTCAAAATAGCAGAACAGCTCCACTCTGGTCTGAGTACCAAGTTTGTTTACGTGGTCTACTTATTTCTGCAATACTTTAGGTGATTTATGAAACCTTCATTGAGGGAAGGACTAAATATGTGTAAGATTAAGCATTTGAGTAGTCCTAATTCCTCAGAACTATTGCATGTGTTAAGTGGCATAAATACTGAATACATATTTTCTTAATAAATTCATGTACATATAACTCATTTAACACAGAAACAAAATAAAATCAAAGCTTTAGTTCGTTGTGATCTGAACCAAAACACTCACTGATCTCAGTGGTGCAGAATGAGGACCTGATATCCTGCCATACTGACAGCATGTTGGGCAGATTGGCTTTGTTTTCATCTTAAATGCTTCATGTTGCAAGCTGAGTGGTGACAGCACACGATTAGTACGTTCCTCCTACTGTCTTTTTCATGTTGTCTTCTGCTTTCCAACATTTACTGTTAGTTTCAGGCTATCATCGTGAGCTCTCCTCCACCTTTCCTTCTTGGTTAGGACAGGGATCTTGTGGAGTCACTCAGCCTTCCTTGAATCCTTGTGCTGGTTAGAGGCTAATTGGAATATTTTAATGAGGAAAAATTGGTTGTGAAAAGAAAACAATGGTGATTACTGCTTCACTCATAGGTTTACTGAGATGCATCAAAGCAAGGACACAAACATAGATAAGGCAGTGTTGCTCTGTGCCTGAGCTCTGGCTGTTGGTCTCTCTCTCTCCTAGGCTTCAGGAACAGTGTGGTCAGCAGGAGCAGGGAGTTTATTCTGCCCCTGTACTCAGCACTGGTCAGGCCACACCTTGAATACTGCATCCAGTTCTGGACCCCTCAATTTAAGAAAGATGTTGGGGTACTGGAACATGTCCAGAGAAGGGCACCAAGGCTCTGAGGGGCCTGGAGCACAGCCCTGTGAGGAGAGGCTGAGGGAGCTGGGGGTGTGCAGCCCGCAGAAGAGGATGCTCAGGGCAGACCTCACTGCTATCTACAGCTACCTGAAAGGAGGTTGTAGCCAGGTGGGGTTGGTCTCTTCTCCCAGGCAACCAGTGACAGAACAAGAGAACACAGCCTCAAGTTGTGCCAGGGTAGGTACAGGCTGGATGTTAGGAAGAAGTTCTTCACAGAGTGAGTGATTTGCCATTGGAATGAGCTGCCTGGGGAAGTGGTGGAGTCCCCATTCCTGGAGGTGTTTAAGAGGAGGCTGCATGAGGCACTTAGTACCATGGGTTAGTTAATTTGAAGGTGTTAGGTGATAGGTTGGACTCGATCTTGAAGGTCTTTTCCAACCTGATTAATTCTTATTCTGGTACCTGGGTGATAGAGGCCTTGGTCTGGGCAGGCTTTATGTCCACAAAGACTTGAATTGAAATGATCCAACTTGAGGTTTGGAGTCAAATATCTTGAATATGTGTGCAGACTTTCACTAGATGAGGGTCTAGATCTGGCAGGATAGCAGCTGATGCTGTGATGTTACCAGTCTGATTCTGCTCCCCTTCTGTCCCCACTTTAAAATGCTTGCCAGCTGTCTTTTTAAAATGGGAGAGATCAAATAGTCACAAATTGCTCTTAGAAGAGTTTTTGTTCACTGTTTTTCTGTGTTGGTACCGAGTGCACTTTCAAGTGGTGTGAAGTGGATAATTTCCAGCACCTTTGCTTCCTGCCCATGCCTGTCATGGAGCTCAGAATGCAGAGAGACAGGTCAGGGCTGTGACTTTGTGCCTAGCTGAAGCAGAGCCATATGATAAGTTTTTGTTCTTCAAACTAAAAAAAAAAAGTTTCATTTCAATCCTTACCTTGCTTAAACTATGCAATTTCTAAAACTAGCTGATGTGTTTTCCCTCAGCTGTAGCAGGATGAAGCTTTAAGGTTTTTGCTATCTCTGTGTTTCAGTTTATTTCTAGTTGTTTTGGAAGAGCTTCAGCTCAGCTGGAGATGCTTTCTTTCTCTCCCGTTTAAGCAAGGAGGCAACGACTGGTAAAACCAGGCACAAACACTGGTGGATTAATCACAGCCTTCATGCACTAGTTGTGAATATTCCTGCAGCCCTATGAATATGTCACCCTTTCATATATATTTCATATTTTCTTCTGCTGTATTCATTACAGCACACTGCTGGTAGCTCTTTTTTAAATAGAAGAGATGAAGAAGTAAAGTAAAAGCAAAGAAAAAGGTAGATTCCTAAATGTACCCTAACTCATGAGAATTCATATATCTGGCAAGCAGCTCCCTGAAGCCTTAGTAAATAGAATGAGGAGACAGGGGTGAAAAAAAGAGCCAGCCTCAGCGTGAGACAAATTAGTTATAACTAAGGAAGGAGCCCAGTAGAAACTAACAAGAACCCAAACTGAAGGCATTTAACTATGCAGTAGGTTTAGGAACATTTTGCTGTTATTTATGTCAACAAATCTAATTGGAAAGTTCTGATGATCTGCTTGGGGTTTTTGGGCTACTTTAAATTGCACAGGCTCCCAAGTAAATTAAGCTTTGAGTCATCCTGATCTTTTTTTTTTTTCTTTTAACCTTAACACATGGCAGCTTACTTTCAGCAAGATGGAACAATCTGTCTTCACCAGAGGCATCTCTGGGTTTCTGTTCCTTTGGCTCTTTTCCCAAACCCCTGTTTGATGGTGATACGGCCCCAAGGAAGAAGTCAGAATGTATGGTCCAAAGTCTTCATATTTGTGGGACTGCCAAAACGTCAACCACACCTGGAGTGATTGCTTCCTTAATTTCTGAAGGATACTCTTCTAAAATAGGTTAGGAAATGTTATCAGAACATGATTTGAACATTCACTCTGATGTATCTCACTGGATGTGGTAGTGGTACACAGAACTTTATCATGGTCCTATCACTGGAACTCTGGAGAAGCTATCAGCAACAACTAAAGGCAAGATGACATTTTGGTAGAGACACTCAAAAATAATGAAGTCTAGCTGACTCCCTTTTGCATGGCTTCAACTTGCCATTTTTTCCAATTGGCTGCATCGTTTTTTTTCCCCCACTCAGCAACCAGCAAAGTCAGAAAAATATATCAAATATTCCTCAGAAGACTTTAACATTGAAAGAGATAATCATAAAAGGGGCTACAAGAATGCTGGGGAGGGGCTTCTTAGGCTGTCAGGTAGTGATCGGACTTGGGGGAATGGAACAAAGGTGGAAATGGGTAGATGCGGACTGGATGTTAGGAAGAAGTTCTTCAGCATGAGGGTGGTGAGACCCTGGAAGGGGTTGCCCAGGGAGGTGGTGGAAGCCTCTTCCCTGGAGGTGTTTAAGGCCAGGCTGAATGAGGCTCTGGGCAGCCTGATCTAGTGTGAAGTGTCCCTGGGCATGGCAGGGGAGTTGGAACTGGATGATCCTCCTGACCTCTTCCAACCATGACTGATTCTATGATTCTATTTGCCCCTTCAAGGCAGTCTGCATTTCCAGCAGGGATGAGATACGTTACCTGAACTGTAGTCACAATTATAATGCATTAGCAAGAAAAATAATAATAATAAAGAAACCCATTTTCCCCTTTGCAATGTAACCATTACTGAAGGCACCTTTACATCTCTATGGGAACAATCAGAATTTATAACAAAATCTCACCCCTGCATACCTCTCAATTTTTGCTTCGCTACACAATTGCTTGAGAAAAGACTAAGAATTAAGTCTTAAGAAGCTTTTAGTAGCAACTTAATGTTGAGTTTTCTCTAAAGGAATTTTTTTCCTGCAGTTCATTATTTTCTTAAACTCTCAGTCAAGCTGCTAGACCTTATAAATGAGTGCATTTATGAATTAGTATAATCTTCAGAAACAAAAGTAAGATCATCTGTCATAACTGATGAGCAGAACTGTTTGAAGCTTGCCAGCTATTAGTATAAAAGAACAACAGTAGCTGAACTTCAACATCTTGGATACTTTGCATCTCAAAATGATTAAGAAGGTAATTAGCAGGAAAAAGCACTGTCAACACACAATGGACTGCACAGAACAGTCCTGGCTCCTAGGCCCAGTTTGGTCTTTCAGATGTGACAATTCATCCAGGGAAGGCCATTCATGCTGATTTTAAATGCAGCAAATGATAGAGAGTTTTCTGGGCTGAAAGAGGCCACTGCAACTCTGGGTGATGAATTAGATTCTGACAGAGACTAATAAAACCAGCTCTATGGCTATTTAAAGCTGAGGAAATTGCTAAGCATCCAGATGGGAATTATCTAAAGGTAGGCTTCAGTGTCTAATGAAGTGTGGCCCAGAGAACCTTGCAGAGTGTGCAAAACCTACCTGCAAATGGCTGGCCTGAGTTCAATGGCCTGCTGCAATGGACCGTTTCAGCTTGGGAACCTGTTCTGCATGGACCTACCCAGCCAGGCATTGCCATTCTGCAGCTCAAGCTGAACGGGTGATGAACTTTTCTGTCAAAAGCCTAATCCTGTAAAGCTGCTCCTGTGGACATCTGATGTAAATCCACTCAAGTGGATGAGAGACTTCAGCGTTGAAGTCAGAGGAAGGTTCAGAGTGCTGAGCAGCGCTTCCATTTTTACGAAGCTTTGCTCATTTAGCTGCCCAATTTTACTAAAGCATTGATCCGAGAACCAGGCAGGTTTATCACTGAGCAAACCACATCAATAAGGTGAATTTCTCCCTAATTCAGTGTATGCTGATGTTGGAGTTTCAGAGAAAACAAGTGGGGGAAAAAGCTATGTTTCTGGCGTTCTGCAGGAAAAGTTGTTAGTTATGTCCTGCTAAGAGATGATTACTGGGGGGCAGTAGCTGGTATGAACTTTTACTTGAGCTGTAAGGGAAGGTTTTATCTTTTTCATGTACTAGCATAACATATCCAAATTTACAAAAGAGAAATGCACTCAGTGCTAAAGATTAAAAAAAAAAAAAAAAAAAAAGGGCTTCAAACTAATCCTTCCCCTTTGACTGATTTTCTTCCTGAGGTTTATGAGAACTTCCACACAAATATTTATATTTCAGCACAGAGCTCTGCCCCCACTCTGAACAGGGGGTGCTAATCTGTTTTCTCTTATTCTCCCTTGTCCTTCCTCTAATGCAACCAATATATCTACAGCGATTCTCCTTAAGTTATCTCTAAGATAATACAGAACTCAAACTCAGGCTACAGAAAGTCTGAAACTTCTTTTTTCTTGCCAGAATTTTACCAAACAGCATCAGAGGCACTTCTGGAAAATGTAGAAACAGGAGTTTCTACAACAAATGTAGAAACAAAAAATGTACAAACAAATGAAGCTCCTTATGAGAAAGAGGGAAGTCAAAAGCAGTATTTAGGTAAACTTCCACACCTTTTCATCTATGATAGGTAAAAAAATGAAGTAATTGAATATTTTGGGATTTAAGATCTTTATTTTAATGCTAGTTATTTCTGTCTCTTAGACATATAGAGGGGACATAATTAATTTCTGTTCCTTTTTTGTTTCTCTTTAAAGTTAACCAAGTCTCCTAATAAGATGCATAAAATAACAATGGCAAACATGGAGTGGGTCTAGAGACTTGAAGCTTGTTTCTTTTAGAGGTTTTGTGTGTTAATAAAATTATTGCTAAGTACAGACTCTGAGCAACAACAATTGTCTGACTCCTTTTCATGACTTTTGAAGTAGTCTGGCTCTGAAGAGGAAAGCAACTTCACCAAAAAATTGTTAGGGCAGCTGTATGTGGACTGAAAGTGTTTTAAATCTTGAATGAGAATTTTCTCCACATACACACTTCTATGCAGAAATCGTGTTTGCAAGCTGGCCTAGCAACAGGCCATGTCTAAACAGGAGACTTTTTATGATAGCAATGCAGCAGCAGGTTGAACAACTTCTGGGGTCTGCATTGTAAGCGTAGAAGTTAGCCTGAGCTCAATCCAAATGTCTACCCATTTCTCATTTAGTTAGAAATAAAGGAGACTTCTACAACTACCTGAAGGGAAGTTGTGGAGAGGCTGCTGCTGGGCTCTTCTTATAGGCCATTGGAGACAGAACAAGGGGGAATGGCCTCAAGCTGAGGCTGGGGAGGTTTAGATTGGACATTAGGAAAAAGTTTTTCATGGAGAGAGTGGTCAGGCACTGAACTGAGCTGCCCAGGGAGGTGGTGGAGTCACCCACCCTGGATGTGTTTAAGACTGGTTTGAATGTGGTGCTTGGGAATATGGCTTAAGGTTAATCTTACACAATTGGACTTGGTGATCCTCAGCAGATTTTCCAACCTGGATGTTTCTGTGATTCTAGAGATGAGAGCTGAGAATTGGCAAGGCACTTGCTTTGCTCTGACAGAGATTATGACTACTTTGGCATTAATGGAGGAAAGCTGCTTGTGCAGTAATTCTTCTAGCCACAGCTACTTGAATAACTTGAGTGGGGAAGAGTGACAGTTGAGCTGTAGGCTGCATGGATGCAAGATGTAACTAGTGCCATTGCTCTCTCTTGGAGTATTTGTCTAGAGAGCTCAAACCTCCATCAGACGAACAGGCTGCTGGGCTCAGCTGAGCTGTCTGTAAATAGATCTAGTTAGTCACATTGCTTTCCACATTTTTCACAGGACCATCAGCTTTTTCAGAAGGTCATCTTGTTCTGCGCAGCTGAGGCTGTCTGAAGAAAGCATTCATGTTTAAAATAGTGATCAGGTGTTTGGCAAATAGATTTCATTTGGGTTTGTTGTTTTTTTTTTTTTTTTTTCCTCGTGGGAGTGTAAACATGCCGTGTCACTTTCCTGAAGGAGAGATGATCTTTGTAGCTCCTGAGAGAACTGGGAATTGACCACAAGAAGTTATTATGTTGCTGTAATAAAAAGACTGTGCCCACTTAGGAATTTGCTCAACTACCACTGTTACAGTGCTTCCCCTTTCCATTAAAATAAAAGAGGCAGTCTGGCAGACATTCATTAGCATAAACCTTTGATCAGTGTAATTATCTCTAGGCGAAAAATTAGTTCTTTTTTTTTTTTTCCCCCCCAAATTAAATAATGAGCAGAATATTATCAATTCAAAAAATGTACTCTAACCTAATTTGAAAACTGTACCTAGCGTGTCTCAGAATGCTGACAAAGTAATCCTCTTTCTTAAATCCTCTTTCTGTCATTGATTTGTCACAGGTTTGTTTTTGTCAGCCTCGTAGCCAAGGTGAACCTTTACTTCAAAGATTTTTTTTTTTCCCTGGTTTTTAAAATAACCACTTCTCTTTTTTACCCACCTTCCCTCCACCGTCTCCTTCCTCCCCCCTTCCCAGTCCTGGATTTGACTCTGGAGGCAATTCAATGAAATCATCAATGTCACATCAGGAACAAACTTGACCTCATATGCCTTGTATTACTTGATACATGTCAAACTAATGATGATGAAGCGAGAATGCAAAAATAAAAACCCTTTTCATTTAAGTGTTCAAGCCCTTTAAGTCAGCCTTATTGCTTTAACAAGTTGTCATCTTATGCTGCTGGAAAGAAAGAAGCAGCAAGGGTGGACTATTTGTCAAGGAGAGAATGCTTCAGACAGTACATTCAAATCAGTAATAGGTGCTGAGAAGAGTTTCTCTGAGTCTGTTTTAAATCATTGCTTACAGAGACAACTCTCTACAAAGGCAAAAAAGAAAGCCTGGTTTGTGAGCCACCTTCTCACAAGAAAGTATGAGATGATTGTAATTTTAAAACTTTGAACTTTGCCTCCTCCTTTTGTCTAAGGAAATTTTCTTGCACTGCTTGCCTCCTTATTTAAGTTTCTGAATCTAATTGCCTGTATGCTGAAAGCGTTTAGTTATCAAAATGCTGCCCCTTTCCAGAGCTCTTGCATACAATTTTGTGTACTTGCAACTTCATTATTGTGTGTGGTTTTTTTTCTTAAAGACTTGTTGTCGTACACTTGCATTCATATCATGTGTTGTGTTTATCATGATAGCTTTCACAAAAAAAACCCACAACATTTTAAATTTGAATATGCGTTTAGATTAGAATAATATATGAATCTTTATGGGTTTGGGCTTCTTTTTTTTTTTTTTTTTGTGTTTTGTTTTGGTAGGTTCCACTCCTCTGGCGTGTTCTGAAAGATGATTCACTTTAAGTACCTCTCAGAGGTAATTAGTGATAGAACAAGAGAGATGGCCTCAAGATGTGACTGGGTGGGTTTAGACTGGACATTAGGGAAAAAAAAAATTCCCAGCACAAGTGGTGAGGCATTGGAATGGGCTGCCCAGGAAGGTGGCTGAGTCACCAACCCTGGAGGTGTTTAAAAGTTGTTTGGATGCGGTGCTTAGGGTGAGCCTTGTAGAGTAGGGTTACTGACTGGATTTGGTGATCCTGAGGGTCACAGAATCACAGAATGTCAGGGGGCTGGAAGGGACCTTGAAACATCTTCCAGCTCAGCCCCCCTGCCAGAGCAGGATCACTCAGAGCAGATCACACTGAAATGAATCCAGAAGGTTCTCAAGAGAGGGAGACTCCACAACATCCCTGGACAGCCTGTTCCAGTGCTCTGTAACCCTCACTGTGAAAAATATTCTTCCTCAGGTTCACATGGAACCTCCTATGCCTCAGCTTCCACGCATTGCCCCTTGTCCTGTCACTGGCATCACCAAAAAGAGGCTGGCTCCAGCCTTCTGGCACTCACCCCTTACTTATTTCTAAGCATGAATGAGGTCACCCCTTAGTCATCTCCTCTCCAAGCAGCAGAACCCCAGCTCCTTCTGGCTCTCCTCATAAGGAAGATGTTCAGCTTTCTTAATAATTTTTGTGTCTGGTTGGTCTTTTCCAACCTGAATGTTTCTGTGATTCTGTGGAAGTATTAGAGGCAAGCTTTGCTGAAATGACTGCTGTTTGTGCTTTTCAGGGTGTTTACTTTTTTAATGTATTCACTGACAAACTTAGCTGAGTTTGTAGCACTGAAAATTGTCTCCAGTTTCAATTTTCTCTGAACACAAATTAAACAGCAAGAAAATGTCTGCAATGGCTCTGTTTACAAGAGAGCAGTGAAAGTTGCCTGTAGTGGTAGTCCAGCTGTGGATCTGATTGAATTAAAAAACTAATCTGGAAGCTTTTTTTATTCAGAGAAGTGGAAATCCTCAGCAACCCAAAGTGTGACAATTTTGTGCAATGTCTGTAGCAGTGGAAATTTGATGTCCGAAGTAATGGTGCTGGCAGAGCTACATCCACCAGGCTTTTGCAAATAAAAATTCCCTTTTACATTTCCAACTGCTTTTAATTTAAAAAGCTTGGGCAATAAAATTGAAGAGCTCCAAAAAGCAATTTTTTTGGGGGTTCTGTCTTAAAAAATTAATAGCACAAGTCTGGGAGTGACTTTATGGGTGACTGATTTCTGGCCTCTTCTGCCCTTTTGTCAGAGGTCACTTCATTATAGCATAGATAGAATGAATGGACAAATGAAGAGTTAGGCAAATGTGAATATTTACTTTTCTGATCTGCATTCATTATTTAACTGAACATCATTTTTGATGATATTTCTTCAAAGGGAAGGCCCATCACTATTTAAGGGAAGGCACCTGTGTGTGCAGGAAGTTTTCATGTTCTAGCATTTGTTTCAGCAAAGGAATTGGTTCAGGAGGCTCAGTCTCACACAGGCATACTGAAGCCTTGTATGCCATGTTCTCTGCTTTAGAAAGAACATGTGGAGGAGGCAAGAACAGATTTACCAAGTATTTGGTAGCTGGGAATGGACTGGAATTGCAGCATGAAGTAGAGAGTTTGCTATTTTACAGCTAGAAACAGTTAAACGCAGAAACTAAGAGCCTGGTGCAATCTTAATAGAAGCAGTCAGGTGGCTCACTTATTTCAGAGACAGTTTCTTCCACCTCCATCAAGGCTGTATTTACTTTTTACTGCTGACACTTTCCTTGATCTCACTTCTCACACAACAGAGAAACACAGAGTTGTGGGGGAGAGTAAACTTCATAGCTTTACATATTTGTAGTTTGGTTGTTTTGTTTTGGTTTTGTTACTCTTGGGAGAAAAAGGAGAAACCCTAAGTAAGTTTTCATACGAATTGGTCAAAACCCCAGGAAATGCTGATTATGATCTGTGGAGACCTAAGAGCAGACTTCCAGTACCCAAAGGGGGCCTACAAGAAGGCTGCAGAGGGATTGCTTGCAAAGGCTTGCAGAGACAGGATGAAGGGCAGTGGTTTGAAATGAGAGAAAAGGAGGTTTAGATTGGATGTGAGGAACAAGTTCTGCACTATGAGGGTGGTGAAACACTGGAACAGGTTGCCCAAAGTGGTAACTGAGGTCCCATGCCTGAAGATGTTCAAGGTCAGGCTTGACGAGGCTCTGGGCAGTGGAGGATGTCCCTGCTGGCTGCAGGAGAGGTTGGGCTCAATGACCTTTGGAGGTCCTTTCCAACCCAAACCATTCTATGATGACTTCAGAAGGCATTTAGTAATGTTCCTACCTCCAAACATATATTTCAGTCTTTTTTTTTTTCATTTTTCTTTCTTTTCTTTTTTTTTTTTTTTAACACAGATTTTCAGGCACAGCTTTAACATCAATGCTGTCAGAACATTATGCTCATTTTCTGTCATTTTCAGTAGTTTTGACCTGCTACCCTTACTGTAATCTTGTTTATTTTTAGTTTGGTCTCTTTTGGGCCTGATGTATTGCTTAGGGCCATGCAGAAGAGTAGCTTTCCTTTGATCTGTGAGCTGAAGCACAGGGGCTGTGCATTATGCATAGATGAGTCTTATCTTTGTGGAACACTAATTTACAAACTCAAATTTGTATCCTTGAATATCTTAGAGGAAGATCACAGAGCTGAGCACATGTAGGAGTGACAGGGAAGAGAAAGGACAGCTTGAATTCTGCCTGGAGAGTAGAAAAATGTGTCTGAAGCAGCCTACTTCAAATAGTAACTGCTTTAGTACTCATCCATGGAGAAATAGCCACTGATAAAAGACTGGAGAAAGCCGAGTGAATCCCCAAATGGGTACAGGGTTCAGATAAACAGAACAGCACTCTAGAACCTGGATTCATGCAGAGGGGCAAGTGGAGCCAGCAGCCTCATCCCTGTGCCCAGGTGAGCTGAGCATAAGCACCTTTGGTTCAGGAACTGTATGGTAACATGGGTAGTATTTTCTCTATATAACTCTGGGAATGTGGTTTCAGGAGTAGCTGGACCAGCATCTCTGGTGATGTGAGTGCCCTTCTCACCCTGCCCTGAGTTTGGGCTTTTGCTTTGCATCCTACTCTACTGCTACAGATTTTTACCTTAGCACATGCCTTGCTTACTAGCTTATAAACTTCTCCTTTTGACAAAGAAAAGGCCATATGGAATTTGTATCCAGAGGTTCATGTTACTTATTCTCTGCAAGAATGATGTGCACTGACTACAGCAAACACCCTGTAGTTAGTACTGAGAGTGGAAGGGTTCAGGTGTACTTAACATTGTAGTAACTCTGCTTTTCCCTAGGGAACTTTCTTATTATTTTTATAAGCAGTAGAATTAGAACAATCTTTTTTCTTTTTTTTTTTTTTTTTTTTTTNTTAGTCTCTCTTTATTAGCAAAAATGATATCTGAATTATATCCGAACTGCCCTCAACAAAGATTAAGTTGGACCCAGCTCCAGCTGTAGCTTTAATGAGTTAATACCATCAATAGTAAATCAAGTCAGGTATGACTGTAATCAGCAGTATGTTTAATAAATCAAACCAGCCACACAAATCCAGGAACATAAATAAGGAAGAAGAAGAAAAAAAAAAAATCTGTTCTCCTGTAAGGCATTAAATTCAGAATACTTGGCTTCTTACACAAAAGCAGAGCTGTGAACTGCTTCATTCAGAGCTGTGCATGCTGGCAGGGGGGAAGTGGTCATCAGCTGTCTTCTGCTTTTACTGCTGCTCCCATGTAGTGGAAACCATTAGCATTATCACTTTGTGTAACACTTTTTTCACGTTTATAATCCTGGAGCTGGTTCCTTGGATCTGTTCCCTGCTTTGAAATGTTGTGGGGTTTTTTAAAGACTTGTCCTTCTGGACCGAAAGAAAGACGTAAACTTTTCTTTCAGGTGAACATAACCCACATTGCTCCAACAGCTCCACTTTTAACATTTCAAAAGGGGGTTGCTCATGTTATCAATTTTTAAAAAATAAAACCAGCCCCTAATTCCCCAAGAGATATCACTGAACATTTGGTGAACTGGTCATAAACTGCTATTTCCACAGCAGAGTACAAAATCCACACAGCAAAAATGAGAAGGATTTCATAGGAAAACTCAATGCAGCCCAGAAGAGTTTGTGTCAGCTGTGGAGATCACCTGAAATTAATGTGAAAGGTAGCTGGCACTTTACAACTGGAGGGATGAAGATGCTCAAAAACACTCAGGATGTTATCTGACTGATTTGTAGTGAAATGATGCACACTTAACCTTTCTTCACCATCCTGTGCAGCAGCCAATACAAAAGAAGCTGTCAAAAACATCAAGTAAGGAAAAACAAATACAAGAATCCAATCTGAGCAGGTTTTTAATTGCTGCTTCAGCTAATAACATTTGACATTCAGGTTTGGTTTGGTGTTTTGGGCATCTTAAACTTGAGGGAACCAAAAAACCCCTTTTCTAATAGGGTCTGATAGCACATAGAGTGCAATCAAAGACAGGTCTGCTAGAATTTCTTACTGTGAAGAAAAGGGGTTTGCTTTGCCCCATCTTGTGTTATTTCTAGATGACCTGTTCCTACAGCTTATGCAAGAAGCTGATCTACAAGGCAAGCCCAGGGGGAATGAGATTGCAATGGAAAAGATGCAGTTTCATATAGTTATTTCTATAATTAGCATCTGCAGTAATGTAGGATACTTTTCACAGTTGTCACTGGGAGCTGTGAAATTTCCCACTGGAAATGACTAGTCTTTAATTTATTGAGAAGAGGTTTAGAGAAAAATCAACAGCAAAGGTCACAAGACCTGATGAAAGAATTACAGTTACAGCTTTATTCAATCTATAACTCTGTCATTTGGACATGTGCGCTCAGAAACACATTACCTATGTTAGGGACAAGTATGAAGTCATTTTGGGTCATTTGCCTGATCCATTTCTAATTATTTTCTTTATTTCAGGACCTTTGAGACCGAGTGCACCTGTCACAGCTCCTTCCTATTGAGTAGTTCATGAAGGAAATCAATCTCCATTCTTCTTAGATTCTTGCTTTCATAAGCAATAATTAAACACGTTAAACTACTGAGATAAAAATAGATGGTGTGTAAAATAACTCCTTAATTTCCCTGCAGGCTTAACTCTACTTTGCATGGAATTTAACTTCCTGTTAGTGGAAATTTCCTTTAACAACTGGTGTGGTCACTTCCACCACAGTAAGATCTTCAGGATTTTGATGAATTTAATATCTTTGGCTGAGCACTCTTTCCCGTGTGGCACTCACAGTCTTTTATTCCTCCAGGGATGCACTTGGTCTCCTGTAAGACTCAATATATTCTTCCTCAGGGATGCAAATTTTTCATTTGAGTACAGATTCTCAAATTTATTTCACCCAGATTTTCAGGTTACGTTCTTGATGGCAGTAGTTTCAAACCTTGCAGCACTTTTGGTTTTCAGTTTACCCCCAAATTAAAATAGGAGCTGGGGATGCTTAGTTTGAGGAAGAGGAGGCTGAAGGGGAGACCTCATTGCTGTCTACATCTACCTGAAGGGAAGGTGTGGAGAGGCTGCTGCTGGGCTCTTCTTATAGGCCATTGGAGACAGAACAAGGGGGAATGGCCTCAAGCTGAGGCTGGGGAGGGTTAGATTGGACATTAGGAAAAAGTTTTTCATGGAGAGAGTGGTCAGGCACTGGACTGAGCTGCCCAGGGAGGTGGTGGAGTCACTCACCTTGGATGTGTTTAAGGGTAGTTTGGATGTGGTGCTTGGGTCTATGGTTTAAGGTTAATCTTATTGAGTAGGGTTCTAGGTTGGACTTGGTGATTCTGAGGGGCTTTGCCAACCTGAATGTTTCTGTGATTCTGAAGTCAGATCTCTAATCACAATCTTTAATAGTATTTACAGGTGGATATTTTCATCTCTGAGCACCTGATTGAACAGGTGCTGATTTTTCCACACAGATTTTTTTCTGTCTGGGTGAGATTGCATTACCTAGCAGGTATATGCTTCAGAAGTGTGACATTTCTTCTCATTTTCATTTAAGAAATAAAATAATTCCATTAAATGAAACCCTTTTATTTTTATTTTTTTTTACTCTATGGAGTTTTTCTTTACAGAACAAGCAAAGAGAAAGTACAGTGGATTCTGCAAAAGTACATTGCAATGACATTTTGTATGACAAATGAACACTATTGATTTTCATATAGAGCCCTTCATAAAGATAATCTTGTATGTAGAAGGAGTCAATTAAATGCTGAAGAGAACAGGAAGGTTTAACACCGTGCTTTAAATCGGTGTATTTCACAGGAAACACACTGAGAAAGCAGCTCAGGATTAACTTTATCCCTTCCCATCTACAAAGATGGATATGGAAGGCTTAGAAAATGTGAGAAATATAAGGCATCATAATAAACACTCAAGAGAGCTGATGGACAGGAAGTCAGCAAGTGAAGCCATGAAACCTCTCCGGGATCTAAAGAAGCTCCAGGGCCATTTTACTTGGGGTCAGAGAAGGAAAATTCAAAGGAAGAGAACTATTGAGAGTCATATTCTTTTCTGAAACTCAGAGAAGATGTTTTAACCTGTTCCATTGCAAAGAGGTGGGGAAGATGTCAGTAGGAAACCTGAGTGTAATTCTGTTAAAGGAATCTATTGCCAGTTTATTCAGCCACAGAGCAAAACAAACACTGCTAACCTTCATGTACTGGTGCCACTGGAATTACTCTAACAAACCACTTCACAAGATTTAATGAAGTACATATTCCAGAACTGAAGAATCCTGATTAATTTAATAAAATGGATTCTATGGTGGCTATCTGAAGCACAGCACTACTGCTTTTGCAATGTGTAGGGTTTTTTTCAGGAAGTTAAAGTGATTGTAGGTATTGCTTCATGATGAGTTGTGATGGCTAAGATGTTTAAGAGCTCCCTTTACATTTCCAGAAATAACTTAGCTGCTTCAAAGTCTAGGATTCGTTTCTAGACAGGATTTTCCATAAGTCGCTTTTGGAAGTGAAGCATAGGTTAGCATTCACCCCACAAAAATATCTACTCTCCTCTTGGTGTTACGATCTTTGGAGGAAGGACTGCTTAAAAGGGCTTGTAGAGATAGGACCAGGGGCAATGGCTTTACACTGGAACAGGGAAGGTTTAGGATGGACATCAGGAGGAAGTTCTGCACAATGAGACTGGTAAATAGCAGAAACATGTTGCCCAGGGATGTAGTTGAGTTGCTGTCCCTGGAGACATCCAAGATCAGACTTCATGTGGCCCTGGGCAGCCTGATCGAGTTGGAGGTGTTTGTGCTGAGTGCAGGGCAGTTGGACAAGATGACCTTTGAAAGCCCCTTTCAACCCAATGCGATCTGTGTATCTTCTGAAATGGAGAAACAGACATACAGAGAGGAGCCTTTTAAGTTCTCTTGTTATATGTCCCTGCTATCCCTCAGACCTCTCTCATTCCACTCATTGAGTAGAATACTTTACAATAGGGTTATGATTTCTGTCAAGTTTTATAATGGTGGTATAATAATGCTTTATGTGTCAGTGCAATGCTGCACTCTGTGTGGTTTGGATTTTACAGGGAGGTGAAGGCTCTGAAATCAGGTACATTTGCAAAGGGTTTCAGCATCCAGCCTCTGGTGGAAATTACAGTCCTTGTCAGTATTTTATAGCATTAAACTGCTGCATTTAGAAAATGAGAGTGAAATGTGTCCCTGCTTCTGTATTTACATTAACTTCAAGAAATACGTGTAATTTCAGGAGGAATAGAGATCACCCACCAAGTGATGAGACTTAACGAAGAGCTTATCCAATTGTGAGAATTTTCCAGTGTTCAGAACTGCTCAGATTTTTGGCACATTGACCCGACACACTTGGCTGAGGAAACCTCAGAAGAGGCTTCCATCTGACCTGGTATGTATGTCAATGGCTATCTCTCCCATCATTATTTCCTAGTAACAACCAAGGCTGTCATCTACGTTACATAACCCTCCTTTGATAACTTTCCCTGCTTAGGAGGAGATCCCATTAATATTTCTAACCTGCTCATGAATATTTCCACTTTTCTCCCTTCCTATTAGCATACAGGCATTCAAAAATTAGCAAGTGCACTCATTTAGTTAAGTGCTGATGCTGTAACTCCAATTAGAATATTTTAGGAGGCATTTTGTAATTTGTTGGGGTTTTTTCTTCCATGTCCTTATAATCTTACTTGCAAATAGTTATTTGTGTAGATTTGTCTGGAATCAGTTGGATTATGTACTAGAAAACATAAGAGTCTTGTTTCATACCTTGTTTCTTTAACATTTTAATTTAGACTACTGTCTTCATGTGAACAACCCCTGGAAGACTGAATACCATCCTATTACTTTCCCATACAGCTTAAGAAAAGATCCATTTAAGTATTACTTAGAGAACCACAGGTGATAGGTTACTAAGAATCAATTTTTAATTTAATGATCAACAGAATAAATTCACTGATGCAAGGTAGAGGAATTCAGATATAACAGGCAGATATAAGCCTGTTGCAAACTTTACCCCCTCCCTGCTATGTCTCCAAACTCTGCAGTTTTAAAGACAACACAATCCATGCATTTCACTTCTACTTCAGAGGGTTATTTAGTGCTGGGTTTTACAGCAAAACTTTTTCAGTAAAAGCTGGCACTTGAAAATCTTTCCAGTTTAACTGGGGAAATTTGCTATCCCACTATAAGTAGGTATATTTTAGTAGTAGGAGTATAATCTTGCTTGTCAGTATTTTGCAACTGTTCAGCATTCAGATACTATAATTAAAAGAAGGCGATGATAAAAAAAAAAAAAGAAGAAGAAAAGAAAACACACCCCAATTTTTGCATTTGTTTCATCTTAGCTCCCTACTGAGAGCAGATGTGACAGTAATGGCAGTGCTTTCTACATGATGATAAGTATTAGTGGCTTATAATGAGCTAAATGCCATTGCCAAGGAGTTGTCATCTGAATTTCCCCCCCACCCCAAATTGTTTCACTTAGAATAAGTGAATGATGTAGTTTGGCCAGATTTGGAGCATATTTGAACAGCAGAGGAGGTTTATCTGCCCAGTCGCTCTCCTCTAATATGTCCAGTCTTATAGTGTGTGCTCAGTGCAGTCAGCCTTCAGATATCCAGGGCTTTCTAGAAAGTGTCAGCTGCTTTGTGCACACAGAGATGCCCTACACAGAAAGGATGTGGCTGTCATCTCCAGTATTGCCCTAGGGAAAGCAAACCACCTGAAAATGGCTTGAAAATACCATGTGAGATGCTTTTGTCAGGACAAGTTATTGTGGCCATTCTACAGCAGACTTCTGGACAGGATTTCTAGCAGCAGCCACTTTTTCAGCTCTCATCATTCTTTGACACTCAGAGGCAGGTCTCTGTTCTCAGGTATGGACAAATATTAATGTAAATTGGAGGCACCAGTCCTAAATGAGAGCCACAGGGAATAATGCTTGCAGGAAGAGACTCTGGGGAAGGGCTCTTGCAGGCTGAAAGCCTCTCTCTAGGGGACTTTTAGGAAAGAAGACAGAGATGGCCTCTTTGTTACATACATTTTCCAGTAGGAACTTATACCCTTGAGCATTTCAAATGAGGGTGAACCTCAAACAAAATCTCAGATAGGTTCTTGTATACAGCTGTCCCCGCAGCAAATTTCAAATAGGGGGCTGGATGCTCAATGTCTTAAAATCAACTTTCTTCTTTGAGCGGCCTCAAGTTAGATAAAAGAATTGAAAACTGAGATTGTATTTCATAGTGGGTATGTTTTAAACCAAACATGATAGTGAAAGTTGCTGATCATACAAGCACAGCTCTGGTATTGATCATGAATAGAAAGCTCATGACCTTCAGAGCCTTTGAACCTAAATCATAGAATGGTTTATGTTGGAAGGGACCTCAAAGCTCAGCCAGTTCCAACACCCTGCCATAGGCAGGGGCACCTCCCACCAGAACAGGTTGCTCGAGACCTCATCCAACCTGGATTTGAACACCTCCAGGGAGGGAGCAGCCACAACCTCCCTGGGCAACCTGTGCCAGAGTCTCACCACCCTCACAGCAAACAACTTCCTCCTAACATCTAGTTTAAATCTCCCCTCTACCAGTTTAAACCCATTCCTCCTCATCCTGTCATTACAAGCCCTTGTCAATAGTCCCTTCTCAGCCCCCCTGTAGCCCCCTTTCAGATGCTGGAAGGCTACTATAAGGTCTCCATTAGACCTTACAGTTGTAACATCAACTAGTAAGGTCCCATTCAGAGAGGGCAAATAATTACTGCAATAAATGCAGAGGATTTCTGACAAAACTTAGGCTAAGAACTGGGGTTTGGTAGAATGCAAAACTGCAAGGCACTAATCAGTCTACTGATCACTCTGAGTGTGTAGACAGTTCCTTAATTAATGTAAATGAGTACCTCTGGCAATTTGCCTCTGATTTCCAAAAATGATACACTAGGCTTAAAGGTAAAAATACTCTCTTCTAAAGGAGAGATTTTATTTATGTGGCTAAAATTAAATGTGAATGTTAACATTATAAATATACGTATCTTATATATTACCAAATCTGGTATCTAATGAGCATAAGCAGTTTTCTGTGATAAATCCTTTTGCCACAGAAGCTCATAGAAAGAATACCGATGCCTACTGATAGGTAAAAGCATACAACCCACACAGTGAAAACATACCTGGCCTCTTTTCTCTGACAAATATGCTCATTAAAGAAATCTGTAGACATGATGTCTTCGGTATCAGTCCACCTTTTGGCATAGTCCCCAGAGAAAGAGAGATGTTCTGTGGTTGGAATGAATTCATTTTGTGTCATCTGAGCAGACCAAAGTAGGCAGAGAGAACAATCCATCCTTTGCTTAACACAAAAATGGACAGCAAATGCTGAAGGATCTGTTCCTTTTTCTATTATTCAGGTACCTGAGTTTGCTTTGCCATCTCAAAAGCCAGTTACCCACAATAATGATGATGATGTTGATCCTGTTTACTTCATTCTTAATGAAGCAATAGGGAGATAATTCCTAGGAAAAAAAACGTCAATTGAGTCTGTATCACTAGACCTCAGTAAGAGCTGGACTGTGCGCCTGGCTGTTTTGGTAATAGGAATCATTACTTGCTTATGAAAACCACAGCATGGTTTGAAAATTACAAAAACCCAAGAAAGCCTTAGGTCAAGGTAATTGGGTGTAAGAGAACCTTTTTATGAATGAAGAATTCATGAGCTTTGGCTGGATATAAAGCCTCTCTCTACTCTGTCATTCTGCAGAGTATGTGAATTTTGAAATCAGTTTTGCTGTGAAATTACTGCACAACCTATGACTGAGAGGCACTATAAACTCACTTTTCTTTTGTCGTTTTAGCATGTTATTTATTCCCAGGAAAGAGGGACAGGAAAATAAAAGGAGGAGGAATATAAATAGTTATTGTGAGTAGAAAATACGAAGTGCATATCATGAGGAGCAGGCATACTAAAGATATTACTCTAAATTTCAGTGTCAAGGTCAATACCAGTTTTCAAGGTGGATAAGCTCATATATTCTCAAATCCTTAGCTATATTAATATAGTTAATATTTTGATTAGTGATCTATCCTGATTTTTCACAATAATTAATGAATTTGGGATAGCAATTGTAGCTGGTTTAAAAAGATTTCTGTACAATGCATAGTTTATGAATGGCTTTCAAAATCCTCACCTACACAAAGCCCTGTTGTGTTAATAAACTGATATTTGGAATGGTGTTTATTATTTCTCTGACTGTCTATCAAACAAAAATGGTACTTCTAGTCCAATAGAAAGTCTCCAGCAGTGGAAATAGCCGGCACGAGAGAGAGAGAGAGAGAGAGAGAGAGGATATTTAGTGTGTGGTGCAAACTACACCTCTCCGGTTATTGAGAGCTCTGAAATCTTTAAGGAGACAAGGATGTGAAGCTTGATCCCGCCAGGAGCAGGAGAGTTCAGCTCTGGGTGACACCAGATGCTTAAGCATGTCATTAGCTTATTTCACTTCAGTAGATCGGAATAAATTACTCTGACTCTTCATGTGTTTAAAGTTAAATATGTGTTAAGTACTTTACTGCACCAGGACTAAAGTGCTAATCGAGACTCTAATCCTTCTGCATATCCCAGCACTGGAAAAGCTGGGTGCTTGAAATGGCATCTAAATGATACCGCAAAGTCAGTCAACAGATTTTCTCTGCTTGCATTCACTTAAATGCTGTTGCTGATTTCAGTATAAAAAGTAAATCAAATTATCCTCTGAGGAACGAGGATGTGCCTTCTGGAGCCTGACTTGATGCATTTGTTAGGTAGGGAAGGGGCTGAGCATTGCCTGTGTTGGGCTGCTGTGTGATCTGCTTCTCGGGTGCCCATTTCTGCTTTGTTACCATTAGGCTTAAGTAAGTTGTTTTTTATAGCCTCGCAATTGCGGGATTCTTCTGCTCAAGCAAATGCTGGTGTATTTTGCTAGTGCAGTGCTAGCATTATCACTGTGATCCTGTCTTTAACACCTGCAAGTCACATTTTGAGAGGTATTGTAGCTTCTGTCCAGGGTTCAGTTGGCTCTGTCACTCTCATAATCATGTAGGTTCTGTTTGCAAACAGCCTGCAGTGTGGAACGTGAAGTTTTGTTGCAGTACAAGGAAAAATACTCTTTAATTTTTAAAGAAATAAATCTATGCGTGAGTTTTCAGTGAGCTACACAACCAGCCTGTGCTCTCGGGCTTTCTTCTGTTAGCAGAATTGCTTTGCATTTATCTGGCACTTCCTCCTAAATTTCCTTGTTCTGAACAGAGGAGAACAGGATTTAGCACAATCTAACAACTGAAGAAAGAACACCACGGAAGAAATCCTTTTATCAACTACTCCTACACACAATAAACAAAAGCTTTGGAAGCAAACAACTGTGTAAAGTAGTGGTAGTTGAATGGGCTACTGCCTCTCTTGAATGTATCCTACAGAGAAACTGCTTTTACAGCGTGCCCTAAGTAAAGCTTACAGTTCGCTCCTGGTTTAGGTGGAAAACACCTGGCATGCCTGTTCCCACTGTGGATTGCTTGTTAGCTGGATGGATGTTTGGGAGGGGAAGAAGTAAGGTGTTCTGCCTTATTTCTTCTGCAAAGGTAGGTCACCAGTTCTGGTGGCTGTTATTTGCTTCTCTACTTCGTGCATTATTAACAGAAAATCTGTCTGTAAATGAGAGTCTTCTGTGTTTTTCTCTGTTTTCCAAATTAGACTTTTGTCCCAGTCTTCTTAGATTTGTCAGCAATACTGAGAAAATTGAGCCAACAAAGAGCAGGAGCTGTCTGAAAGAATGGCTACTGAAGTTTCCTATAAATGGGCAATAGAAAGTGTGCTGCCTTCTTTGCTTCTTTTCTTTTTTTTCTCTCAGTGGGGAGAAATACTTCAAACACACTTTAAAAGAAAAGATGGCATAAGATGCTTAGCATCTGTGACTGTGCTGACCTACAGCAATGTGAAAGAGGCAGGATTCAGGGGGTTACAAGCATATGGTAGTCCTGTGTGGTTTAGTGTGGTTATTATTTAAAGAGTACAGCTTGCAGAATGTGGTAAGCATGAAAACAGCCCTGGGAGTTATTGTGGCTAGTTTTAAAGGCACCTGAAGTCTGAACACATGAATATTATTTAACAGCGTCCCCATGTAGAAGATGTTGCAGTAGCATAACTTAGAGGTCACAAGCAAGGCAGTTCCCGAGCGAAAGCCTATTTCAAAATCTGTTTGGAATGACAGTCCTGAAGGCTAAAATCCAGTGCTTGTCTGCAAGGGTGACCTCTGAAAGAAGCTGTGTGTCACAATACCGTGGTAGATGGCTGTAGCTATTCAGGGCAGCACTTTTGCAGCTATGATAAAGAACATCAAAGAGTTTCTTGCAGCTTTCAAGGTCTTTGCAGAGCAGATGTGAATTTTCAGACAGTCTGTTTAGTTTAATAAGCCCAGCCACTTCTTTTCACCTAATCATTCCTTGACTGGTTTTTAGCTCCGCTCAGCTAATTTAAACTGCTACATTTTTAAGGGCACAGCCTCGTAGCCTCCATTAAATAAGAAGGCTGCTAGCTGTGGATCTGGAGCTAGCAGATATCTTCTCCTAATTAGCAAGCGAGCAAATTTATAAAATCTAATCAACTCCCCTGCATCCACTCTTGCAGGTGATCAATTCTCTGCAAACAAATAAGATTTTGGCAAATTGCTGCAGGTAGAAAAGGTATCAGTATGTGTGTTGGGGAGGGCAGTTTGTGCTTACTCATAATGTTTGGGATGGAGAGGGAACTGTTGAGGTGTGTCCACTGTGGCAAGCTACTTGATACTTATATTACATCCTCTAGGGTCTTTAAAAATAAAAAGGCGATGGTTTGGCCATTATTTCAGCACAATTGTTATTAGTTTATAAGGTAACCTGCATAGGAAGCACGGTGGTGGCTGTAGCTGTATTGTGTGTTGGGGGCCAAGTGGGCTGCCTGCTGCTTATCATAGAATGGTTTAGGTTGGAAGGGACCTCAAAACTTATCCAATTCCAACCCCCCCACCATAAAGAGGGACATCCCCACTAGAACAGGTCGCTCAGGGCCTCATCTCTGCTTCTCTCTGCAATGCCAAATTTGCTAAGTTTTTGGTGTGAATGTCACTGGGCTTTGGTTTTAGGGGTTGGTTTGGAGGTTTGTGTGTTTGGTTGTTGGTTTTGTTTTGTTTTAGTTTGGTTTTTTGTTTGTTTGTTTGGGTTTTGTGAGTTTGTTGTTTGTTTGTTGTTCCTTGGATGTTCATTGTTTGTTGTTGGTGTGTTCCTGTCATTATTTGGTTTGGGCTGAATGCTAGTCTTACACCAGATAAGAGAACACAATTGGTCCATCAAACTTTATTTTTTCATAAGAAATATGTAGATCAAGTCACAGCTTGCAATGAAAAAAAATAACCAAGGAGCTGTTAAAGGATATCATGTTACAGCTGCAGAAACAGTGCTAAAAATTCCGGTTTTACAAGTTGCTCTTTCACTTTGCAACAGAAGTGTCTAAAGTAGAGGTAGCCTTTGAGCCAGCCAGCCTCTCAGCTGTGGTAATCTAATTTTTCACTGCTCGAGTGTATAATACCAGCCTTCAGTCTATATTCTGTATGACTGCTTCTTGTGTCAGACTTCTTCAAAAGAATTAACCTACTCTGATTTACACTTGAGATTACAGCTGAGACTCTGGCCTTTGCCTTTTGACATATGAATTAATAAGAAATCAGAATAAGGGAAGTGACTTCTGAGCAGCTTTTCAAAACCTGGGGAGTACTGACTTTTTAAAAAACAAATGTGGCAGATTTTACATAGATGCTACTTCTTGTTTATATACGTACAAAGAGAAGGATAAATATCACTCAGTCACGAAGGGAATGTTTACTTGCTTAGTATTTTAGTGCTTTTGCTGTTTCAATACTTGGGATAGCTTTTACAAACCTGTGTCACTGAGCAGTACATCTGAATGGGTAATTCAGATGTACTAAATTACTCGCTGCACATAGCTAGTCAAAACATCCAAGGGTGATCTTTTAAAAGCTATTATTTAATAGCTTTGCAGCTTTCCTTCAGAGGACTTTGTTTTACCTTTTTTTTTTTTTTAAATTCGTATTATCTACATTTCACGTTCTCTGTTCTGTACTCAAAATTTAGTTCTGGATGTTAAGTTCTGCTTTGTCAAATGACCTCTTATGATGGTTTAAATGAGTAATGTCTGCCGCTCATTATTCTTATGCTTGATGTACATCTCAGATTAGCTTTAGTTTGAAAGTAGCAAGTAATGAGGTGAGCAAATTTTAGAAACTCCTCTGCTGAATGATTAAAAAATTACTCTAGGGTCAAACCCTACAGCTAAATCCATTTGTGCCAGCTAAAGGTCTTGATCACTATTTCAGTAGTGGTGGGAAGATAAATGTGCCATGGAATCATAGAATGATTTAGGTTGGAAGTGACCTCAAGTATCATAGAATTCCAACCCCCTGTCATAGGCAGGGACTCTTCTTGGTAGAATAGGACTGTATGGTGTTATTTCCTTTGTCTCCTGTTTGTGGCAATATAATTAAGGAATAACAATTAATACTTGTGTGTGTGTGTATACATTTGTTGACCAGATAGCACGTTTCTCTTGACCACTACTTTGACTGGGCCTTGGCAAAACAATGGCCAACACTGCTGCATGAATTTATCTTTTTTGATATCATGCAGGCCAGTTTTAGTATGCATATAAAAGTGCATGAGCCCTTCTTTTTCTCCCTACCATCAGAATTATTTATATTCACTTACCACTCAAATTATAAAGGGACAGAAATTCAGCCGCTGTTATTTTAACTCTTAAAATTTGATCAAAAGCTTGAGAAAAGTGTGCTCTTCTCCCAGTTCTGTAGGGAGATAAAAAAGACCTAGGGCTGGTACTGAACTCTGTTTTGTATCAAGTCTTTTGACGTCTGTGGTCTCACTGAAGGAATAAAGTCCCTTTGTCAATGCTGGGGCTGTCATGATTGCCATCTCCCCCTTTCTCAGCTCAGACTCCTGAGCAGATGGTGCTTGGAAGGAACCCACTGATAATGCAGCTTTGGGATTCTGAAGAGACACTGGTGAGCTCTTACCCTGTTGAAAGCTGTTTGCCTGTGGCATGTGGGCAAGAAATAATGATCCTCCATTCCCCCTGAAGTTGCAAACAGGTATAGAGATCTCCCTCGTTTCCTGTAGGCATTTAATAGTACACGACAGCACTGCTTGTGCCTGCTTAAAGGAAGCTGTGATGAGGCTCATTGGTGCAATTTCCATACAAACAGGATTAAGGTATTTTGGTGGTGTTTTAGTACTCAGTGTGCTTTGCAAGTTGGAGGAATTTTATTATGAAGCATAACTTAGCAGAAAATTTATTACATGGAGCTCAGGATGTTGTTAAGTGGAACTTGCATATATTATGGTTTTACTTGTTGGACAATTTAGGTCTGGTCGTGGTAAGGAGTCAATGGGATACTTGCTGTGAAGATTATATCTTTGCTTGCTGGCTCTTTCATTGCACTTGTTTGCAGGATGCTTTATCTGTAGTTTCTCAGTACCCTGTATCTGCTTGAGTAGATAGTTTGTGATAGTCAATGGAAAGATGTGAGAGAGTTCTAAAGGTCATAGTGTGTGGTGTGATTCAAGCAGCAGAGTAGAAATCTTTACTTGTGTTTTTGCTATCTCAAATGTTAATGGTTCTTGGCCCTAAAAAATTCTGGAAGGAATTCCACACCAAGAAAAGGGTACAACAGTATATAAGCAATATATAACATGCCAATGGCATCCTGGACTGCATCAGAAGAAGTCCAAAATCAACAGACTGAGAGGTGATTCTGCCACTCTGCTCTGGTGAGACCTCACCTGGAGTACTGTGTCCAGGTCTGGAGCACTCAACACAGGAAGGACATGGACCTAATGGAGTGGGTATAGAAGAGGGCTATTAAAATGATCAAGGGGCTGGAGCACCTCTGCTATGAGGAGAGGCTGAGGGAGCTGGGGTTGTTCAGCCTGGAGAAGAGAAGGCACAGAATAACTGCCTGTCAGTACCTGAAGGAGCTACAAGAAGGCTGCAGAGCAACTGTTTGCAAAGGCTTGAAGTGATAGGATGAGAGCAATGGTTTGAAATTAACAAGCAGAGCAGATTTAGATTGGATGCTAGCTGCCAGTTCTGTACCATTGGGATGGTGGAACACTGGAACATGTTGCCCAGGGAGGGAGGTGAGGCCCCATCCTTGGAGATATTCAAGGTCAGGCTCAACAGGGTTCTGAGAAAGCTGCTCTAGTGGAGGATGTCCCTGCTTAGTAGAGCAGGATTGGACTTGATGACTTTTGGAGGTCCCTTCCAACCCAAGCCATTTTCCTTTTTTTTCCTTTTCCCCCTTTCTCTTTTACTTTTTCCTTTCTATTTCCCTTTCCCTTTCCTTTCTCTTTCTCCTTTCTTTTCCTTTTTATGTGAAAGCTCTGCTATGAGTCCATGGAGTACTCTGATGCTGGAGAAAGCATGTGATTTGACTTAATCAGAAACAGCAGTTTTTCATACTCATTTACATTGTCTATAGGTTGCTTAGGGTTGAACAGCAGGAAGCTGAATCAAAATTGAAACATAGTAATTGAACATGTGGGAAATTCCTGGGATTTGCAAATGGATCAATTGAAAATGCTTGGGATGGTAATTGAAGGCAAATTAGTGGTTTGGACACCAGGTGGTTTGAATTTGGTTAACAAAAGAGAGAAGACAAATACGTTTTTGTTCTGAGAAAAATAGTTGGAAATGCCAGCAAAACACAAACAGAGGTGAAGTTTTCTTGTGATGTGTCTTAAATTAATCAAGAAAACTTGCTTGCTGGGTAGAACAGTACCTGGGGTATTTGTATTCTGACAATAGTTCTAAAAGACTTTCTTTTGTTAAACCTTTGTAATAGCTGCTTCCATAGATACTGTAAGCAAGATGACCTGTGCATGAGCTGCTTTGGGGTTTAGGCTATCTGTTGAGGCATTACAAACCAATGTGCTTTTGCCTTATTATTTAGTTCCATATCCCTACACAAATGTTGGTACAAAAGAACCTACTGAGTTAAAGAGTTTATTTTTTTTTCCTGAAGATTTCTTTCTTATTCTTTAAAACTGTCATTTGCAGAACACTGCAGCAAACAATAGAATAATGCAGTCTTAAGAGGCTCTTGTGCTTGGATTGTCTGCTTTATTCAAGTGGCTTTTGTGCATCTTCAGAACATGTATAGCTCTTTGATTTTTATTTTTTCTTCCCGTGGCAGTAAAGTGAATGTTTTAATGAAGAACAAGAAGAGAAAGAACAGGTCACAGACCATGAGTTCCTTGTTGGTGGGTTTTAATGGTATGCTAGATGCAGTTCACTGTGGTCTAGCTCTACACATGGTCACTAATGTCTCCTTTGATATTGCTAAACTGCTGATTTTCTTTCTGATCAAGACCCTGCATTCTAAGCTTTAACAGTCTGAGTACATTTCCATCTATTTAGTTTTGAACACCACTCGGCATACTTGTGAGGAATATATTAGGAGTTTGAACAATACAAATATTTTTGTCTTTATTGGTGCCCTTATTTCCCTTCTATGTAGGTCAAAATGAAGTTAGTGACTATCACAACACTGAAACTCATTTGAGGATTTGTGCTTAAATGTTGACGGAGGGAGAAGTAAGAGACATGCTGTTAGTTTTAAACCATTCAATAATGAGACAGAGGATTCCTGCAGTGTTGCTTTATGAATAGCAAAGAAGAATTAGGGCAAAGCATAAATCTGCTCATGTGCATTTAATCAGCAACACATGTCTGGACTGCGGTCTGTAACAGTCACGTGCCAGTGTTCGCTGAATCCAAACCGAACAGGAGGAGGATGATCAGATGTGGAGTTCCTCTGGTTCTGATAAAGCTAAAATCTTGTTTGTGTGCGGTAGTTTGAGGGATCCTAGGTCTCCCTTAACAAAGCCATAGGAAGGGAGGCCCATCCCAGCAGCATGGAACTGCTCATCCCAGGATACTATAATACTGTTGTTCTATTCCATATTCCAGTATCACAGCTTATAAGGCAGTGCCTGACTGATGCCCTTTCCTTCTCTTTCTTGCCTTTCGTCCCTTCACTTCTTCAGCAACAGCACATGTTCTTGTCTCGTGGTTGGTAGGGGAGATGGCTCCTAGCTGGCAGGGAATTGAGCTGTGTCACTGTTGTGAAGGCAGGGGAATTAATGTGGCCGAGTCAGGAATGACAAAAATAGAATTATTTTATTTCCCTGAAAACTCTGCCTCCAAACTATATACGAACTAATTTTATTTATTTACATGTTCAATTCAATTGGGAAGACCTTCAAAAGGATGCTACAGACAAATTCAGAGATCTAGGAAGTCAGAAAATGGAAAAGGCTGAGCTATAAGCACAGCTTTACCTCACTATGAATTGGCTGAGCAGAGAGTTACTCACGACAATGAGATAGGTACTCAATGAAGATTCCTTGCTGAATTCTCTGTGGCTCAGCTGATGTAGCTGCAAGCAATATCCAATCAGATCCAAAATGGCAAAAATCCACAGCAGATGTCAAAGTCTGCCAAACTGAGTGATATCTCCAAAATATGGTTTCCACAAGACAGCGGTTTGTGGAAGCCATGCTGTCTCCAGCAGCGACAGTGGGGAGAGCCAAAATAACAGCCAGGAAATTGGCTGTAAAGGTCCCAGAGCAGCTGGGTCCAGGTGCCGCTGGCAGCTCTCTCAAATGGACCCAGGACTTGCCAAGCTTGCAAAACTCTGCANTTCTGTCAAAGGCGGGAGCTTCTCAGGCAGGGAGCTTCTCAGGCAGGGAGCTTCTCAGGCGGGAACTTCTCAGGCAGGGAGCTTCTTAGGCAGGAACTTCTTAGGCAGGGACTTCTCAGACGTGAACTTCTCAGGCAGGGATTTCCCAGGTGGGAACTTCTTAGGCAGGGAGCTTCTCAGGTGGGAACTTCTCAGGCAGGGATTTCTTAGGCAGGAACTTCTGAGGCAGGAAATACTCAGGTGGGAACTTCTCAGGAAGGGATTTCTCAGGCGGGAACTTCTCAGATGGGAACTTCTGAGGCAGGGAGTTTCTCAGGCGGGAACTTCTCAGGAAGGGATTTCTCAGGCAGGAACTTCTCAGGCAGGACTTCTGAGGCAGGGATTTCTTAGGCGGGAACTTCTGAGGAAGGGATTTCTCAGGCGGGAACTTTTCAGGCAGGAAATAGACGGGAACTTCTGAGGCAGGGATTTCTTAGGCGGGAACTTCTGAGGCAGGAAATACTCAGGTGGGAACTTCTCAGACAGGAACTTCTGAGGCAGGGAGTTTCTCAGGCGGGAACTTCTCAGGTGGGAACTTCTGAGGCAGGGATTTCTCATTCGGGAACTTCTCAGGAAGGGATTTCTCAGGCGGGAACTCCTCAGGCAGGAAATACTCAGGTGGGAACTTCTCAGGCAGGGATTTCTCAGGCGGGAACTTCTGAGGCAGGGATTTCTCAGGCAGGGATTTCTCAGGCAGGAACTTCTCAGGCAGGAACGCTCGTGCCTTTTCCCTTCCTCTATTTATGCTCTTTTGGACAAAGTGTCCATTTGCCAATTTATACTGGGCACGAAAGACCCATCTGACCACCAGCTCGAATCCCTTGGCGGGCTGGTGCATGAGTTTCCACACATGCCGAAAGGCGTCTTTTGCTGCCCCCCTTTCAAGCCTACAGGGCTGGGAAAGGGACAGAAGCCATTTTCATGCCTTCTTCTCCCCACTCAAACCTGAAGATGGGGGAGAAAGAAGAATTTGGGGTGCTCCAGGACAGTCACGCAGCCCACTGAGGTCTGTTAGGCCCCAGCTGGGGAGGGCTGTTTAGGCCTACTCTCAGGCTGACTGAGGGTGGAAGGGGTGGAGGATTCTAGAAGGTCACTTTGGGCCCTAATGGAATTCGTACTTATTCTACCTGATTGCCTTTTGTACATATGCTCTTCTAAATAGGATTTCTCTTTAAACATCCACTCCGTGTGAAGTATCCTCACTCTTACTCCTGGAAAGAGGTAAGAGTCTTTTCTGTCCTCCAGTCCTGGGTAGCTCATGGCCTTGAACTGGGACGTTGTGACGTAGTGGCTACTGTCCTCTTATTGGCTTCATACTCAGACTTTCCCCTTTTATCATAGAATCACAGAATGGTTTACGTTGGAAGGGACCTCAAAGCTCATCCAGTTCCAATTCCCCACCATAGGCAGGGACAGCTCCCACTAGAACAGGTCACCAGAAGACTTCTTTTAAGTATCATTAAGTGCTTCCAAAAATGCGAATATGCTGAAATGGCCAATTCTGCCTGGTTTGAATATTATTCGTCATAGTTCATGTGCTTAAACTGTATTTGCATGTTTACTTGTTTGCTTGATTTGCTTCATCTGTTTTGGGGACCTTTAAGTAAATGGCATGTTTTGCCTTGTAATAGAACTGCTCATCTTCTAAAGGTTTTACCAGCCTATGAATTATGTTAACCTTTGTGATCCAAATGGTATCCAACCAGGCTTCATTGGCTTATATTTTTAAATATTTTAATGGTGAGCTTTCAATGAGTGTTCTTGACCATTGAAGTGAGAGGTCTTGCTGCATCATTGGCATCCTCGACAGAGAGTATGGCACTGCAGATCATGAAAAACTTATTTATATTTTTTAATGGTGCTTTAAATTGCTGAATTCTCAAATAGTTTTCAAATAATTAATAATAAAGTTGGTTTACATAATCTGAGAGCCTTTTGCAGCCCAAGAGTGGGTGGTCTGCAATTTTCTCAGGTATGACTGAGCAATGTACTCACTACTTGCTCTTGGTGTACTGAGAATCTGCACTGTTGTGCTGAAGGAATTTACTTTGTTACTTTGACGGCTCCTCTAATAAATGTTTGTTCCTTGGTTTAATTCTTTTCTACTCTAATTAAAGACAATTGCCCCAACTCCAGAATCCTAACAGCATAAACATAAAGGTTAATAATTACATCCAGTGGTAGAAGACTGAGGCAGTAGCAAAAGCAGCGTGGAGGAGGGAAATATTTTCATCTTTTAATTTTAAAGGTCATGACTATAGCCTGCCCTGTAGCATTGAATCCGTTTTGAACTCTCAACCTTCTAGCTGGTGTTTTATCCTCTCAGCTATCATGATACAATTGCTTGTGGGCTGAGCCATGTTCATTAAACTGAACTTGTTTCTCCATGACTTATTTGAACTAATATTCATTGGCATAACTCATTTCTTAAATTGCTCAGTAGTCATAATCTACAGATCAGCAAGAAGGAAGGATTTTCCTGTACCTGCTGTCAAAGAACTGCTGGAGTCTGTACCTCTTGGTAATTTACAGACTATTTCTTCCTCCTCGTTAGACTTGGGATTGAATTTGCATCCATACACAGTTCCAAATCAAGCTGGATACATCTGACATTTCCTCAATGTTGAGATATTACACTGATTCCATACAAATGGATTCTCTTTGGTTACTGTGCAAAGGGAAATGTTTTTGTTCCCCAGATGACAACTGGGTTAACAGATGCAATTTAAATGTCATTTGCAAACACTAACAAGTTAATTTAAATTGCACTTGTGTATATAAATCCCTGATGTGTCTATGGGAGAGAATGGGGAAACCATGGGCAAAGCTGAATGAAAGACTTTAACTTTTCAGTATCTTACCCTGAATTGGAATAAGAAGCTATCATCTTATAGCTAAATTATAAGACATTTAAAATATCAGAAGAGAAACATTATTTACAGGGGAAGAAGAAGGAGTTGGAAGTGTCAAGCTGTCAAGAGAAATGCTGTAGCTGCACAGTAGCCTTTCCAATGAGATAAGGAACAGCTGCAGAGTGAAGTCTGCCAGTGATGGAATGGAGACGCAAAATAGCAGAAATAGACTTTCATGAAGCATCAGGTGGATTTGATGCAACATTTATGTGACCTAGCCTGTATTTCCTTGGGGAGTCATTTCCCTTTCCCAAACCATTTTACTTAGTGGTTTTTTAGTGTGGTTTGTTGCTGGTTATTTTAGCATGTACTTTTTGGGTTCTTATTAATGTATTTTTGGTTGTGGGGTTTTTTTGTGTTTGGTTTTTTTTTCCTTTATTTGGGGGTGGAGATGGGAATATTTGTTTTTCTGGTGGGTTGGTTTTGTAAATCTGCTGTTTTAGGAGACCTGAAGATACAACCACATTGGAGCAATTTCAGAAAGCAGCTTAATTTTTTTTTAAATTTCTTTTTTTAGCAGATACATAGTTTGGGGTGAAAAAGCTGAAGATTGATGAGAACTAGGTGGGTGAGACTCTGTAGAAATTATTTCAGTATCTAGCTCAGAAACAAGAGTGAACCAGTTAGGACATGGCATTGAGAGAGTGGGAGAAGTAGAGGATATGAGCAATAAAGTTTTCAAATCTTAAAGGTTCATTTAAGATGCCTTTTTTGGGGGGTTGGGTTTCATTGCTTGTTTGTTTTCTCTTTTTTTAAGCCTTGTTAAACAGTACTTGTAGTGTATCTGACAAATGAATAGTGAGTTCCCATTGAAACTAGTGGGTGAAACTTCTGTCTTCACTCTGGAAATTCAGTTTGAAGACCATTGAAGACCATTCTAAGCTAGATTTGGGCTTGTGACACTGAGTGCTGTGTATCCTCACAGTTCTGTCTCTGGGTTTCATAACACTACTCAGCACTTCTTGGAAGTTGCTTGAGATCTTGGTATGAGATTTTTGTGTATTTCTTTGGCTTTTAGGAGTTCATGTTAGGAGACACAGAAGCACATGTTGATACATGTCAAAATACTCTTGCAATATGGTTGCTTGGTTTGTAAAATGCTTCATCATCTTCTGGTAAGAAGTTTAGCTCCTGGCTGCTGGATTTTTCTGTGTGTTGCCAGCTCCAATAGGAAATTACTTTTGTGGCTGAAGAGAGATGCAGATTTCCTTGATAGTCAATGAGCTAATTAAGTTGGCCAGTTCAATATCGATTCACCTTTCAGATGTAATGTAAAGAAAGAATGATGGTGGAGGAGCTACTCAGAAATCCATGAAATTGATGGGAGTTATTGTAGACACCAAGCCTCACCATCAAAACAAAGGGCTCTCTCTGACCATACTTACATATTAGTGTCACTTCATTTGCATTAGGAAAGTGTCTCTGGTTTCTGTCTTTCCTCAATACTTGCCTTTTTTCTTTCTTGACCTGTTTGTTACTCATCGATCTTTACTTCCCCATGGACCATTAGAGCTGCAACAAGAGACTATGTTGTGAGAGCTCTGATCTCTGTGGGATATCTTTCCATATCCCATAAGAAGTAAGTGATGTGATTAGTACCCATTCTTCCTCCCAATGAGTCATATGATTAGTTCACATTTTCCGTTTTTCAAGCTTGACAAGTGATTTTCCAGGCAAATTTTCTCATTCTGCAACTTGCCAGGAAAACAAATCAAATTATCCAAGTTCTGTGGAAGTTTGATGGGAGTCTGGACTTAAACACAAAACAAAACAAAAAAAACCCACCCCAGCCCCCACATAAAACTACAGCTGTGACAGGCTATTATGAGTTTGTTTCATTCTAATGTTTGACTTTTGAGTGAACGGGGTTAAAATGGGAGGTAGCAAGGGGTATGCAGCAAAATCTTTTAGATGAGGGAACCTTTTATTTAGCATAGCTGGCCAGCGTGCTGTCAAATTCACACAGACTGAGAGATAGTGAGCTGTATTTCAGCTCTGACCCTCAACTTCACCTTCACGGTATGAGGGGTTTTTTGGGCTGGCAAATCTATCCGGAGTCCTGTGATGGAGGCAGAAAAATGGGTGGGGAGCAAGTAGCAGGCGTCTCTCAGAAGCTGTAATTAAGGGGGAGGTATATGAACCAAGATGCCCCTAGCACAGTTGCATTTCCTTTTTGTAGCAAGCCTTGTACTGTGTACAAGGAGAGCTGCATAGATTTTTTTTTTTTTTTTTTTTAATTCAGCAGTTTTATTCTGAGCTCTTGTGAAGGGTTCCTGGACTCCCTCACACACTTCCTGTGTAACCATATTGAAGGTTTTCCAATTGGATAGAACTTAATGAAATGCCAGGAGTGGATAGCAACAGGGAAGGGGGTGTTTGGATTAGTACATGCTGTGTAACAGGAAATAATGGGGGGGAAGGAATAGGGTTCTTTTGACTAGTAGAACACTATTTTTTATGTTGCAGAGCCCTCCTGAGAAATAGGGGATTCAATTGGGGAATTATAAATAAGACTAAGCAGCCAACAGAAGGTGTTATTTAAAGAGGAGTTGGAAATGAGCATCAGTTAAGTACTTCCTCTGGTTAATTCTTGGATTAGTTTTCTGATTGTATTTCATTTTGATGTTTGTAAGTCAAATGTGCTGCTGGTTTGTACAATTAGGACAAATACTTAGTTGGCTTACCACAGCTCTCAGTGGTGCCCCGTATTGAAACAGAGTACATTTTGATCTCGTGTATCTGATTAATATACTTCAGATACGAGTAAATTTAGCAAGATAATAATTAGAGTGATTAATATCCAAGGATTAATTGCATAATGTTAGATGCAGATATGGTTTGTCAGATAGGCAAACATGCGGCACATGTGTGATACTTTATTAGACATGCTCAAAATAGATTTCTCATCCAAAAGATTAAGTAGAAAGTAACATTGCTCAGTTAATGTACAACATTAAGCCATACAAATTCAGTGGCATTTCAGAAGTTTCAGTGAAGCTGAGGGTGTAGAGAAATAGGAGCATGCATATCCTTGCTCTTAATGCTAAGCTTTAACTACCATCAAGCCCTGATTCCGTATGAATCAGGATATGCACCTTTAGTAGGCAAGTAAAATCTGATGTTTAGTTGCCCTGCAGGCTTCTGTGAAGAAACTCGCATTTGCCATTATTTTCTTGGTTTTCAAATTCCAGGTCCTTCCTGTTAACAGTTCATTTCCTTAGCTTAAGGTCTTCAAGCTAATGAGAAGAATCCAGTAGACTGAAATGTGTTTGGAAAAGAAAAACAAACAAAAAATCCCAGGAGCCTTTATCCTTGATTAGGATCCTTTCTGACCAGCTGTCTTCATCATAGCTTTATATTTCCTGTACAAATTATGTTTGCTAAGCACAATAAATATTTAGAGCTATGCACTCCGTTACATTATGGTTACCCTAATATCATCATATTTGCAAAAGGTAGTTAATGTCTGGAAACAGGAGATGTTATACCAAAGCTTTTACTGAATTATAAGAAGGAAGACATTCAAAATTTCCAGATAAATATTTTTGCAGTTGTTGAAATGGTCATTGTCTCTGTGGTAACTGAACATACACTGCTGAAATATCTGATTCTAGTCAGGGCAGCTGTGTGAGAGGCAAAGGAAAGGAAATACAGGTTGATCTTTTAGGAAGCAGAGGGATAGCTTTTCTGTTTTGACTTAAAATTGCTCTTGCTGCCATTATGCTAACACACAGGGCAATGCTAATTTATAGCTTGATGCAGTTTCTCTGAAATACTTAAGCCATTAATAAATATGCATAGGCAAGGTCATAGAAAATACCAATGCTGATTCTTAGGGTCTTAAGGGAGGTTTTTATATATGATTGTATGAGTTGTAAAAATGGTTGATCCTGCTTGTGTTAGTTATCTGAGAACGTATTCAGGTCAGCTGCTGCATCACGCAGTACTGAACTCAAAGAATGTGTACAGCAGAACAAAAGGTGGAGGTTCTAGCAGAAAGCTTTTGTATCTGTCCTAGAAACTTCCTTGTGCAGTGGGTAGCTCTGCACTACGTGGCTTGTATAAAGGTAAAGCTACACAAATTATGACATTTAGTGTACTTGCTACTACCTGGTTGTCTGGTTCTTGGGGTCTTGTTTCTATGAAAACACAAAGAACATTTACCTTCTAAACAAGCATCAAGCTGGTCATCTCACTCCTATGGCTTGACCAAGAGTTCTGGGTTCTAATCAATGCACTTCCCTTTATAGAATCATAGAATCTGTCAGGGTTGGAAGGAACCACAAGGATCATCTAGTTCCAACCACCTCTCTGGGCAACTTGTTCTAGGGTCTCACCACCCTCATGATGAAGAGATTCTTCCTAACATTGAGTCTGAATCTACCCATTTCTGGCTTTGTTCCATTCCCCCCAGTCCTATCATACCTGACACCCTAAAAAGTCCCTCCCCAGCTTTTTTGCAGGCCCCCTTAAGATACTGAAAGGCCACAATAAGGTCACATCAGAACCTTCTCGTCTCCAGACTGAACAGCCCCAGCTCCCTCAGTCTCTCCTAACAGCAGAGCAGCTTCAACCCTCTGATCATAGAACGGTTTAGATTGGAAGGGACCTCAAAGCTCATCTAGTTACAACCCCTTACCATAGGCAGGGACACCTCCCACTAGCAGAGGTCAGGAAAGCTTTGGTCACTACTCACAAGATGCATCATCTGTGTATGGAATTTGTTTGGGTTTTTTGTATGCGATTTGTTTTGTTTCTTTTTTCAAAACAGATGAGGGTGGTGGTGGTGGTGATAACTCCTTTAGGAAAATAGGGAGGTGTGAAATGGGTTCCTTCATATCTTTGCAGGCTCTCAGTTCTGCTGGATTGCAGTTGAAAGTTGAGGCTTTGTGACATTTTTCAAGTCTTTGTGTCTTTTGACAGTTGATACTGGAAAATTTGGATGATTAGAATCTGCTCAGTGATATGTATGCAAGACAAGTCCTGAACAGAGCAGGGCTTAAATTAAAAAAAAAAATAAAATCAAAATTCCCAACAGTGGAAGTAGCACTGAGAGAAGTATGTGTCACTAAAATGGGACTATAAGAGCAGATTTATCTCTGAATTGCATTGTGTAAGAGATTAAATAGGATATAAAGATACACTGGTATGGAATGAAGGAGTAGCTATAAAACAAAATAATTTTGCAGAGTCATATTTTTATGGCAAAAATGCATCCAAATAACAAAAAACTTAAAAGTTTACCACTGAATGAGAATAAAGCTTTATACTGTAAGGGTAGGTGACTGATTGTTGTTGTAGACCTGCACAGCTGAAGATAAGTACTGCTGTGGTAGCAGTCTTATTTTTTTCCCCTCTTTTTCATCGTATCTGAGTCAAACATCACAACTCCTGTGGCAAAGTTAACTGTGTTTATTTGTGAGAAGTTAAACAAAAGAGCTGAAAATAGAATCTTTTAAAGTGTAATGGCAGTGGCAAATTTGATTTCACAATATGTATATTATTGCTTGCTTTTGGAGGCTATTTAATGTGGCTGGATGGATTTACGGATCTTCTTGGACCTTCTGACAGCAACCCAGCAACCATGAGGGGTTCAAGGCAGGTTAAACTCAGCCCATTCTACATCATGGAATCAACCAGGTTGGAAGAGACCTCCAAGCTCATCCAGTCCAACCTATCACCCAGCCCTATCCAATCAGCCAGACCCTGGCATGAAATACCCCATCCAGGCTCTTCTTGAACACCAGGGATGATGACTCCACCACCTTCCTGGGTAGCCCATTTCAATGCCAATTACTCTCTCTGGGAAGAATTTCCTCCTGATATCCAGCCTATACCTCCCCGGCACAGCTTGAGACTGTGTCCCCTCATTCCATTGTTTCTGTTCCCTTTTAGTTGGCTACCAACTTACAAGAAATTCCAACAGCTATCAAGAAAAATAGTTGGTTTAAGGTCAGTTCTGATTTCACATGCACTGCTTCTGCATTAGTTCTGCATTTGTATTTTGAATAATAGACTCAATTTTCACTCATAGAATTTCAGCTTCCATATAAAACTTCTTTTTGACCACAGTTTAAGGCACTAAAATACTCTGGAATCTGTGCTGTGTTGGGATAGAGCAGCATCACTGAGTGTAAAAACACTCTTGACTGGAAACAAATTTCAGTTATGATTAAAACATTTACTTGGCCTTTACTCCTGGTCAGTGTGTTGCCACTCTTTGAAGTTTCAAGCTGAGCAGAGCAGGTAATAAATTATATATGTACATGTATCAAAAAGCCCCTCAAAAGAATAAAATGGTGGCATAAAGGTGCAACTAAAGAGGACTTAAAAATATTGCAGACTCAGAAGGCTCCAAGGGAGAATAAAATACAGAAAGCAAAGGTGAAAGATGAAAGGAAGCCTGCAGAAAAGGTTATGGTAAATAATAAGAAATTTATAAGCAACAAAAGGTCAGTGAAGGAAACAGCCAGGCCTCTGTTCAATAACAGTAGTAATTTATTGACAAAAGAAAGGAGAGTGCTAAGAAATGAAATGAATTCTGTCTCGGTGCTTGCAAAGGAGAAGCGAAGTGAGATGCCAGAACCAGTCATAAATTCCCCCAAGAGCAAAGAGTAGCAGTGAATAAAACAGGAGTTGTGCCAAAATAAGTAGTCTAGAAATTAGAGAGTCTGCACTTCAGAGCTAACCAAATTGCACAGCTAAAGCTTGTAAGTACCTCAGAGCTGTGCTTAGCACAGCCAAGGAGGCCTTTTTCCTTTTCTTGATTACTTTTATTTATTTTTCTCTCCCCTGGAGGCAGCATGACTCTGGTCATGGAGAGGAGGTTCTCTGTCTCCTTGAGTAGTAGGAAGGAATGTTTTCATCTTCCCTTGTTTTCAGTCCCTGTTTTCTTTCCCTGAATCACTGTGTGTTGGTGACTGGAAGACAGGATAAGGCAAGTACTGTCACAAAGACTGAGGACAGGATAGGATAGTTTCAGGGACAGCAACAGAAAAGTCAATGCACTGGGAAAATCTTGGCAAAAAGAACACTGGGAAAGAGTTAGTACTAGGGAAGACTTTTTAAAGAGAGAAAATAGTACAAAAGTTGGGAGGATGCCAGAACCTTCTGGGGTGAACACGGTGAAGAACAAGAATGGACATCATCTACCCATCTGCCTATCTTTGGCATCTTGGCTTGGCTTAACTTTGATAGGAGACTTTCAGAGAGTGAAAGTCCATCTTGCAAAAAAATGGAAGCTAATAGTGAGCAGAGCTCTGGATTTGATGACAGAATATGCTATTCACATAGGGGTTGGAAGGGACCCAAGGAGATCATTGAGTCCAACCCTCCCTGCCACAGCAGGACCATACTATCTAGCTCAGGTCACACAGGAACACATCCATATAGGCATGGAAAGGCTCCAGAGAAGGAGACTCCACAACCTCTCTGGGCAGCCTGTGCCAGTGCTCTGGGACCCTTCCAGGCACGAAGTTGCCCCTTGTGTTGAGCTGGAACCTTTTGTGCTGTAGCTTCCATCCATTGCTCCTTGTTCTATCCCAGGGAGCAAGTGAGCAGAGCCTGTCCCCATTTCCCCCACCTCCCGACCCCCAGCCATCAGAGATTTACAAATATTTGTTAAATCCCCTCTGTCTTCTCCAGACTCTCAGCCCCAGGTCCCTCAGCCTCTTCTCATCAGGCAGTGCTCCAGACCCTCATCATCCTTGTAGCCCTCCCTTGGACTCTCTCCATCAGATCCCTGTCCCTCTTAAATTGTCATCCTCAGTCACTGCATTAAGTAGTTACTTTACTGAATGTGGAGAGACAAGGGAAGGATACTTTTAGTCCATGTAGTCATTTATTTGAGACAGACCAATAAAACCTTCTTCTGCAGAATATTAATTAAACATCTTAATTATGGGCAGATCTTTTTTGTTTTCTGATAATGGAGACAGACAAAGCAGTGTCATAGCATTGTTAAGCACTTCAAACTGTATCATTATATAGATGTCTGTGCTAGATATATAGAGATCTGTGCTAGATCATATTGTGATCTCTGCTAGGTTGTCTGGTCCTGCTCTGGCAGAGATGTTGGACACAATGATCTCCTTGGGTCCCTTCCAACCCCTAGCATCCTGTGATCCTGTGAGTTGTGTGGCATGAATCGTTAGTCCATGCATCCACATTACCAGCAAATTGAACAAGCTTTTAGCCCTGTCAAGATTACAAGGTGTAAATATTTTGATATGGGTGTAAATAGATGTAAAAATTCTCATTTTTTAACAACAGGAAGAGCTTCAACCTTTGGTTAAACATCCTGAGCAATTCTGGTTCTTATTATTATTTTGTTAGCTAATACAAACACTGCTTTTCAGTGAATGAAATCTCACCCTATGCTGGAAGGCTGAGCTTGATAAGAATATGATGGGAATTTGGTATTCTGTCTTGCTGATGATGAACTGCTTTTTAAAAAGAAGTCGGAGTTTAAACTTTTGACCTCAGTGATGTGAAGAGCTGTGTTTGTGCCAGTCACCTAGAGCTGATTACAACTGATTCAGGGTTAGGGACACTCTAGAAAATGAAACATCTTGTCCTGAGTCAGTGCAGTGTGTGCAAAAAAAAAAAAAAAAAAAAAAAAAAAAGGGGAAAAAAAAAAANAAGAGTTATCTTCTGTAGATGCTTATTTTCACTGACTGTATTTATTACAGGGAGGGTTAGAGTCACCTTCAAGTGTTTATAGTATAGATGTCTCCACTAAGATGAATCTCAGAATAATAGCTTTCCTCTTTTGGAATAGGAGGAACAGAGTTGACCTTGCCATTATCACTGAGACTTTCCTGATGGCTACCTCAATTCGCATTGGTAGTATTTAATATTGCTAAATAGACATGGAAGGCTACATCAGACAACAAGGATTAGTAAACAGGTGATTTTTTTTTTTCTTTGTGATCAGTGACACTTAAATTGTTAATATTTTTCCTCTTTTTTTTTTTTTTTTTTTTTTTTTTTTTTTTTTGTTTGTTTTTCTTTTCTTTCCCTGTGCTGTCTGCTTGGGTTGGTTTCACTTTTTTCATCTTGATTTTCTTCCCTCATTTTGTGCCTCTACTGTTCCTCCCCTCCCTCTCTTTTTTATTTTTTTTTCTTTTTTTTCCCCCCTCCAGTTCTTGTGGCCAGAACACCCAAATCAGTGTCTCAGTGCGTGAAGAATAACTAAGTAAACCCCAAAAATTAGGAACTACATGCATGTATGTGCCATGAGGGAGAATGTTGGGAAGAATTGATGCTGTTTCGGTTGCTGTGTATTAAATGGAAGTACTGTGTGGCTAACAAATGCTCATGTTTCCTTCTGAGCATTAAGATGGAGCAGTTCATTGTGCAATGTTTCCTTCCCCAGGAACAACTGGAAGCTCACAGTATTTATTACTTCAGTTTTCTCAGCACAGCTGTCTAAAAGCTCTTATATTGGTGTTGTGTTCTTTGGGACATTATTTTCCATGTAGAGGGATTTCTTCCATCTCTGTTTTCTGATACACTTTTTGAGTTCTGGCAGCTGAGCTTGTAGCTCCAATTTTCTTTTCACAGCATTGATTGGGAAGCTGCTGCCCCTACCACATACTAATGTCTGTCAAACACTTGATTCATTCTGCAGTCTGAAAAACTTTGAGCTCCACAGTTTGCCAGCACTACCAGAGTGCTGTGGGCTCCTGTTCCAAGGAGCTGTCACACTGTGTATCACTCAGGGCTCTTGCACATCCAGCCACTTCCCATGTGATCCTCTTCTTTAGAGAGAGCTTCCAGTTGGCAGCACCTGATCCTTAGTGCCACTGAAAGAAAGCAGACAGTGAAACATTTGCCAAAGGTTTTAAATAAGGAAACCATAACTGAATTGAACAGCAAAGCTTTGCTGGGGTAATGAATAAACCATTTCATTCAAACACAAAACTGGTTGCCTTACTCCGCTCATTAATGAAGGTGATGGGTGCCACTGAACTCATTAGAAATGAAGTATGGTACACGTCAGCTGAAATAGGAGAACTAGGAGGATGGCTGTAATTTTGCAATGCTATATGTGATATGCTACCTGGCTATGCATTTGAGGCGGCTGAGTAGTAAGAAAGAAATATCCTCAATGGTGGCCAAAATCCATGCTACTGTGATACGAACTTGTCAGTGAAAGAAGCAGTGGTCCACCCAGAAGTTCTTAAGGATATTCTTTTTGTAATACATTGTTTCTGCATTGCCCACCTTTTTCAGTTGTTGCATTCAGTGATGAATAGAATAATCCTTCTAACATTTTAATTTTTAAAGCATTTTTGTGAGGGCTTAATTTCGTTAAGTTCTCATCCTTTGCAATAATTAGCATTTTGCTGATTTGGGCATTGAGCATATTAGTGTGTAACTTCCTTAGCTTTGATAAAGACTATCTTAATATCCTTCACAGCAAAGACATTGCAGAGGTGTTAGAAGTACTATTGCATAATAATGTTCCCATTCTTAAAAGTTAATCCTGTATTTGAAGTCTTCAGTAATGATATTTTCTACCTACGTAATAAGGGACTTGAAGTCAATTTATCTCTGAAATTTACATTTTAATGACAGGAAGCAGAAGGGCAGGGAAGCAATATTAAGGAAAAATCCCAGCTTGGGACAACATACCCAATAAAAGAGTCTTTTAAAGCTGGTGATAGCTGCTCCTTTTGTTCAACGATGCCAAACAAGAAAATTGAGATCCTGATTAATGGTTTGGCAGGGTTCTACTGAGTAATGCACTGTGTTGGAACTTCACTTGCATGCCAGCTTCTTTTTGGATCTGCTTAAGGAACAAGCCTTGATTAATGAACATTTTTTTTTTTCCAATTAATTTAATAAATGGTCCTTCCCTTCTGTCCCTTTTTTCTTTATCAGTCACTGGCCTTAGTTCTCCTTTGATTGTCATGTCATGAGCTGATAATGTTGAGTGAGTACAGATGAGAACTTTGCAGAAACCATGCATCAAAATTGTCCAAAGTTTCTGGGTAGTCCTTACAGGCAGACCCTTTTTTTCCCTAAATTATTTTGAATTACAAAGAAGTAATTTGTTTGTTTGTTTGTTTGTTTGCTTGAAGTTTCTTTTTTTGGTTGATTGGTTGGGTTTTCGGTTTTTTTCTGCAATTTATTTTCCTGCTATAATGACTTCACCTGTAAAGTTTGAAATATCTGGGCCCAAGTTATATGGTATGAATTGATTGTATTTGCCTTTCAAAGGGTCTGAAATATGGTATTTCTATTTATTTTGACATCCTGGATAAAATAGGGCTAAAAATAGAATCTATGCTGCCAGTTTATGTCTGGAAGGACATGGCTTAGTTTAAAAAAGAAAACAAAAAGTTTCCAAGTGAGCTGTTGTGTTGAGATAGACTCACCATGAGCAGCTGGGAAGAACTCTTTGGATAAAAGTCAAGCATTTCAGCCTATATGATAGTAGATTTTGCTTTTATATATGCACTTAAAGGTAGAATATCTTCTGGGAATTGATTTGAGCTTAGGTTGTGCTCAGCATCTGAACACGGATGCAGCAAAAAGTCCATCTTCAGTGTTTATAGAGCATAAGATTCTAAATATAAATATAATAAATACAAAGTGCCTATGACTAGCCGAGATCTTCTGAAATAACCTGGGATTTAGGCTGCACAATTTTAATCTAAATCTTGCTGCTGGCATTTCTTTCTAACTCTATGTGCCCTCTGCCTACTAGAGAACTGTATCTCGTAATTGGAATTAGGCTTATTGATTTTGCTAAAATAGGTTTTGAACTACCTGGAGCAACCCAGGGAACATCAGTTAATGTGGAGAGCTTTCTTCAACTGTCATTTGTACTCATCAAATTATTCACATTGAAACGATATCAGCATGCAGCTGGCTGGCTGAGCGGCTTGTAGCTCTGCCTCTCAAGTTCTTCCTCTGTCAGAAAATTCTAAGAACTGCACAATAGAGAAGTGTTGCATTGTTGTTCATTCCACACAATAAAATAATGATATCTGAAAGCTGTTATGTGCTGCCTTCCAGCATCTTTGTGATTTACAATCTTCTCTCAGCGGGCTTATCCCAAGTGGGCTAGGACTAGGAATGCCAGTATGCTTAGGAGGCATTGCTTGATTAATGAACACCTATTCTGAGTTATACATTAGACTTCCTGCCTTTGAGACTGTCTTAATTAGCTAAATGCAAAGGCTCTCCTATCAGTACACGGACAGATTGTGATATTTTAAAAACAAAAATATGGTAAAAAGGATGTTAATCATGTTCAAATCACCAGCAAAAGGATGGCAGATTGTTCAGGGTGTTATCCTTTGGGGACTTTTTGTTCCACGTAGCTCTGCTTTTTTTGCATAGTTTATGTAGAAGTGGGTTTAGACATGATAGAGTGTTTGATGCATTTGAAGCATGTCCTAGAAGGCTGATGGAAAGAAAAAAAAAAAAGTGATGAACTTGAAATATATGGAAGTTTCCCTAAGCTAGGACACGGTCTTCAATACCAACCTAGACACAGACATGTGACTGACTTAGTATTGCTCTGTTTTTCAATACTGTCAGTGGAGTGAAGAGGAATTAAAATTCATTTTGGCTGGAAACAACTATATAAGAAAGACCAGTCTATGTCTGGCATTGGACAATTTCATTTGCTAACTTAACGTGATTATGAATCTGGTCTCTAGTTTTTTGGGGTTTGTTTTGTTTTTAAACAGTGCTGAGTAACTTTTATTCTGGTAACTACTTTAGGTGCTTTTCATGTTGAGGGCAGAACTTGATTCTCTTTTCTAATGCACAAGTGAAAATCTGCAGGATTTTTGAGGTATCTCAGTATTTATGGCGCTATCCTACACAGTTATGATGGAAAAGCAAGGGTATTTGAGCAGCAGTTCATGGCAAACTGTCTCCAGGCATTCACAAGAATGTGTGCATCTTCATGAAAGACTATCTAGTTGAGGAACTGTTCACCTTGACTCTGAAGGTTTCTGGTTTTCTTTGTTTCATGTGCATGTATTATGTAGTCTTAGTACTTAGGAACTATTCTTTGATTGTGGCTCACACATTGCTCTCTTCCTTCTGTCACATTTCATTTTTCCCATGTATCATCTTTGAGCTTCATTAGTCCAAGTGACATAGAAATTTTAAATGAATCAACTATTTTAGTAGTTGCTAAAACTGACACAAAACATGACTACTCTTCAGGTTTTCTATTGTGTGTGTAAGTGTGCCAGAAACTTGAATGATGCTTCTGGTAAGCTTACAATTTATAACTGCAGTTGATCGCTTTTCTGAAGTCATAGGCTTTGAAATCATGATCAGAATTGAGAGCAAAGCATTTGCTGCTTTGCTCTTCAGTAGGCTGTGGGAGCTAACCTCCTTTTAATGACTTATCTCCTTGGTTTGATCTCTGCTTGGAGCTGCCAAGAAAGCTAAGCTGTTAGATTTTGGGGGTGTTAGCCATCCCCTTTCTACCAGTAATGCTGAAAAATATTTAGTGAAGCCAAGAACGAACTATGGTTAGAAGAAGAGCAGAGAGCTTCTTTTTTTGGCATTTATATATTACTCGTGTTGAACTGATGAACATATAGATATAAAATACACACACCTCTGTGTATATATGTTTATAAATATTAGTTTATAGAACATACCTATGTTCTACAAATATTATAACAGCCCATAGAACATTTGAGAAGCAGAGGAATGAAGGAAGAGCTATGAGGCATTCAAAATTAACCTTCAGTTTTCATTATGAATAACAAAACAGGCTAGCAAAACTATCTTTTATCTAGGCTAGTAAAATGTGATAAGCCATACTATTGTATTGATAGTTATAAACATGCTCTGATAAGATATTTCATCCTCAATATTGGCTTTTTTTGGCTTTTTTTTTTCTTCAGTGTATTCCTAATGAAAAGAATAACATTGCTTTTAATGAGATTTTCGATTCAATATTTCTACTTTCATGAAGTAAATATTGAGATTTTTCAGGCTGATTAATGTGTCTGTTCAAAGTGTATCCAAACCTGCCTCCCTCAATTGCTTCTTGTTTCATGATTTTTAGGTTAGGTGCTGAGAGCCCTGCCTCAGAGTATGCTTTGCGCATCTCAATGTGTTGCTGATGTCTAAACTCAAAGGAATCAAAAAACTGATGCCAAGCTTTCAGAAGGAGCTTGCCTGCCTTGTGCTGTGTGGCACAGGAGCACTCCAATTGTATGCAGCTTTCTATAAACCAGGGTGCTGAGCTGTGGAAATATGCTTCTGAGGTGAGGAAGGATTTGATCAAGAGTAACCCCACTGCTTGGTCAAGGTCTCTGGCCATTAACTAGTTTCACGCAGGATGGAGGGGAGACATCACCATCACTGTAATGTTTGCCATCCTCTATGAATAATTTAACCCTGCTCTGCTAAAGTACGTTTCCATAGCCAATTTGCAGTGCATCTTAAGTGGACAGTGGTGTATTTTCTCAGGCTGAAGAAGTAGGAAACATTTGATACATTTCTAGTATTTAAGCTGCTTGCAAAAACTAACAGTTTGTTTTCTGGGGTCCAGCTTTGAGGAATATATCCTATTATTATTCTTATTGCTTTTCCTGTTGGGTATGGATATCTCTTTTAAGGCTATGGAAAACACAAAGCAGTATATATAATGCACTTGCCTACATATAAAGCGTTGTGCAATAAATATAGTCCAGGCTTGATTGTCAGAGTAGGAAGTTTTGCCTGTAGTGGATTTTTGGATTAACTATGAAAAAATTAACTGTCATCTCTTCACCTTGCTGTTCTATTAGTTCTTCAATGCTGAACAAAAGAAAAGACTTCTAACTGTAACCTCAGAACGCTTCTGCAGAGATTTTGCATTCTACCACTATGATAATGCTAATTATGTGGTGCTGATAGCTGCCCTTGGTGACCACAGAAACTCTCAGGCAGTATGGGTAAGCTGGTTTCTATTTTCTGGGTCTCTCCCTGTGTGAGGCAAGATGACATGAATAATTAACTGCATGGCACCTCTCCTCTCATTTCATAGCAGTGAGGAGTGTACAAAGTCTGTGTCGTGTTAACTTGGATATTCAGAAATACTTTAGGGGCACGCCAGTACAGCTCTCTGAAGCTGTGTTTTTTTGAGTGTACTCTTACAGGAGAAAACATTAGCAAAGCCCTTTACATTTTTGTCATGGAAATAAATGTTTTGGATGGGTGTATTGAATTAATTTCCTATTAAAACTCTTGATCCTGAACACCTTATTTTTCAGGCTGTTTGAGAAGCAGAAGAAAAATCTTTTGTGTCTCAGATTAATGCTGTGTTTTCCACCTCAGTTAATAATTTCTCTGTGTTCCTAACACTACGCTGGGTAACCATGACAGTTGCTCAGCAGGCTTTGTACATTTTACACTGTGAGGGATCTGTTACCCTTAAGTATTAATTTGCATTCAGAAACCTAGCTACATCTTACTTTAGTTATCCTTTGATGCGGTACATCGCTAATGAAAATCAGATCATTAGTTGGATTTATGGACCAGCAGCTTGGTTTGTTCAGCCCAGAAATAAATCTTTTTCACTTGCTCTTTTGAAACTGCTTCTCTTTAAGCAGTTGGATTATACTCAGCCAACACTAGCTAAGACTGTCCATCAAGCTTCTGGTTTAGTTTTGGAGGTTGTTACTGAAGCAGGCAACGGGGAAAAAAAAAAGTCGGTTACTAAAAAAGTAAAGAAGTGTTTAGGAGGACTACTTGCTGAACATGTGTCATGGAGGGGATTGTAGTGTAAGAAGAAAAAGGATTATTTTGCCCACTTGCATGCATTTGTCAGTGCAGAGCTGAGAGTAGAGTCCATAAGGAGTTCTGCTACATGATTGTTCTGTGCTAGATCATTCTGGTGGGATGTTGCTGAAAAGCTGCTTGTTTAGAAGTTGTCAACAACATAAGCTAGCCTGAAGTCAATGCAGTTCTGAATAAATAGCTGCATAAATTAGACACTTATCAAGCTGTATACAGATGGCAGAGGATACCAGAGACATTTTTGTTACAGATAGTGGTCCATTGACAATCTGGATTCATGTGACATGAGGAGAAAATTAGGATTTTCTGAAGTTGTTCAAGATGAAATTTGACATTTCTTGCAATACCACCATAAGTATGCATGCCAAAATCAACTTTCTTTAGATGTGACAGAGGAAGGGCAGGATTGCAACAGGATGTTTGTGTATAATAAGCAGTGACAGTGGTGGGTGGCTTAAGTTGTCAGGGGACACTGAATTCACAGCTGGATTGTTAACCTCTGTGCAATAGGATGATGATAATGCTTTTGAAATACTGCCAGTGCTACTAGGAAAATGTATTGCTAAAGTCAAGTTGTCCACACATCAGAATAGAGAGATTTAGGTGATAACTTGGTAAAAAAAAAAAAAAAAGTCCTGTTATCTGTAGACAGACTGAGCAAACTCCTAGTATCCCTATAGATAATGTCTCCAAGGAGAACAGCAGCTGTTATCTAGGCTGTAAGGAAGTCACTGGGCTTGCCTATCTGCTTTTTTGCTTACCAGTGCATTTAAAGAAGTAACTGCAAGATGAAGATAGTAAGTACTATAGACATGATATTCATCACCTGATCTGGGATGTAGATTGCTGACTTTTGAACACTCTTCTGATTTAACAAGATTATTGCAGTAAATAAGATGAAGATAGAATTATTACCACCACCAGTTTAGAAGATGTATCATGGCCTATCACAGCTGTCTATTTTATTTTATTTCCCCCCCTATATTCTCAAAGCTACAGAAGCTGAAAATCTGAAATTATTTAAAAATTCAGCTAAACTCAAAATGTGCTAGTATCAGCCTGAGGTATGTTAATGGACTGGTAACATCCTATTTCTGTAGGAAAAGGAAATATTCAGAATTATATCAGTCAGAATCAAGTATTAATAGATGGAATTACTCTATATTGAAACTGTTGCTTCTGTCTAGAAAGGATTCTGTACCTGTATAAGGGAAATGACTCACGCTGACTTTGAGAGAAGTCTCTAATCGAACATAAAGCAACTTCAAACCTGGATGTGCCAGGTTTTGCATGTAGATAAGAATGGCTTTTATAACAGACAGTATCTGAGAGAAATTACCAGATTTCAATCTGGATGTTATAAATGTTTATTCTCTAGGTATTAACAGCTAGGATGTCACACAAGGAAAGTGACCCTATACCTTATGCTATCACTTGAATCTCTGTAATACACCAGGAAATACTTCTGGTGCTCCTTGGAAAAGAGTCCATGTAGAATTGGTGAAAAAAAAAAAAAATGGTGCAAAAATGGAAAATGCAGCTTCCTGGGCTAATATTAAATAATATAGGATTGGTATATAGCACTTCCTTTTTTTCTTTGAGATGAAAGTGTTGTCAACAAAATAATGAGCAAAGAATGGACAGTCCAAGCAGTGGAAAGGAATTTGTGAGAATCACTACTTCATGGTGCATCTTTAATGCAAGAAACCTTATGAGCTATGTTACTGATGTGGTCACCACCACTAAATGATAGAAACCTGCCTAAAGCACAAGGTAAACTGATATCCCAAGCAATATCAAATGTCTCTTGAATTCTTCAGAAACACCTTCATTGTTTCTCCAATGCTTAAATGGCTATAAGCCAGTAAGGCTGAAGGAGGAAAGCAGAACTCACTGATGTATCCACTTGACAGATGGATAGGTAGAGCACCATAAAGTGATGGACTGGAAAACCCTGTACAAACTGGTACCAAAGTTGTTATACAGCTACGCAAGCTGCTTGTTCCCAGCATGAAGTGTGAGTGGGTTCTTTGTGTGGTTTGGTTTTAGGTTTGTTGTTGTTTTTGTTTAAGAAAATTATATGGTCTTCCAGTCTTTTGTAAGAGGACTATACCCTCTGTTTCTTTACAGTGACTCATTATTTGTATCAACTTTTCATTACTGCTAGCTGTCAGTGCTGGGATTTTCATTCCATGTAGCTATTATGTAGGAATCTGGCATAGTGTAGGAACTATATGTCCTATTATTTTTATGTTGTATACACAGATTTGGTGCCCTGTACTTTGTCTTAAAAATGAAATCCCAAAATTATTATTTGTATAGCTGAATATGAAAATTTACATTTTAAAAAAAAAGCACTCTGAGGAGAAGCTGAGGGAGCTGGGGTTGTTTAGCCTGGAAAAGAGAAGGCTCAGGGGTGACCTCATTGCTGTCTATAACTACCTGAAGGGAGGTTGTAGCCATGTGGTGTTGGTCTCTTCTCTCAGGCACCCAGCAACAGAATGAGGTAGCAGTCTTAAGCTGTGCAGGGAAGGTATAGGCTGGATATCAGGAGGAAGTTCTTGACAGAGAGAGTGATTGGCATTGGAATGGGCTGCCCAGGGAAGTGGTGGAGTCACCATCTCTGGAAGTGTTCAAGAAAAGGCTGGATGGAGCGCTTAGTGCCATGGTCTAGTTCATTGGCTAGAGCTGGTTGATAAGTTGGACAGGATGAGCTTCGAGGTCTTGGAGGTCTCTTTGATCCTGGTTGATTCTATGAATATCTCTGTGTAAGAAAGCCTCGCAGCCTAAAAACTCCTTCTTCGNTTGTCTGTAAGTAATAAGTATCATTCTCTTGTTAATTTGCTGTGTAATGAGGGAGGAATGAGTAAAATTGGGAATATCTGAGTGGTTTGCCAGTACAAAGTGCTCATTTGCTCTGATGGCAGCTACTGAAGGCAGTGCAGGACCAGTAAGAATTGTACCATTCAGTGTTTGGAATTTTATTTCTCTTCATATCATTGAATATATAAATGTTTTCCCTTGTGTTTTTAATTAAATCAAGTTGAATTAGCTTTGAACAAAAGACACAACTAAACTATGGACATAGTGAAAATCATCAAGGGAGACTTATAACTTGTCTCTGGTTTACTGGAAGATTTTTGTCACGGACAAGAATAGTAAAGGAAAGGCATTTAACTTCCTACTGTCATATTAGGGATGGGGAATTTGTTTCCCAACCAGCTGTACTGAAGTATGCTATAATAATATTTCTCAGAAGTATGAGTAAAAGAGGATGACTGAAGTGTCAAAATTATAGCTTTTTTTTAAATGCATAGATCTCAATGTTCTATAGAGAAATCTGCTTTGAAAGAAATGAAATGTAAATCAAGGCTTGCTCAAAGATGTACAGGAAGGAAATTGTCTGCTATTTGCAGCCTGAAGAAATCACATCTACTGACTCTCTGAAGTAGATATCTAAAGGACTTGATTCTACACTCAGACTCTAACCACACTAAGATACTGCCCAGTAATTTGAATTGAGGTTGATCGCTACTTTATGCAAGTTTGCCACTTAGATATCTGATGACTCATCTACACAACATGAAATGATGAATTCAGTGGCTTAGTCACATCACTTGAATGTCTCCATTGTGCACCAGCAGGGTTAATGGGAATGCCTCCAGCTGTAGAACTTTGGAGGTGCAAGATCCCTAAGCATCCTGAGGGTGATTCATGCAGCTGATTGTATCCCCTCATAGAATTTAATTTCTTCTGTCTAGCTGACTTTATATATATCACTGGGAGCAGGGGAGGGAAAAAGTAAAATTGAAACAACTTCTTTTTATATCAAGCCTTCAAGCATGAAGTACAGTGTCATGTATGTGTAAGGGAAGTTTTCAAAGTCTTGTGTGAGTCTCATTTCTTTCAATACAAGCTCATCCTTGTTTTATTTGTGTATTAGTCAGCAGGGATTTTTCTTCAAGATCTACCTCCTAGTTACATGAAATACAAGATGACAAGCACCATAACTGAAGAAAAAATGTTCTGCTTTTCCCTTTCTTCTCTGTAGAAACAGCAAAGAAGTTAAGGCTATGAGGTTAAGAGAACACATTGAAAATAGCTTCCTTTTTTTTCTTGTAAAAAAGCTGACTATTGTATGTTTAAATGGCAGCTGGCAGAGCTCTCAGTTGTAGAAAGCTTATGAGATTTGGACAGGAAGTTAGCATTGTCACTCATGGTTCACACTGTTGTAAATTAAATAGACTTCAGGTTTGTAGTCATCAGCAGTTTGATCTGGTTCCCGTGGCAGGTAAAGTGCATGAGCAGAGCTTCAAAGTGTTTTTGCTCTGATTCTGGATGATAACTTTAACAAAAACAACAAAAAGGTATTGAAACAACTGAAAGAAAAATAATTTAGGAGAGTATCAGTTTGGAGCTAGTGGTCCCTAAAGCAAGGAGTCTCTTTAGAACAACTCTCCATGGTCTCCACTCCTTCAAAAAAAGGTGATGATAAACTTCAAAACATCCAAACACACTTTCACTTATCTCCTACCTTTTGGGATATGTATATCCAGTGTAACAACTGGTAATTCAAGTCTTTAACTGCTTGTGATTTCCTGAGGCTGATTACAGTCCAGTAACTTTATTTATTTTATGGGGTGGGGTTTTTTTTTGTTTGTTTGCTTGCTTGTTTTTACCTCATGACAGGGATTGCTTCCCCAGAAGAGGGATATGTAGATGGAGAGAGAGAAATAGTTTACCTAGAGCAAAAAAATTTCTCTGTGGTGTGGAATGTATTTATTTTCAGGATAGTAATTCAGGTGAGATTGATTTTTCAAATATTCATCCTTGATGCTGGAGAGCAATTCCAAATTAGCAGTTCTTTCTATAGAACAATTCCAAATTAGCAGCTCTTTCTGGAAAGACTTATTCAGCTTTTATCTTAGCTGTTTACAAGAGAGACAACTGGGAAAGCAGTTGAGAGTCAGTTCCTCCACTGCTCTACACTGCACCTAAGAAAAATTCATCACTGAATCGAACAAACTGCTTCAGGAGAGAAGCTGCTTATCATGTCTTCTTGTGCAACAACACAGCAGCACTAGGAGTAATCAATAGTGAAATACACTGTTAAATAAAGCCAATTAGAACCCATTACAATATAATTTTACAAGGAAAATCCTAGCTGCATTTAAGTGACAATTAGAGGCTTCCTTTTTAACTGGAGTATTATTACTCACAAGGAACAGAAATGTATGAAAGTAGTTCCATTTAAAGCCTTCAATACATCTGTGCACTATTATTTTTCTTCTTGCAGCCAGTGATCTAATTCCTCTCATTAAAATATTCCAATTAGCCTCAAACCAGCACAAAAACATTTACCCATGATGGAACGGAGCTGTTAAGTTTTACATGTTAATCTACTAAACATTTCTGTTACGCAGATACACAACAGTATCACACAAACACATCTGTCAACTGGTTGGCTTTACAAGTCTTGCAGAGAACTTGATTTCTCCCGAGTCTTCAGGCTATACGACTTGCATAAAAGTTGCATGCTGTGTGGAGGCTCAGGTCCCCTGGGAGCGATGGTTATGTTTCTATGTGACAGAGGAATGCTTCATAAAGGTAGGTACAAAACAAAGAAGAGAGAAATGCACCACTGTGTGTGCTAAGGCAGCCATACAGATTTTTGGAGCCATAGCTTGCTTACCCGGATTGCTCTGTAGGTGGATCAGAATAGATTTGGTATTGAACCTGGGGAATTCTTTGGAGACTGTGGAGGGTGTGAATTGATATGTTTGTGTACGTTGCAAAAAGTCAAACTTCCCCCAGACGTTTGAAAAGTCTCCTGGGGAGTGGTGAGGTCTAAACCTAAATGGATTTGTCTATCCACTCTTCAAAAAGGTATGACTGAGACTCTTTCAGTTGCAAACTGTGTGTAGTTACTCTCCTACTCTCTTCTCTCCACAAAGAGATAAGTAACAACATACATTTCTCACAGTGAGTGTTCTAGTAATTGCAGAGGCTAAGTATCTGAAAGTGTCAGCCAATGTGTATTGCTTCAGATGCAACATCCTGCTCTGGATAAAAGTTAGCGAGTGCATTTGTTCTGGCCCACAGCCTACTAAATTGTGTTGTTAGAGATGGTAACAGACAATAAGGTTCTTCTTTTTACTAATAATTCACCAACAATGAGCAATAGCTGCTTTATCACCTTACCATGCAGTGATGCAGATCTACACATACATGTGTCTACATATCTATCTGTAGATAGATATGTAGACACATTAGGATACAATCCAGAAATATCACCCAAACACATTTCTTAGGATAAATACACATGAATTGCAACCTCCCGGCAAAAAACAAGACTGAAAATTATTTCATATACCTATAACATAATAGATCAGTAAGATTTTGAATCAAAGTATGGATGCAGCAGAAAGCAATAAGCAGAGCAATTGTTATTATTGATTGACCTTAGAAATGTAATCTTGTAAAATATTTGTTGAAGATCAGAAGACCAGACAGATTGTTTGTCTTGGCAATTAAAAATTTTGGAAATTGTTAGCTTATTTTTTACAGAGGTTGTCTGAGACCAGTAAAGTAAGGAAAACAAAATATGTGCCTAGGTGTCAAAGGAGTTGAAAATTAATGAAGATGAAATAAAAGACACAAAAAAGATAACGTACTGAAACCAAAGCATGACAGCAAACCTGTGGTGGTTTAATGTAGCCATGTAAGACATATAGTGGCTGTCAGAATCCACATTCCTTTAGGAAAAAAAATCCAAAACAACAACCAAAGAACAAAACAAACAAAAAGCTATGGAATAAATAAGTCACTAATAACCTAGGAAGTTTGCAATGCCTTTCCATTTCCTTTGTGCAATCCACTTGATAGGAAAGAAGAGGGAAAGAAATCTCAGAAATCTCAATTTTCTGAAGTTCTTTGACATGTTAGTCATTCCCTCTATAGAATGCACGTTGGGTTACTGTATTATTTTCAGCTGTGCAGGTGAGTTAGAAGAACTAAGTCAATAAGATTTACATTTATTATGTTTCTGGCTCTCAGTAGCTCTTTTCCACCGGGTGTCAGAGAAACCATTTCAGTGCACCTACAGAGCCTTTCAATCCTATAAGAAAACCCAAATAAAGGATGAAGTAAATTGATGTAATCGTAATGCTGAACTTAGTCTGATATTCTCTGTGCTTAACCTTATGAACAGGTAGCAGAAATTATATCTGAGGTAAATCAAAACATCTGAAAAACAAAGGTTGAAGATTAATTTTCTATAGAGCCTTTCCCCTTCTTGTAAGTTCCCTTCAGGCTTTGAACACAAAATTTTAATTTATTTCAGCAGGCTTAGCTTCTTAAGGCTGCCTTCTGCTGCCTTTTCCTTTTTTGGCCAAGAAACACATTGGTTAGCATTGTGCTCCTAAAATCCCCTCACTTGGGATCCTGGCCTTGATCATATGTTTTAAAAGAATACTTTTCCAAGCATGATATTTACAAAAACTTTACAGAATGTTTTAACTTGACACTAAAGTTACTGAAACATTACTGTGAAGAATTTTCTTCTGTCTCAGGCACTTTATTCTTGGAAGAAATAAAGGTTGAGATTTTTAGGTGAGCTTTAAGGTAGGTACTTTCTTTAACCTAAATTTTAGTATGATTGGAGCATCAACTGTTATAAAGTGCCAACAGCATCCTAGTGTAGATATAAATCAGGAAGCAAGCCTGCAGAAAGTCTGCTCTGGACTAGGATATAAATTTTCATGGATAGTGTGAAGCCAGCTACTCTGTGATATTAGCAGCATGGAGTGCAATAAGATGGTAACAAAAAAGCACTAAACCTATTTTCCTCAAATTGTTTCTTGTAAGGCCAAGTGCTGTGCTGGTCCAAGCTACCTAAATTACAGTTATTGTAAATGTCGCCTTTAAAAGCATTCCCTGGCTTCACAGAGTAGTCTGGCTCCCTCCCCAGCTACAGGCAACCCCGAAATATAAGCAGACACACCACACACTAAACCAGAAATTTGTGTCCAAAGTACTCAGGAGTGTTTCAGGGAGAGCAGCCTTCTCCTTTCTTCTTTGAAACTCAAGGTGAAATTTCCCTTCGGACATAACTGACTTTTATCTGCTTCCTGCTATTATCTTTTCACACCCACATAGATGATGCTGCCTACCTAAGGTTTCTAAGCAGCAGAGGATAAGAGTGCATTTTTAATTTGGGGAGGGGGGCGGGTTGGAAAAGGGTTGTTGGAGGTGTTTGTGGTGGTGTTGTGTGTGTGTGTGCAGTGTTTTTTTGTTGCTGTTGTTGCTTGATTTTTGTGTGCATTTTGGTGGTGGTTTTTCTTCCTGTTTTGTTTGGGGATTTTTTTGGGTGTCTTTGGGTGTTTTTGTGTTTTGATTTTGGCATTTTCGTGGTTTGGCTGTGGGTCTTTTTGTGGTCTGGTGTTTGTTTCGGTTTTGTTTTTCTTTTGCCTTGCATTGGGTTTTGATTTGCCTTAAATTTTAAAAAATTTATTGTCACCCTTCCCTGCTTTCTGGAAAATCCATGGGGAAACATTCCCCAGTGCTCCTCTTTGCAGCATGAAGGTAATAGGCATAAATAAGCCACATCAAATGGTGATCAAAGCTATGCTTTGAATATCTTAGATATGGAACATTCTCTGCAGTGTGCCAGTCTGCTGGAAAAACACACACCTCCTCGGTAAGCCTAACAAAAAGCTTAATGGTCAAGTTTGTAGAATGCCATAAAGAGCAAATTAGCCTGTGAAAGAGTGAGTCTGCCAGAAATAATAACCAATTAAGTTCTCTATAATGTCTATAAAGTTAATAAAAGAAACCTGCCTAGTTAAAAAATACTTCCTATCTTCCTCTGTAAACATAAGTCATATTAACCTTGCAATTCACATCCTGTACAGTGCTGATCTTTTGGCCCTGTATCTAAGAAGGGGGAAGTTATTATTGGGTTTGAGCGTTGCTAGAATAATGAAGAAAATCCCTTTTCCCATCTATTGATGACTTAAGGTGGACTGAAAATCAAGGTTACAGGAACATCAGGGATGAACCCATCCTACTCTACTTTCAGAAAATAGCTGGAATAGACATGTGACTTACACTACTGGAATCTGTTATCTCATGAAGTTAAATATCCAGTGCTGCTGGTGATCATTGCAGGTTCATGAAATCCTGATGTATGCTTCCACAAAGAACAATGCCCTTAAACTCAAGAGCTGTGCTTTGCATTAATTTTCAGTGGTTTTCAGTATTAGAAAGTTTCTTTTAATTAGAGTGCATTTTTAAGAAGGCATTCAAGGATCCTGTGATAATTCACACTGGGAATTAAGGGTGAAATTTTGTACGGTAGTCAGTCTGGGACTTATAAACTAGGTTACCTTTTAGGGGTAATTTTCTATGTGACTCAAGAAGTTGGATCCTTAAGGATTCAGTATATAACCATCCCTAGAGGAAGCACTTTGAAGACAGAGGCAGATTTCCCTTTTCCTCTTGCAGCTGATTCAGAGAATGTGGCCATGAGTCTATTTCAGCCCATGCTCTTGAGCTCCTTCAAATTAAGTTTGTTCAGCCTCAGGATGAGTAGGTGGAGAAGTCATCTCATTCTCCTTCTGTCCTATGCTATTCTCTACATTGCACAGTTTCAGCATTTACAATATCTCTGTTAAAATAAACAAATCCAACCCAAACAAACAAACAAAAAAACCCCAAAGGAAATTAGATAAAATAGAAAATAAATGATACTTCTGTTTCTTACAAACATTTGTAAGAATCTATTTGATTTTGAAGGGAGAATAAAAAATACAGTGCCTTCATATGAGTGGTAGGTAACTTTCATGGATTAAAAACAAGCTTAGAGAAGACAGCTTTAAAAAGCCACCCAATTATAGCATGGGGAAAAGTATTTTGGAATACGATTCAGAGCATAAAGATAGATTTATTAATGATTTAGGAAGGTGTGCTAACCAGTGGTAGAGAAACTGTCACAGTAGGTGAAAGGACCATTTGGAAAAACAGGGAAGCTATTCCAGAAGAACTCAATTGGAGCAGATGTCTGGCAGATTTAGCTTTGGCAAATAGAGGCCAAATCTGCATGATAAAATTTTATGAACTCATAACTGGGAGGTCTGAAACTAACTGCAGGAAAAGGACTTAACTGCTTCTGTAAGAGAGTGGTAATCATCTCAACTGCTCATGAGAGTCCCCAGAAAGAAAAGAATGGAAGCAAATGAAAAACATCTCATTAAAATAATTAAAATTACTTTAAGAGAATTACAGTGGGAGTCCACCTATGCTACTCCTTGACATAGCATAAGAACAGTAAATCAAATAAACTGAAAATTAATGAGTTTGAGATTAATTTTAATGCTCATTTAATGGGATTTTTTTTTTCCCCTTATAGAACTTTTGTAATGGAACTGACTTGTGCAAAGACTTGAAGGAATTGATTAGGGGGAAAAAAGTAGTTCAGCATGAATGAATGTAGCTGTTATCAGCTTAGATTAAAAACAAAAAAAATTAGTTTTTCAAGTTTGTTTTAATTAGACATAAGCACTAGGTTGGAAACGAGGAAAAAAATATTTACTAAAAGAGTGATTAGGCATTGGAACAGGCTGCCCAGGGAGGTGGTGGAGTCACCATCTCTGGTGTTAAAAAACATGTGGGCATGGTGCTCTGAGGCCTGATTTAATGACCATGGTAGTCTTAGATTGATGGCTGTGCTCGATGACCTTACAGGGCTTCTCTATCTGTAGGAGTTCTATGATTGGTAACTGAAATTAACCTGTCTAGGAAATCTGTGTGGAGATTCCTGAATATTCTTATGAAATGTTCAAAGACTATAACACTCTTACCTAAATGATGATTTTATGTCCCTCTATTAGGAACTATTGCCTGCTACGTTGTGGCTTTGAGAATCCAAATGGCAGATGAAGCTCTGAAGTGAAGTGTATTGCCTCTGAGTAGTCTGTGTTTGAGCCCAAGCATGTTTCTAAATACGTGCTGCAATGATACCTATGTTTTTAGGCCCTGCTGTGGTAGATTACACTAGCACAAATTTGAGCTTGCAAAATCCTGAAGTAGTTCATTCTGTTGGATTTCTTCTTGCATATATTAATATTTGGCCACTGCACAGTGCTGAAGTTGACATGATCATATCATTAGATCTTTTAGAGAGAACACTTTTTTAAATGTATACATATGTGTGTGTGACTAATGGCTGAGTTCTGTTTTTTTATATAGTAACTAATGCTTTCTGTACATGTTGTAATACTGTGAAGGCAAGGCGTTCTCTGCAAAAATTTTCCTGGGAATTATTTTTCTACTGATGAAGAGGTGAAAGAGTGGAACAGGGCACACGTGGGGAGAATGAGTGAAAAAGAGGAGAGAGGAATTGACAAGCAATTACATTGTTTGAGGAAGCTCTAGTATTTGAGATAGTGCAGCCTAACAAAGCTACATTGGAGGGAGTTGTGTGGAGAACGGTGAGGAGCAAATCCTGTGTACTACCCTCGTAGTCTAGTTACTCTAAAACATCTGTCGCTTGCTTAGATGCTATTTACAATGAGATTTTTGTGCAGATGACTGGTACAGAGCTACGACTCTTCTGAGGAAGTTACACAGCAGTGTTTATTCATCACCACCTGCTGCTTTGTGAACAGCAAGACACACAGCTGGTACGTGCCTGAGCAGAATGAATGTCCAAACCCAAGAATGACTACAGAAGGGGGAAAAAAACCCAACCCAAACCAAACAAGCCCCATAAATCTCATAAACAGAATTACCTTGTGTCATCAGTAATGTGTCAGAGGGACTTTGAAGACACACTGCAAGGCTGTATGGAAAATATAAGCATTACCACCTTGTTCAAAATCATGTTAACTTCTGCAGCCTGCATTTCCATGAAGAGCTTAATAAGTTAAAGCAAAAAGAGAAAGTATTTTAATACATAATTTAGTAATGGTTACATTTGGAGATCGTTGCTCTTTCCTGTGGGTTCTTCGGGGTTTTCTTGGTTTGTAGTATTTGGGATTATTTTTCTTTTCAGTTTCATGTGAAGTTTTATTTTCTCCTTTGCTTTTCTTTATAAGCCTTGCTTTTTAATCTTTCTTCAAGCCTTATTTGTTTGTTTGGGGGGATTGTCAGTTCTTCGGCAGAGAGGTTCAGCTCTGCCTCTTTTAGTTAAGCACCTGGAGAGAAGGTTCTCTCTGAGGGTATTGCCATTTGCCTTCCAGACACTTCCTCTGGTGTGACTCCTCCTGGAAGCAGCAAAACTAGAGAGAGTTCCATGGACTTGTGTCAAGTAGGCACTCAAAACATCTCCTCAGTGTTGAGTTCATCCCCTGCTGTGTCTCAGACCCGAGGTACATTCTGGCAGGATTGGCTGAGGCCACGTCTGGTTGTGAGGTGTCCCTGCCCATGACAAGGAGGTTGGATCAGATGATCTTGAAGGTCCCTTCCAACCTCAGCCATTCTGTGATTCCATTTTGTGCCTTCTTCCCTCTCTTCCCCGAATTAGATAGCTTCTGACAAGTGGAAAAGCTGACACGTTGTTATTACAACTGATGTGTAGCACAGTCCTGCCAGTTGGTTTGTTTGGAACTGGGGCTGCTGGTGAAATAGATGCCATGTGGTGCCCTTTTCCTAAGAACATGTAGGTGTGGTGTTTCTGAAGCAGATATTAGACTTCAGATGTTGTTTGTCCCTGTCTGCTTCCTGCAACAACTGTAGACTAAAATGCATCATGAGCACCTGAAGTTCAGCAACATAGTATTTGTATAGGATGGAAAATAAGGGTAAGAAAACCTCAATTTGTAGAAAGCTGACCAAGGTGGATAGATTATTTCAATAAGGAATTTGAAACTGGACAGAACTGTGGAGGGATTTGACACCTAATTGACAAAGTTTTGTGCTACAGGCAAGGCGCCTCCCTATGTTCTGTGTATGACCTCTTCTGCACAGAGCCAGACTGTTTGGCACTGTGGATAGGCTTCAAAGTTGCAGTGAAACCACTCAGCAGATCAAAGAGCTACCCAATGGAGCTCAGCGTATTGCATTTTCACATGAGTTTATTTTTTGCATTTGTTTCATAAGAAAATTTGATTTTAATGCACAAAATGTCACTCTTTTTTATTATTATTGGAGTGGAATTAAGTGCTGCTTTGAAGTAGAATAACATAACAGCAGGGTTGAGCTGTTTTGTTTTTAAGACATTGTAATTATCCTTAGAGTGATTATAGAATGGAAAAATGGAATGAGTAGACCGGTTTTTCTCCTGTTGTATAAAAGCCACTGTGGTTACCTAAGCTATCAAATATTTACTTGTCTCAAAGTATTTCTGCAGTCAAGCTGTTTCTGTACAGGTTGTCTACTGAAACAATGGTTTGCCCAAAGCTGGGAAGGAACATTATGACATACTGTAGATAATCAATGGCCTTAAAAACATGGTTTGAAGACTTTTGTGTTCAGTACTATTCATGATTGTGGAGCAGGCTGGGCAGTTCCTTGTGAGTGAGGATGCAGGTAGGGAGAAGTTCCTGATGCTTGGAAGAGTTTAAAGGCCAATGCAGTGATACTGAGAAGACTTCGGTAAAGGAAGGCATCGCAACACAAGAGAGATGTGGAGGTGCTGGAGTGGGTCCAGAAGAGGGGAACAAAGATGGTGAAGGGCCTAGAGAATAAATCTTACAAGGAGTGGCTGAAGGAGATGGAGATGGTTAGTGTGAGGAAGAGGAGGCTGAGGAGAAACCTCATTGCTGTCTACAATTACCTGAAGGAAATTTGTGGAGAGGCTGCTGCGCTCTTCTCACAGGTCATTGGAGACAGAACAAGGGGGAATGGCCTCAAGCTGAGGCTGGGGAGGTTTAGATTGGACATTAGGAAAAAGTTTTTCCTGGAGAGAGTGGTCAGGGACTGGAATGAGTTGCCCAGGGTGGTGTTAGAGTCACCCACTCTGGATATTTTTAAGGGTGGTTTGGATGTGATGCTTGGGGGATATGGTTTAAGGTGAATCTTGTAGAGTTGGCTTTTAGGTTGGACTTGATGATCCTGAGGGGCTTTGCCAACCTGCATGTTTCTGTGATTCCCCAGAAGACAGCAAGCAACAAAATGGAAGCAAACTACCCTGAATCCTGTGCGTTATGGTTCTCACTCTTGTAGTTTGCTATCAAATAACTTTTGATGGGCTTCACCTTGTCACTTCTAGTGCTATACCAGATTGTGTGTGACAGGCAGTTGCCAGACAGCTGGGAGTGGAAGGGAAAAGCAGATAATGATATGCCTCATTTGTGACCCAAACCCCCCTCTTCTTTCTGTTAAAATCTATGACAGAATCAGCCTCAAATTAAGAAATTACAAAGGGAAAGTCTTGAACCATCAAACGTGAAAGGTCATTTTAGTACAGAAGCATAAAGGTCAAAGACCATACAGGAAAGTTGTTTGGAAAGGATTTACATAATTATCGTGGAATGCTATAAGTTGTTATGTTTCATGGGGAAGGAGTAAGTTAAAGAAGAATGCAAAGAATTAATTTGTGTTTTGTAGATACACACCGATTCTTAGAGTTATTCTGAGTGTTTTCAGAACCTTCCACATTTAAATCAGCACTTTAACACACTGTCCTTCCCTAGCTAATGAGAAGTGATTAGCTGAAGGATTACATTAAAAAAAAAAATCCTTCATAAACTAAGATGTCATTTAATAGATTTTACAGGGTAACCAGGGTGAAGATTTAAAATGTCATGGTTTGTCCTAGATTAATAACAAATCTCAGTAGAAATGTTCAAATAATGTATTGAGTGAGTTAATCTTTCAGTCATGCCTATTCTGTTATGGGTAAAAGTCACCAGCCAGCAGTGTGAATTACATGCTGATAATTCTTTTGTACTTCAAAAATGGTAAACAAACCTTTTCATCACTTCCCATCCCTTTATTGGGATTATTAAATACTAATATATTGCTGCAGACTTTGATTTGCATGATCTTGATAATAGGTTTGCCCTTTGGAGAGTCACAAAGCGAAAAGCAGTATTGGTGACAATTTAGTATACATTTGATGTTCCAGAAGGGATAAAGACTGTACTGTTTCGTTTTAAGGCTACAATAACATGATACTTCAACCTCACTCTCCAAGAATCTCAGTCTTCTCCTTCCTTAACTGCTGCTTTATTAAAAAAAAAACAACAAAACACCAGCCAAACAAGCAAACAAAAAACCCCAAAGCAGTCCATTATGCAGACAGCACAAGACTAGAAGGTGAGCAGAAATATGGCAGAACTGGTTTGCAGGAAATGTGATGACCTACTTAGTTTGCAAAACAAAATCTTTAAGAAAAATAACAAATTGTCCCTTACTTTTGAGGTTTTTTTTCCCGTTTCCTTAATTTTCTCAGTTTAACCATTTTCATATAAGCCAATGGGTACCTTGCTTGAGTACTTCCTCCCCTCCTCTTTGCACTGGAGTACTGTGTCCAGTTCTGGGCTCCCTCCCCAGTTCATGAGTGAGTCCAATAGAGGACCATGACAGTGATCAGGGACTGGAGCATCTCTCTTATAAGGAGAGGCTGAGAGAGCTGAGATTCTTTAGCCTAGAAAAATGAAGACTGAGAGGGATACATATCAGTCTTATACATAATTAAAGAGTAAGTGTCAGGAGGATAGGACCAGTCTTTTTCCAGTGGTTCCCAGTGACAGGACAAGAGGGTAATGGGCACAAACTTGATTGTGAGAAATTTCACCAAATATGAGGAGGGATTTTGAGGGTGATAGCACACTAGAACAGGCTGCCCAGAGACACTGTGGAATCTCCATCTCTGGAGAATTTCACAACCCACCTGCCCACATTCTGGTACAACCTCATTTAGACGAACCTAGGTTAGAAGATGAGATGGACTAGATGATCCTCAGAGGTCCCTTCCAACCCTATGAATCTCTGATTTGCTACAAAAGAAAAGAACCTCATTTTCAGCATTCCTCTTGCTTTAACAGTCTCTCAGCAACTGATTTAAAATATGAAATTCTTTTTATGCTGCCTTAAATTCAGAATGATCTGCCCTCTGAGATAGATGCAGAATACAACTTCAGAAAGATGGAGCTAGAAATGCCTGAGAAATGCTTGGTATCCTCTGGTGTCTTTTTAGTGAAGATTATGTTAGAAGGTGAATTCAAGTGAAAATGTAGGAACAAGTGGTTCTGAATGCTTACTTTTACAATTGCATGTTATGGATTTAACAACTGTACAAGCTTAACTGTGTCTTTCAGCAGACCTATAAGGAGCCCAGTGTGTTTAGCAACTTACTGTCACCTCTGAAATTCTGCCATTTGGTCTCTCTTTTAAATAGAAGTGGCTTAAATGTCTCAAGTGCCCTTAATCTGTAGTGCTCTATATCTTGATGGGTTCTCACTAGTTTTTCTCAGCTTAGGCCAGAATGATGACTCTCTTTTTCTAGTGAATTACACTGTAAAGTGCTTTTTTTTCTAGAGGTTTTATTGAAATACCAATATGCCTAGGGCCAAATCATCCTACCTCACAGAGTTCAAAGAAATTACTTCTCCACAGAACCCGTTGTGGTTAAAGAATGAGGTTTGAAAGCAGCACAGTTAAGTGTGTAGATGCCATGTTGCGTGCTGTGCTTTAACACCAACCTTCTTTGCGTGAGTGTTCTGTGTTTTTTTCATCATTGTGATGAAAAAAAAATAATTCTCTCTTCAATGTTCTAGCCAGTGGTTATAGAACAAGAGAAGAGCTGTTAGATGTATTCCCCACTTCTTTCAAGAAGAGCAGCAATGCATCCAGCTGTAAGGTGACTGAATAGGAGTTGACTTCTAGCTTTGTCCCCTGCTAGACAGTCTGTTGTGGTGTTCTTTGTTTCTCCAGCCATTTGAACTGGTAGATCTTCCTTTTACTTCTGCTGGTAGAAGCTACGTTAGAGAGGAGGCATAAGAATGGACACGAAGTCTGCAGAGACAAGGGTTGTTTTGTTTACTTTTCAGCAATTTTTCTGTCTTACTCTTCAGCGATTCACACGTGACTCTTTGGGCAGGTATTTCTTCTACAATCTGAAGGGATAGCTCAGGAATGAGTGAAAACTCTGAATGAGAGTCAGGAAGCAAAATGTTCCTATAGAAAGAAAAGCTGTATATATATATACACATATACGTATATATATACATATATATATATATAAAAAATGGCTTGCTTGGGGTTTGTTGTTTGGTTTCTGTGAAAAACCATCAACAAAATAACAATCAAAAAAACCCAACCAGACACCCCAAAGCAGAACCCCAAACAAACAAACAAAAACCTTCAATAAAACCCATTAATCTATCTAGCTGGTTGTAGGATTTATGTTGCAGTCATTTTAGCATCTACTTAAGCACAGGAATTCCAGCTGAGTTTGGGAAAATATGCCTGAACTCTGCTTCTTGCTGGCTTGCCTACTTTCTTTGCTTAAACTTTCACAGAATGGCTGCGCACAGGATGGTGCCTTTCACACTTCTGAACACGTTTCCTTTCTGTCCTGTAGCAATCCGCATGTGGCAGGAGTGGGCTCTTCCTCTGTGGTTTTTTTCCATTATGTTTGCCCACATTAGTTTTTCAGGTTTTTCATCTGCCTTAAAAGAAGACTTACTTTTTTTTTTTTTAAATTATTTGTAACAGATTTTATGTGAACATAATTTTGCATTCTACTCCACCTAAAGAATAGAAATCTGGGAATGTGATTTGGAAGCGTAATCAAAACTCCCATATCTGGTGATAAGATGAGCTGAAAAAACAGAGATCTTAAAATTGCAGTTTGAGATTCTGGGCTCGGCTGATATCTATTTATTAAATAAAGTTCTATTTGACACCAGACCTCATAGATCACACAGCACACCCTATACTTACCAAATTCCTTTAAAATTATGATAAAATAGTGCATTTTATGAAATCTAGCAGTGACATGAAAAGGTGAACAGAGGAAGAAAGCTGTTTAAAAATGAAGAAAATATTTTAGGGCAAATATAGTAGTCCTAATTTATTAACTTTTTTTTTTTTTTTGTTTCACTGATTTTGGTAGTGAGGAATGCTGGAGTAAATGTGGGTCTTGTGGTTATTCAATAATGTTGTAAAACAGGCACAAGTCCCTCAGCCTCTCATCATCAGGCAGTGCTCCAGTCCACTCAGCATTCTTGAAGCCCTCTGCTGGACCCTCTCCAGCAGATCCCTGTCCCTCTTAAACTAGTGAGCCCAAAACTGAAGGCAGCACTCAAGATGGGGTCTCACCAGGGCAGAGTAGAGGGGTAGGAGAACCTCCCTTGATTTGGGGATACACTCTTCCTAATAGACCTCAGGATCCCACTGGCCCTCTTGGCCACAAGGGCACATTGCTCTCCCGTGGATAGTTTGTTGTACACCAGTACTCCCAGGTGCGTCTCCAAAGGGCTGCTCTCCAGGGGATCACTTCCCACCTGGTGGGAATAAGAGCACACGACTTTTTCTGTTTGTAGCTTTGAAAAGGTGCTGTGGAGCATTCTTTTTTGATCAGATTTTTTACAGTAACCTCTATTTGGCCATGAAACTGCTGCAAAAACTTGTGTATTGTAGAACAACACAGTAAAGCAAACCGGGTATAGAATGAAGAGGAAAAATGTTTATGACTGTCATAAAAGACTGCAGCAATTCCAGAATGACAAGATGTAGGTATGGTTTATGTGTGTGCCTTCCATGCTGCTAGTTATTATATTGCATGTTATCCGAGCCTCCATTTATACTTCTGAGAGGCTACTCTTGATGTTATTTAAAATCCAGACAGAAGTACTTATTATAAATCAAGGTTCCTTAAGAAAAGCTTCTCAGCAGTAGCTCCTCTGTGCTCCCACTTCTCCCCATCCCCCTCAGGTGTCTCAAATTATTTCACAATATTGGCTTCCAATAGGGAAATGGTGATCAAACTGGATATGGATTTAACAAAAACAGTAAAGTACTTTGAGTGTAGGAGTCTGAGTCAGCTCTGATATTTGGGTCATCTAGATTGGGAAGTTTGTGAAGTCCAAGTCTGAAACACGGTAATAGCTTTGTTGGAATGACTCTCTTGGATTACGTGCAGTCTCTTTACAGCTGTAGAAGACCAAATGTTTTACAAATTATTTAATTTCTTTTTACATTCCTTTATATTATTTTTCTTTATTTTCTTTTTGTCCTATTTTCTTTGTATTCTTTTTATGATTCTTTATTTTTTTATTCTTAACACTGGTGGTCAGTTAGGATTCCAATGTGCTAGAAGAGATCATCTCCCCTGCATCTACGCATAGGTACCAGTGTACCTTTGCTATGTTAAATTAAGGATGGAGATGGAAAGAGTAAGCAGGGAGGAAAATTTTTTTAAATGGCTATAAATGTTTGAAAGAAAATAATTTGTTCACCTGCTCAAGTGGCCTTTAATCAGGGTCTTAATTTCTAAGCGAATTTTTGTTTTGATCCTCTAATGAACTGGTGCTAAAAGAGTTGACGCTTAAACATTCAATGTTCTAACTAAGAGCAGACAATTTACGGAAGACTTCTCTTCCACAGTATGAAATACTGTTTGCTATCAGACAACTTCAGCCTTGTTTTGATGTAAAAACAACAACAAACAAAAATCACCAGAACACTAGAAAAATATTTCTGAATGCCAAACTTGTTTTAAAACTGTTGAATTTAAAATGGAAACAACTCTTTAAAACAATTTTCAGTGTGCTCTGAAGTCTGTTGAACCCAGAATAAGTCCTGATGCCCAGCTTGCTTTTTTTTTTTTTTTTTTAATTTTTTTTTAAACCAATTAGCCTCACAGAAATGTGGAAAAAATATTTTTCCAAGACTAGATTTTTATTTTATCTGGAAGCTTTGTCAAGTAGCTTTTGTTTTATAAAAGTCAAAAGTATGCAACTTAATACTATTAAATTAAACAAGAAATTATTTCACAGTTAATAAATATCTTTTTAATGGAGCTGTATGTGACCTGCCAAACCACCTTGGTATGCACCTATCTTTTCTGCCTTCAGATTTGAACAAATTCTGATTTCAGAGATAAACTCCAGCATGAGAAGGCAGATTTGCCCTGCAGTGTCTGCT
>VWZI01022230.1:589517-636845 GCA_013396835.1 Psilopogon haemacephalus
GTCTCACTTGTCCCTCTAACTTTGATACTGAAGAATGCAACAGATAATTTAATTTATTAATTCTATTTGTGTGTCAAATGAGTGCCTGATTAGGGTCAACAACTACTTAAAGGGAAGTTGTAGCCAGGTGGGGTTGGTTTCTTCTCCCAGGCAATCACCAACAGAATGAGGGGGGACAGTCTGAAGTTGTGCCAAGGGAGGTATAGGCTGGATACTAGGAGGAAGTTCTTGACAGAGAGAGTGATTGGCAGTGGAATGGGCTGCCCAGGGAGGTGGTTAAAGGCTGGATGGGGCACTTAATGCCATGGTCTAGTTGATTGACTCGAGCTGGTTGATAAGTTGGACAGGATGATCTTGGAGGTCTCTTCCAACCTGACAGATTCTATGTCTGTTATTTCCAAAGTCCCAATTCTTTTCAAACAGTGAATTTCTATTTGCTTGGATGGATTCCAAAATTTCCCCTCAATAACCAATTAAATACAATGATACACCTGCCTAAACCATGGAAACAGATTGTATTTTACATGTGTGATGTATAATGTAGACTCTGGATGCCTTTCATAAGACCAGACCAGCACCAGATGACCAAAACTCCTTCTTGTAGCATTTATACTTGATTCACTTGTACACAAGTTTGTTTGTTGTATTGCATGGAAAGATGATTCTTGTTTGAATGCTCTACTTTGATATGTTTTGCCATCAGGCGAGCTTCACTTGTGCCAAGGTAGGGAATACTTGGAGGCTGAAAACACATTTATCCAGTGCTTATTTATTAAAATAGGAGTTAAGATCTGGGTAAATACAAGCATGGGAAGCAGAGCAGTCTTAATTGCTTAACAGCAGTTGCTTCAGGTGATGAAGTGTTTTTGGAGATGACATCAGTGTTTCAAAATATCACTTTGGAAGCTATTCTTGCTCCTACCTTCAACTTAATGTGGTATTGAGTACCTAGTGAATTCTTACTAACAGGAGTGACATCTTTCCAGATGTAGTAACAGGCTGATCTGAGACCTAACACTTCCTTGAAACCATTCCTGTTTCTGCATCATCAGTCTTTGTCTAGGGTCTTTATAAGACACTAATTGGAAAATATTAGTGGCATTTTCATAGTTTTGCTGTAGGTTGTTTTTTTGATTATTTTTTTTTTTTCCCAGAAGGATTTTCTCAGCTATGTTCTGCTGTCACCTCAGAGAGAAGTGCCCAGCGCCGTCTGTCCATCCCTACCCGACCGCCGTTTAGGCAGCGGGTACCAGCGCATCCTCCTGTGGGCTGTAGGCTGCAGCAGCAGCAGCAGCTCGCCCTGCCTCCTGACATCACTCCTGAGCTCAAATCCCACTCCGAGCTCCTTTCCCTACTCAGTCTGGTGTTTTGTCAGCTGTGGCGGAGCTAGGACCCTCCCCATCAGGGCAGGCAGCTCCCCAGGCAAGGCTCGGCTCGGCAAGAGGCAGGGAGAGGAGAAAGAGTCGGCGCAAAGAGGAACGGAACAGAACGGAGGAGCTCCAGCATGAGATTAATCTCTGCTTATTACTTGCTGCCTTTCTTTCCCGCACTGGTCTTCGGCACTAGGTGAGTACCGAGATCTATTTTGCTTAGAGTTCTGCTGTTTTATTTGCTATTTTGTGTTTTAGATTCAGTGCTCTCAAGAGAAATTATACAGATTTCAGCTTCAGCTGGGGTAGGAAGTTTAGAACAGGTATCTTCTGTGATTCCTATCTCTCCCCCTCCCCCTCCCGAGCCTCTGAAAGAGACTGAATCTTCTCTTGGTGTTTCCAGGCTTTTTTTCCCCCTCTTGTGATGTAAAACTACTACTCCTGTATAAACTGACCCGCAGCTTGTGTGATGTACCAAGACAGTAACAAATGCAAGGTTTTCATATATGCAGCAGCAAAACCAAAACGAGTTTCATGGGAAATAAGGGAGCCAAACAGCTGAAACTGAGACCTGCTAACCTTTTCCCTTCTAAAGTGCAAACATATGAACGCTTGGACAATCTTATGTCACTTTATATTTCCATATCTGAATATAGACCTAGAGCATCTCTTTTTCTTTTTTTCCTCCTTGTCCTCTTTTTTTTTTTTTCTTTTTAGAGCGAAAATGCAGGTGAGATGTTGCAGCCTTACGCCAATGCCAGAAAACATGTGTTTAAAAAGTTGCTGGCATCTAGAAGCCTTCCTTTCTGTGCAAGTGTAATAAATCACTGAGAAAACATGAACAAAATCCATTGCAGCTTAAAAATAAACACTTCTTCTGACCATGCAGTGTTCTGATAAGACAATGTGTACTGCTCAGCTGCTCAGAGATAGTGTATTCTCTATGCTATGGACATAACATGTTCAGCAAAGAAAAGATAAAGCTGAGGCACTCTATCCCGTTGTCTTGATGTACACAGATGGAAAGTTAATGCTGGTACAGAGCAGACCTGTTAAAATGACACTGCCGTCAGTTCAGGCTTGTTGACTTCCAGGTGACTTCCAGAAAACCAAGCTTAAAATTTGGCTGTGGTATTTCTCTGCTATGTTAGAAGTTTATAGGGTACTTAGTAATTACTCCATAGAACACGTTATCAATGTATGCGTGCGCATTTATCAGGAGGTGTGTTTCTTCCATCTAAAATCAGCATAGAAGCAGCTTTTTGCAGGAGCACTCTGCATTTTAAGGTTTATTGTTCAGTGAGACTTAAAAAATAAAAGAAAAAACAAAGTCTGCAGGCACAGAAGGAGCACATCTCTCTACATGCTCAAACACAAATAGTACCAAAGTCTCTGAGGGCAGCAAAGGCCTCAAATAGAGAGAGAAATTAAGAATGTCAAAGTATTTCGATTACTTCAATCCCTTGGAAAGGGTTATGTTGGTCAGGGAGTGATACTTTTGTTTGGTAATACTTCTTATTTGAGGACTCTGTAATGTCAGTCCATGTAAACCACTCCAATGATCTTTGAAATATTACACTTAGAAGAAAACTGTAATGCACTCTAATTTAGTAATTATTCCTTCTGATTTAATATGTGATCTAAGGAAACATTTGCTAGCAGTCAGGTATGAAACTTCTTGTCAATTTGGATGCACTTCTTTAAGAGTGATGCAATCTTTGACAAATTAAGCCAGAGTTAAGAAGGGGAGGAAACATCAAACCACTTTTTAAATGATGCAGGTTTATATCTTACATGATCTTTTCCAGATTAGACTGTAGTGAAAAGAGGTGGGAAACTATACTAAATATTCACATTTTGATGTTTTGATGAAGTGTCTTACAAGCTACGTCAACACTCAACTGGAACAAGGTATCTAGTGTAAAGCCATAAAAGTAGTTCCTCACCTCCTTCAGAAAATACTCCCTGTAAGAAAAAATAACTACAATTCATTTTTAATAAGTGTAAAAAAAAAAATCAACTCTCTCCCCACCTTTCGAAGAATAGTTGGAAATAACATGAAGGTGTTGAAGTTGGCATGTTAATGTTAATTATGACCAGTATGACTCTAGGGAAGAAAAATACTTTTGTAAGAGTGTTGTAAGTGAGGGATGAAAATGATCAATGTGAGTGGAATTCCATTTAAGAAACCCCACTCAAGTAGGACATGTGTTGCAAAGTGAAGTTTTGCTTTTGATACAAGATTGGTATCAAAATATCAACATACCAGATTGGTATGTTAAAAGGGAGACTGAAAGTCTACTGTGGAGTTGGAGATTTATAAGAGTCTCGGAGTACTCTGTCCAGCAGTTGCTTTCAGTCACTTAATTTTCAGCTGGCTGCATAGAACATAGAGTAATTTTTCAACAGCACATGATGGAAGCTTAAAAAATGATTTGGTGCTATCAATGTGCCATCTACTGGAAAGAGATTATGCTTTAATCTCCTTCAGCAGAAGGCAATTCTGCCTGTGGCAGTTAGTATTTCTTGTAAACATATGGTTAATTCATGGCTTGGACCCAAACAGAGTAGCTTTGCAGGACTAGTTGTGTGTGCAGAAATAAAAAAAAAAAAAAAAGGGAAAGGTTCTAATATCCTGCTGCGTGAAATTGCTTAGCTAAGGCAAAGCATCAACCTTGCAGGGCAGAAAGTTTTCCATCATGAAGATTTATTTTTCTTAAAGTTTGTGAGCACAGTGCCTCCTTTTCATGAATTGGTACTGGAATTGGTGAGCATGGCACAACTGTACTTGTAGGCAGCTGCTGCTTTTCATTCCTTGGCATGGGGTGATGCCATCTTGTTTGCATCATGTCATGGTGCTAGCTTGAAAGATCTCAGTGTGTCTTGGAGCCTAATTGTAAACAAATAGGAATTAATGAGTTCAACTTAGCACAGCATGTCACCTTTTCCTATTTTGTAGTACCATTATAAAGAGCGAAATACACAGCTGGCACTGTAAAGATTGCATTGTCATTGCTTTTGATTTTCAGAACTGTTTGCAGGTGACTTATCGGCATGGACTGAAGTCATCTGTGAGCCAAATGCCTATCAATGTACAGCAGGTTCCTGGGTTTGAAGTGAATGATCTTTTCTGTATTCTTAAATAGTTTTAGTGAGGCTTTGAGTTACTCTTAGTCATATTTCCAGTTGGTTGTTGTGACAAAGAGGAAACAAGATTGAGGTGTCCAGTTAACTACGTAGGTATTGATGGAACAAGTAAAAACTGCTACTCTGACATAAAAAGTTAAGGGGAATATTTTTGAAGGTGAATTTAACTTGATAAAACTATTCTGAAGTGTGCACTTTCCTGTCTACCTTTATATTTCCTTGGATATCTTGGGTTTGGCTGATCTGATATGATGGTTGTGTACACATTGCTTTTTTTTCATGCTTTGCTGAAGACAGCATTGTTTTTTTTCCGTGCCACTTCAGAAATGAGTCAGTGAGTGCATATAGTGCCAGGGTCAGATCCTGCAGGCATCTGCATGCTTTTGTGGCCCCAGACGCCTAAGCGTTCTGACTGCAAAACTATTTGGTGACAGAAATGCTTGCATGAAGTCAGTCGTTGGGGTTGCTAACTTAAGTGCTGTGGTTCAGCCTGTCTTGTCTAATGAGACTTCCCTAGTTTTAGTTAAAAGGACGGTTTTGTGAATATTACTTGCCCATTACTATTGAAAAGCAGGACACTTCACTCTATGGTCACCAATAATTATTTTTTTTGTCCAAATGACAGAAATCTGAACCCTTACAAGGAGCTCAATGTGAAACAAAACTTTCTTTTTTTTTCCCCCCTCTATCAATAAGTTCCTTTCTTTCCACACATGAAATACAACAAAGATGCAAGACATTGAATATTCTGACTGAACACTTTATAGATGAGAACAAGATCATAAACCCAACAAGATGCACTGTAATAGCAATGTTACTACCACAGCAACTCGTTAAATGGATGTACAAATAGGAAGGCTGCAGAAGGCAGAACTTAAACTATTTCATGGCAAAGAAATTGCCAGTTCTCTCTTTCATTCGCTTACTGCAGTTTACTGGTAGTCTTACAGCATTAGTGCTACAAGGCAATCTGCAGTTAATTGGCATCAGAGGGAAGCCACCTCTTTAGTCTTTAGCAGGATAAAAGTAGTGTGCTCATTTCTAGAAGGCTGATGTTGACTAATGAAGATACAGGTGTTGATCTAGTGTGTGTCTCTTGTTGGAGGTGGTAGAAAAACAGCCAGTTTGTTTACCTTCTTTAACATGAGAACTAAACTTAAATGCGTGATTTTTTTTTTTCTCTCCTGTGGGTGTTTTCGAGGTTGACTGTTTCCTTTACACTTGCTTGTTTTAGTAAATTTTTTTTAAAGGAAGAAATACCTTTGCAGTTTTTCAGATACAGGTGCGTGAGGGACTCAGTTTGAGACTTAAGGAAAGATAAAGGAAAGCACAATGTTATTTTAAAGGGGCATGGGGGAGAACATTTAAAATCCCTGTTTCTCCAGGTCTTTCCTGTATTAAAAACACTGTTTGAACTACAATCAGTTGTTGAAAGTGACTGCTTTTCGTTTAGACTGATAGGAGAGTAGTGGGAACCCTGCTCCTTTCTAGAGTTTGAGGTGGAAGAATGAGCCTCAGTCTGTGCTGATGCCCTCAGTCATAGCCACACCATTTCTACATGATCCATCAGGTAGCCAGAAGTGATTCTCACTTTGGAGCTCTCAGGCTGAGGTCCAGCATTGTCCTTGCTTTTCCCCAGGATTGAAATTGAACTCTGCAGAACAGTAGAAGGCTACTTTTTTAGCAGAAAAAAGATGCTACATTTTTGCTGTAGGTTTATGGATAGCCAAGACTGTCTCAGTATCACACTTTCCACATTCTTCCAGAAATTCAGTGGTGTTGACTCATGCTTAGAATTCTTTTCACACTTACTTTTGCTCTCTGAGTTTTCTGGGCTGTGAAAGCTTTCTGATTTCTATCAATGTGGATGATGCTGTATGTTTGCTTGGTGACTTGGAAGGACTTATGCTAAATGCCACTTCCGTACTTCAAATACAGGTCTTGTGACCTTACTATAGCTATAAAACCACGAACTTTGTAGTGGTCTATGTTTAAAGGTAATAGCACACATTTAGCAGTGGCACAGCTCTGTTGTTTCAAGGATATGCTTAGCATGATGGCTTTATTTTGGTGACTATTAGACAAGCATCTAGAAGCTCCTCAGTGAAACAAACCCTTTTCTACTTTCTGGGAGAAAAGTTTCAACCGCCAGCAATATATTTAGAAAGAAGAAAAAAAATAGCACACAAAACCAACCAACCAAAACCAAAAAGGAAATGCAGAATTGAAAGGAAGAAGAATAATGAGAAAATAGGAAATGAAAAAAATAAGGGAGGGTAAGAAACAGATAAAAACTTTTGTAACCTTCAGGAAAGATCTATCAGATTTGATCTAATCTGAAGTTAAAATGTCCTAGAAGTTCCATGTGATCTGTGGTAAATCTTGAGGATCCCTAGAATTTACTTTTACTGTAACAGAACAGTAGGAATTCTGCTTTTTATGCTATGCCTAATGTGTGTCTGCCCCACAGAGTTGCTCTGAAGCTACTTTTGACATTTTAATATGCTTTTTGTGTCTTGAGAAATTGTAATGCTGCCTCTTTCCTGTTCTTTTCTCATTTATTAATTTATAGCTGCGGCAAGGTAAAAGGGTATCTTAACCTAAACTTGTAATCCTTGTTTCTGTGAGATTGTGAGTCTGATATTATTTTCTATTTTTAACTTGTTCACAGATAGTAATCCTTGTGTTACACTCCTCTAATGACAAATACATCTCACTTATGCCACTTGTCAAAACTGATGTTCCCTCTCATTGCCTAGTTTTGCACAACGGGTACACAGCTGCATGGTAAGGGTCAGATCTGTAAATATTCTCTGTGTGGAAGCCAAAGAATACATCTGGCAGAAAGAATTAAGGTATTTCATGTCCTCCTTCAGTCTTTCTATTGCGTGGAGTTTAAGATGTGTGTTGTTGTGTTTGCTATTTCAAAGACATCGGAGCAGCAATTTTAGAAATGCTGAATAATAAGTAGGACACTGCATCAAACAGCAGGTTTTGTGTGCTGTGATTGAGTTTCCTTCCTTTCTTTCTTGTGCTGTTACTTACTCATCTTAGCCTTGACCTCATATCGCTCCTGTGTTTATTAGTGTTTGCTTTGACTGTGTATTACCTTAGTGATGCTTTCAGTAGTGCTCCCTCAGAAGTCTCCGCTGCGTTAGTTGAAATGAACAATATTTAGGTGACTCATGATTGAAATCAATGTGTATAACTCTTACAAGCTGAAGAAACAGGCATGGATTGAATTCCTCAATATCTTCCTTGTCAATATGGATTGATAGTTTCTATGGAAGGGAGTAGAGAAGTGCCAAAAAATTATAGTGTGTTTTGTCTTCAGTCGCTGTCTTAGGAAGATAAGGCCAGTATGCTTCCACCTCTGCATGTCACCTACATGGGCAGTTTTTTCCCCCAACCATTTACATCCTGTTACATATGAAGGGTCATATTTGGTTAACTTTTGTTCTCAATTTCCCTGTGAGACATATGTAGATTTCCTTTCCATGTACTGATTATAAAAGTGGAAGCTGGTTGCAAAACAAATTTCCCCACTGTGGGATGAATTGAAGCACTCCAAGAACCAAGTATCTATTTGCTGATTCCCATCTAATCACAGAGCTAACAGCTTTCCCTTCTGGCTGGAGTTGGAGCTTCAGCAGAACATCCTTCTAACTCCTCTATACATACATCTTCCATGCCACTACACTTTCACTCAAGGCTGTGTCTTTATCACTGACTTAGCTGCTATGCTGTCTCTTTGAGAGAATCAAAACACCTTCTATTGTGGTGGTTTGGGAGTTACCTACACCCCCACACAATGAATTCACCCAGACTAGACTCAGCTGGCTGTAATGCAGCTTTATATTCACAGCTTAGCACAATATACAAGCAGAGATTTATAATATATTACAAATACTTATAACTCTATACAGATACATACAAGTTAAAAGTACTACACAAACACAATACCCCTCCCAGAAGTCAGAGTCTCCAAGAGGGACTCCCAGCTACCCTTCCAACTTCTCTCCATTCCCCAAACTTATCCCAGAATCTACCTTATATGCAAGGTGAATTGGGAGGATCAGCAAGGGGGTTAGAAAGAAGATTGATTAGTCGGGTTGCGTAGATCCAAGCAGAAGCCAGAGAGAAAGACAGACACCAGCAGATTCCAACTGACTCTGACAGACAGTCTTATCTATATCTGTGTCCTTGTTCTTACACATCTCAGCAAACCTACGAGTGAAGCAGACATCACTACTGCTTTCTTTTCATAGCCTATAATCTATTTCTTTCTTATTAAAATATTTCGATTAGCCTTAAACCAGCACATCTGTGAAAGGACAGCAAACAGATTTGTGATGGGGGCATAGTCTCTGTAACGTCACTACAAAATAATGCTTTAACACATTTCCAGGAGCTGTTGTGAGTCATTATAAAACTTGGTTTGGTAGTAAGTGGCAGGAAGGGAAGTCAAATTACCTAGTGCTGTAAGTGGTAAACAAAATGAGATTGTTTACTAGTACTATAAAATTGTTGGAGTCCCAATACTTCATTCTTCATTTCAGGTGTTTCCATGATTTTGTTGATGTGAATGACTACAGAAGTAGGAGCTGTGACTTTGTACCTCAGAATTGCTTTGGGGAACAAGGGGACATAAGGAGATAATAAGCCCAGTAATACACCGTGTCCACCTTATGCATGCCATCCTCATCACTGCTGAATGGTCTTCCAGTCATGTTTCAGGTCAACATGTGGCAGTAAATGAGGTGGAGAGGGTGAGGAGAAGAGATTTTACTGAAATGTGGGGGGAAAAATAAAATAATAAAATGTGGAAAACATGAACTGAAACAAGGCTAAAAAGCAGCTGTGCTATGGGTGGCATTAGATTGCCTATTGAAGAAGTTTCTTACCCCTTCCAGAAGTGTAATGAAATGTGTGCTCAATGTGCAAAGGGAAAAATGTCTCTCTTCCAAAAAGAGAAACAGCATCAGTTTTACTACTACTTCACCTGCAGCTTTTTCGTAAATAAGTGTTTTGTGGACGAGGCGAAGCTCAGCCAGGGCACACAGCAAACAGCTGCCTTGAGTAAGTCGCTGAACCTTTGAGCCGCTTTGCTGAAACCGATCAGTTGATGATTAATTCCTCTTTTCTGTGCCAAGATATGCAACACAGCTATTGTATCCTTATTACTGACTGGCAGAGTCCATCACGCCTGCTGCACATCTACCACTCTGTTATACAAAGTACAGAAGTTCCTGATATGTGCTCCTCTGAAAGTAGGCACTGTGGCTTTTTTGATGGATTTGGTTTGTCTCCTTCTCCCTTCCATGAAGGCAGCCAAGGTTTGCCAGGGGACCAGACATTTTAGGAAGGCTTAATACCTATAATCTGCAGTGGATTTTCTTTAAATGAGCTGAATGAGTCTAATCTGTTGCCTTTGGAATTTCAAAAGGAGACAGCATGTTGACTGTGCTAACCTTGTGAAAACCTGAACGTCATTGAGAACTGTATGCTTTCAAAATGAGACTGCTATTTAGCTGCTGATGTGTAGGGGGGATACCAAATACTCCTGATTGTCAGCAATCCATCCTGACCTCTTTTAGAAGGTCTAGCTTTGAAGCTTTCTTTGTTTCAGTCTGGGCTGAGGAACAAGGCTATCTGACTTAATGTAGATTCCTAATTGCTTAGTGTTTAATGCCCAAACCTTTGAAAATGCTATGACCATGGTTGGAATTGACATTAGCATTGCTGCCTCCCTTCTGTTTTTTCATTATGCATCTCGTGAGTTTGAAATCAGTGCAGTCTGTGCTATTTAGTCCAGAGAAAGATCAGTCTCAAATACTGCTTTCTTTGAAAGCTCTACTTTTGAATATACAAAAAAAATTGCACTCCTCAAAGTGCACAGATAGTGAATAGAGACTTCTCTGCAGTTGTTTTTCTATTTACTTACAAAACAACTATCTGCTGTTCAGTATACACAGATGTGCTGTATTTGGCTCAGGAAACCTTATGAAAGCAGACATTCAATTTAGTATTTTTCTTTAACTCCTATCTCTCTCTTTATCCCTCTTTCAAACATCCTAGTTCCATCCCTAATTTCTACTCAGATGGAGCTCTTTTGGCTCAAGGGAAAATTGTTATCTGTTACTGGAAGCAGAAAGAATTAAACTGCTGTAAAATAAATAAATAAATCTCTTTTAAAGGAATACTAACCAGCCCCTCAGTTATTCTCAGAACAACTTGCATTTCTCCCTGTTTTAATGTTAGTCAGTTATGCTTATTAACATCTTAGTTACTTATGACTATTTCATACATACCTAGACTGACAAAATTTAAATAGCTTCTGAAATAGCTAGGAAAAATAAAGGAAATGTTTAAATATTATCACCTTCATGTTACTGTAGGGGCATCATATGTTTCTTTGCTGCTTAAGCCTCATGATTACATATATGTATGTGTGTATGTTAAAAAGGTATTTTTATGTGAAATGAAAAAAAACTTTAACATTTAGTGGAAAAAAAACTTAGCCAATAACATTTACTCATTACAGGAACATGAAGCTTTTGTCACCCTAACTCTTGACACATTGCATTAAATCTATAGAACAAAGTACTGTTGCCAAGGGTGATTGCTACCAGAGGAACGTGAAAGAACTTTGGAAGAAGCAGTATGGAATAATTTCATCTGCCTTAAAACTTTCCACATTCCCAGGGAATGAAATGATCCTTACCATAACCTGAGCCATTCCTGTAGAAGTTTACTCAGGTAAAGGAATCTTTGTTCTTGCAAATATTTGCAAGGACCAATTTGGAAAAATAAATAGAGGTGTTTTCAGCAATTAGTTTGATATCTAAGCTGGAAGCAAACATGCACGTCCAAGCAATCTGCTCCCAGCCACCCAATCAGCAGGGAACGTGCATCCCTGTAAAACTTCACTACACAAAGCCAGAAGTGAGAACTTGCCATAGCTATTCTGGGGCCTAATAGAATGAGATAAGATAGCAAAGGGAAGGTGATGGGAAAACAGACTAATTTTGATATCTGCTAGAAGGAGGTAGATAAAAAAAGACATTATGTAGTGAACAAGTAAGTTGGACTATTGATCCTATTCTGAAGCTACTCTGTTTACCTTCATCTTAACAGAGGCAAGATACATGGAACTAGATGATCTTTAAGATCCCTTCTAACCTATTCTATGAATCTACAAATCTACATCCTGGTGCTACTCTTTCTATAGAAAGATTTTTTTTTTTTTTTTTAAACAACAACAACAAAATATATGTAGAGTGTGAGGAAAAACTGGGAGCAAGGAGTTTTGGTCTACTCTCCTTGTTACTGCTCGTTACTTACTTAGAAATTATGCTATTGGTGTAGGCTTAATCCTTTAAAAGAAAAGCTTAAAGAATGGTTTTAAAATATGGCTTTAAATTCTTCTAATAAGAAAGCAGTAAAAAGCACTTCCACCTCGATTCTAGGGCAATGGAACAGACTCCTCTTGTGTTACAGATACCCAAGCTCCATATACTTAAAACCTGATAAATGATACATGTCTAATTCTACCTTAAGGGTAAAGCTTTCAGTATTCTACAGATAACACTGTTTTATAGGTAGTGTGTGTGTGGAAATCTCCTTACTGCTCATTACTTGCCACACACTGAGGATGGAGAGAGTTTTTACCTGTCTCTTGTTAATTTAATACCAAAAAAGTGGCAGCGGGGAAGTCTCCTCATCTGGAGTAGATGCCAAAACATCATTGTAGGTGCTGGTAAAAAGACACTAAAGACTGCAAAACTGTACTCAGTTCCATTAGTGCATTTTCTGAATGTGGAAGTTCTCTTTTGCTCAAGGGAGAATACATAAATATGTATAGTGTATGTGCCTCTGTGCAAAGGATTTCTACTTGTTGGCACATAATGAAGGATGAAAAATTGATTCTTGGCTATCTTTTCTCAGTGGCTTGAATAAAGTTGTATGTTTCTGTTTGTATGGAATTGAATGCTTCCAAACAACCAAGTTTGTGTGTTTGGTTGTTTTTTTTTCTTTAATGCATCTTCAACAGATAAAAATATCAACTTATTTCTACAGATAACACTGGGCCTAAATAATTTCTATTTTATGTACTGCCAGTTCCTTTGAATACAAGAGATTATACTGGAGACAAGGATCGTTTCTGACAAGTATGTTATTCTGGAATTATTCTGCTGACTTCCACTCTTGCAGATTTTTAGTTGGACAGCCTTGCACTTCAGTGTAAAATAGGATCACAGAATCACAGGACGTTAGGGGTTGGAAGAGACCTCTAGAGATTATTGAGTCCAACCCCCCTGCTGAAATAGGATCACCTAGGGCAAGTCACACAGAATGCATGCAGGCAGGGTTTGAAAGTCTCCAGAGGAGACTCTACAACTTCTCTAGGCAGCCCATTCCAGGGCTCTGTCATCCTCACCATAAATAAGTTTCTCCTCACACTGAGGTGGTACCTTCTGTGCTCTAGATTGTACCTGTTGTTCCTTATCCTATCACAGGGCACCACCCAAAAGAGCCTGGCAGTTTAATTTTAACACCCACCTTTCAGGTATTTATAGACATTGGTAAGGTCTCCTCTCAGCCTTCTCTTCTCCAGAATGAACAGCCTGGAGGTCTCTCAGTCTTTCTACACATGAGAGATGTTACAGCCCTGCAATCATCCTTGTAGCTCTAAAATAATCCTGTAGATTTCTCCCATCTCAACAGAATATTACATTTAGTTGATAGTGCTCAATAGTGGCTGCTGTTGTGGCATAGGTCTTTACACTACTAGAATAGTAAGTTCAGAAACTGCTGTGGTGCTGAATGCTTACTCACCACTCTGTTGTCTTGGTGGGAGCTTCCTCCCTAGGCTGGGGTTTCGGTGTGCTCTGCTGCACCCTGAGGGCTGTTCTAAACCACTCCCTTATGCAGGTGAAGCAGCGAGTGCTTTCGCGTGCTCTCTCCCTAGCTGCCTCTGAAGCTTTTGCAAAATTTGCATGGCAGGCATCCCTTCAGATCTTCTTTAGAGAAGGACATCAATCTCTTTCTCAAATCCTTTTATAAATCAGCAATATTTCATATAACCTCTAAATCCATACTATAAATATTAGTTGGGCTTTTGAAAATTACTAGGCTTGTAAAATTGGATTTCAAGTTTGATTGGAGCAACAGGTGGGATGAACAAAATCCTGCATCTGCCTTTGAGCAATAATAAATAAACTTAGGCAAAAGATTAAGGCAAAATAATTTTAAAACTCATGTTTGCCCTACTTGGGACAGCTGGGCTTCAAGGTATAGAGTTTGGGTTGGAAGGGACCACCAGAGCCCTGTATTAGTTTTGATAATGAATGAAAATACCAGTCTTCATAAGACTTCTACATGCAGTGATGAAAAGGGATTAAAAAAAAAAAAAGATCTGTGATCAAAGACAGGGAACTACTTAAATGAGAAAACAATGCTATGAAGGAAAAAATTTAGTAACATTTAGGTAATCTGTTTTCCTTTGGGCAGGTATCAATTATTATAAACTCTTACTTCTCAGTTAGAATCTATTTCTCTACTTATTTCCTGAGAGTTGCTGCAATCACACTATGATTACAGAAAGAGTAGAACTAATACAAACATATTAATCATAGGAGATTATTTATGAAGATTTACAATAGCTAAGAATTTACCACTGTCTTGAAGTGGATATTTTAATGATTGCTTTCTCACTGCAGAACTTCAGCCTTATGACCCATCTTACAGCACACTGTTCAATAAAGGAAGAGAATAAAGAAATTGAATCCNTATCATACAATAGCTGTAACTAACTTCTGCAGGACAGAACAAAAAAGAGTGTCCATTCTTTTACTATCACTGCTATACCTTTCAGCACTCTTTTCAGTTGAGATAATTTGGAATTGATGAAGTGGCCTCTGTTAGGCTTAACGTTTTTATTTGTGTAGAGGAGAATCGTCAATGGGAGAACAGCAGGTTGGTAAGGACCTCGAGGATCATCTGGTCCAACCTTTCTTGGCAAGGACAGAGTCTAGACAAGATGGCCTGGCAGCCTGTCCAGCTGTATCTTGGGGAAGTCAACGTTCACAATTCCCTGTGAAGATTATTCCAACGTCTGTCTGTTCTTGAGACGCTTATGACAACTACGGTGTCCCAGATACATCTTTAGCAACTCTGTCACTTGAAAGTTTTAAGCCTTTGATACTTTAAAAGTTGTTTTCATTTTGTTTTTCTTAATGTTTTCTACCAAGAGTGGTTCATAGGATGTTGCTAGTCCAGGGCATAACAAAAGTAGTGAAAATAATGATTGAATATTCCAATGCTAATCAAATTAGTAATGATCAGCTTAGCCAGATGACTTTTAATGTGCAAAAGTGAAGAATACAGGCATGGAAAAGACTGTATTTCATTTATCTTAGAATTCAATAGGCAAGTTAAAAGAGTAAAGTGTGTTTCTGTAAGTGCCTGGATATTGCACATTCCCAGGAATATGTGCGTCATGCTTGGAGGATGGTTTTATTGAAAACTGAATCTGGGCATTTTGATGTTTAAATTGTGGCTGAATCTGACTTCGAGAAGATAACAAAACTCCCCGTTTAAAAGCCATTCTCTGAGGTCAATGACTGTGCTGCCATGTGAGGATCACTATAGTCCTTTCCAATGTGTAAGAAAGAAATGTAATACTGTGTTTCAGAGCTGAACTGTCTCAGATTGTGAGCTGGCATCTGCAACTTTATCCCATCTATGGATCTGGCTGCTAACCAAATGGAGACATCTTTTAATTGCCAGCATTGTATCTTTGCCAGTTCAATTAGCACTTTCAATGTTTTGGTCCAAATTGATGTTTAAGACTTGATTCTTAGGCTGAGCTGTGCTGGGGTAGCCAGTGTGTAATGTCAAACATGAAAAATAATAATATTAGGTAATTTTCCAAAACTAAACTATCTCCTTTGAGATAACTGCAGGATGTAAAATTGAGCTCCCTCCAGACTCCTCATGCAGGAATATTTTCTAGCCTTTGTGCAGTTTTCCACTCTTCCAGACTATACTCACTTTGCATGTCATTGATCAGTTTAGTGTCTACCTGCCTTTTTTCTTATTCACTTGCACAGCTACTTCCAAAAGGCATTGCTTCTGCAGCAGACAGAAGACATGGAGATGGAGAAAATCAGGTGTTCACGTAGGATGTAATGATGGCTAACGTATCTTATTCTAATCACTTGTTTTCACTAATAGAGAAAATTTGTGCTACCAGTAGACAGTTCATTTATGTAAACTGCAGTAGCTGAATCTACTTTTGTGAGTGATGCTTTTTCCCCCCTTTTACCTGTTTAAATATTTGCAAAATCTGGAACCATGCTTAGGCTGTCAGCATTATTCCCTTATGCTAAATCAGTGGTGAAGATGGTTGAGAGCATTGGGAGCAAGTATTTATCTTGACAACATTAAGGTGATTTGGGTGGAAATTGATGTCTGCTTTTTTTCAACAAATGGTATAAAAACTCCAGAATAAAAATAATTTATGTGGCTACCTGTTATTCCTTTTACTGATCTTAATCCATTGAACACTAAAGCACAGTTTTCAGTGTTTTCTGAAGTTGTGTGTTGCATGCGATGCTTAACGCTTGTTGCTACTGATACAGTGACTAAACAAGCAGGGCTTCAGGGCTCCATATTGAACATGGTTTGAAGCAAGGTTTTGTTTTACCACGTACTGTTGCGACCCCATCCTCTGGTGATCAGCAAGATCTCTTTTAAGACTGGTATCTTTCAAGCTTGCTGTCTTTTGTCCTTTGTATTCACTTAGTTCCTGCTGCAAGGAGCTAATAACCTGTGTTGTTCTTTCAGTGAATTGTTCATGCCTTACAGGTGTTGCTACCAATTGGCTTCTGCCATCTGTTTGGAGGTTGGTATGGGGTTTCTTTTTGTTGTTAATGTTATTATGATTGATGCTGTGTTAGTTTTTAGTTTGATGTAATTGTTACCATGGCTGCCCTTTGAGAGTCAGGAAAGAGTGTACTCTTCTAATTAAAAATGTGTTGGTGTGAAAGTAACAATTCTTGCATTTCCCCTAGCAGTGTCAGAGTGTGTACAGATATACCAGGGATGGAGGCATGTAGGTAGAAGATGCAATGCTTGAGGGGAAATCTCAGGTAGCTGAGGTATAGTGCATTCTAAAAATGCTAGTGTGACAGTACTGCCTTTGTGTTGCGTTGCAGTTCTGGCCCAGCTCTGTTCTGTATCACTGCCCCCTCACCCAGAAGTAGCAGGCAGTATTGTATGCCTTGAGTCCATAGGTCTTGGAAATGTACTGGAAAGAGCTGCATCATTAAATTATCTTGTATTCAGGGAGCTGAGTTGAAAATATTTCTGGTTTAGCTTTCATTATAGGATGAAAGGAATAGGGATAGGAAAATCAGTTCAGCTTCAGGAAAGAGATGGAGAGAAGGCAGGTAATGGAGTGAGAAAAACTGAGATTGAGATCCCATTTATTTCTCCAACAGATACTCAGTGATGCCATGTGTATTAAATACCAGTGTCAGAAAAGATTCACATGGTTTCACTAGATGGCTAACATATGTCGGGTACACTGCAGTAAGAGAGAAACAAATGTTTTTTCTCTGAAGGCCAGACTGTAACTTTGGATTTTAATTCCTGCATGAGCTGGAGCATGAATTGTTGAAGAACTTGGTAAGTGAAGCACAGCTGAAACAATGGGGACAGAAAAGAATGTGTCCTGGCTGTTGCTCTCCCATGGTTTAAGTGTGAGGACTTGTGCAGCTCTGAAAAGAGCAGCAAATCTAAGACCTCTGCATTTGGAAATTTGGACAGTGGGTGTGAAAGGTCTGCTCAGATGCTGGAGAAGGAAGTAGTGCTGAAAATGTAACTTGCAGAAATACAGCTGTTGTCATGCAGTGGAATTATTTCCAACGGGTAACAGAAGCAAAGTGCAGTAGCACTTCTGGAGGAACTGATAAGTAGTGAAGGATGAAGAGGAACACTGCTTGACAGACAATTAGCAATCTGGAAACAGGTGGCTTTGTAGAAGACTGGAGTTATGATACTGGAGTTTCTTTTAAGACTGACAATAAAATTTAGAGGAAGAATTATAGAAAAAAAAAAGAGAGAACTAAAACATGAAGTGGCATGCATGTGTTTCTAATTCAGATAGTGAACAGTAAATGCCTTGAGCTTTCCAGTAAAATGGCAGAAGAGACAGTTTTGCTACTTTCTTATACTTTATCTTGCTTGTGTTGAAATATTAGATCAGAAATGTGCTTGTCTTACCCACAGAGCATTGTCTGGATAGATGTTCTAGTGGGAGGTGTCCCTGCCTATGGCAGGGGGATTGGAACTGAATGATCTTTGAGGTCCCTTCCAACCTAAACCATTCTATGATAGCTTTGAAACTGCAGTAATTAGTAATGTTTTGGTTCTGGCAGATGAATAGTTTTAAAAGAGATTCTTAGGCCTTTGTTCTAAGCCCCCGTGTTTGCATAGATAAACCAAACAAAAAGAATGGAAGTGCACTCCTACAGTAGTATTTTGGGTTTATGTTTTCTGGACTGAATGTTGGCCTTGACTGAAATCAGTGAGAAACCACATCACTTACCTGACTGAAAGCAGAACTTGTTGTTGTTATTGGATGGATCCTTCCTGACAACACTTCAGAGTAACTGCAAAATAAGACTTTGTTTCTCTTTTTACTGAGGACAACACAAGGTTTCATCTTCCATGATCTAATTACATATCAGACAGTGAGATTAGACTTATCCATCAACTTCCCTGCTGTGAATTAACATCTAGATGTTCTAAGAAGTCAGTTATTTATACATAAGTGATCTCTAAGCCAACCTTCAAAGAAATGTTTGATATTAGCAGATGAGCAAGCACATAAGGAGGAAGTATTGCTACCCAAATTAATGTTTAGTTGCATTCTGATGCAATCACAAGGGAAGTTTAAGTGTCAACTTCATCACATGGATGGGATAATCCCAGTTATAGTAGCAGAGTTCCAACTGAAGGAGGTTTGCAACCATCCCCAGCAAATATTTAAAATTTTCTTTACCCAATATTGGTAGTTCAAGCAGCCTGGGGGCACCCTAGAGTGTAAATGCCTTGATAACTCTTGATGTGAGGTCCAGCTACTATCTTGGAGATCAAGAACTCTATCACATGTAGTTCTATGTGTTGCAGAACAATGTGAAATGTGTTTGTAAAGTGCTTCTTGAAGTGCTTAGAGTTTAAAAAACATAGTTTGCTTTTTCTAAACTTTAATTTGATAGTATAAAGACAACCAAAAGTGGTTGACAGTCCCAATTTGCCTTTTACAACTTAATGTATATCTCCTTCTTATGGAAGTTCAGAATTTGCTTTAATCTCTGCCATCTCTGACTAGAGATACTGTACAAAGTTATCCTTTGAAAAAGTAACAGTGCATTCATTTCAGAAATCAGTGCTAGGTAAATTGGTCAAACTATTACTTGTGCTGCACTCAACCTGCACAGATTCCATGCAGTAATGAGGATAGGGTTTGTGTTTTAAGTGAGTTCACCGTGGAAAATTCTGCCTTTTAAAGTCAGGAATCCATTTAAATCACTCAGTCTCCTTGTTGATTTTAGTGCAGATCCATCCCAGCCAAACAGGCATCTGTCACATAGGATGTTTTTGAGTTCAGTTGCAATTGATACCGCACACACAACAGAGCCCATTAAAGGGCTTCTTCTGCAAAAAGTAAATGGAAAAACTGAGTGAGAAGAGCAGAATTACGCACTGTGAATTTTCAGGCTGTTGTGGTACAGAAGAGTAGCTCAGACCTGTTTTCTCAGGTCTTCAGCATTAACTAGAAGCCCTTTTGGTTTGGACTTGGTCTGTGGTTAATGATCTTTGATGTTAGCAAATTAGCCTTTGATTTGCTGTGTGCAGTGCAAGTAACTGGCAATCTTTTTCCTAATGAGTGGAATAATTCCTTTTCTTACTAATTTAAAACCATGACATAGGTGTCCATCCAATGGCAATGAAAGAGTGACTAAACATGAGTCATTTGTTCCCTCTGTTATTTTCTTCTTTCACATCAAAGCTATTTTTCATCTCTTTCTTTCCAGATTTAAGTCAGAGCTGCAGTTAAATTTGGCTTGAAAAAAACATTAAGGAAAATGTATTTGTATTTTCCTGAGTAATATGGCCTTCCGTCGATGAGTTATATTTCTTCAGTAGAAATATACACCTACTATTTAAAGGACTGCATGAATCAGACTTGCAGCTCTCCATTTCAGTGGGCACTTAAATGGTATTGTGCAGTATGTTATGTTTTACAAACTGCTTTGGGCACAAAGATAGCTGAGAACTGGACAGGGGATTGGCTGTAGAATTGAACTCAAACTGAGGTAAGACTTCAGGTTAAGAACTCAAGGCAAGGAAAAGGATTTGACTTTTGTTTCAATTTTCTTCTTTAATAGAATACACAGCATAGCAGAATATTCTTATTTTGCTATTTTTATTATCTTAAAAGCGTCTAAATCTACTATATCCACTTATATAATTGACTAAAGAGAATTGAAGTTGTTTTCCCCCTTTTCAGAAACCGTGTTCTTATTTCAGAAACACAAGATCTGGTTTTGGCCAATTGAAATGAATAGTTAACTTTTGCCAGATATTGTAGGTGGCTGTTCTGTCCTGATCAAAATTGTGGAGTAGATCTCTTGTGAGTAGTCTAATATGAGTGCCTTGTGAATTAAGAAACAGAAAGCAGTTAAAGACAGCATAGATGGTTCCCATATATTTAAACTGTGCACACTTAATTTTTAAATGCTCTCTTGGATACATGTATGCCAGGTGGCTATTCGAAAAGGATTGCTCTTGATTGCCAGGAGCACTAACAAGTGAAACAAAGAGTAAGCCAAATTTCATTGCCTTTCATTCTTCTTTGAAACCTTATTACTGTAATATTAGAAAATGGATAGAGAGTGACAGAAATATCCCATAGATGAACCCTGCTGAGTTTTTCTGCTGAAAAACACTGGCTTCAAGGAAGACTAATTTTAGTCAGTGATAAATGACCTTAAAAATAAACTTTCTGTTTGGGACCTAAGCACCGTCTTCTGTGCCTTCTCTTTAAGAATTTAGTCACAGGTAACAGCTTTAGTGGCTCACAGGGTTGAGAGAGAGAGGATTGTGTTCTCTTTCTTTCAGTGCTTTATTCTCTGTGCCCTCTTCCACTGACAGCTGAAACATTTGAAAGGACTTTTTGCTAACTGCAATTGTGAAGTCACATATATTGTGATCAAAGGAGTCCAAGGCATGTCACTGAGACTGATCTGGCCTTGCACATTTCTCTACAAGTTTCATAATAGGCCTTGGGGAATGGTGAGAGGAAGATCTAACTAGATTTCAGTTCTCCACAGGAACTCTTGACTGACACCTGAAATAGATAAGGCAATTTCTCCTTTGCATCAGTAAGAAATTTTAAATGCAGATATTTGCAATATGATTTTTACTTTCTGTGGTTTCATTTATGGATGGGCACAGCTCCTAAAACACACATGTCATTCTGTGAGTTGTTAACTTGATTTTCCTTTTATGACAGTTTAATTATTTTAAAGAACTATTTTTACTCATACTATCACTCATGTGAAACTAAATTCACAGAGCAAGTAAATGGAAGGTGTACTCTTCATGAGATTTGCAGCAGAGAATAGGACTGAGAATTATTCTGATGTCGTCAGAAGGAAAGAATCTCTACTATGAAAGTTGTCTTCTTGTCTGACCTGTAAATGTACTTGTGCATTTACTGCATGGAGAAAAGTGGATTGATGGTGCTGTGTTCCTGCTGTCTCTGAGGAGTAAATGGACATAGCTGAAACAAGCTTTCATCTCTCTCTGAGTGTTCTCTCACATGCCAGTGACTGTGAAGGAGAAGGTAGCAGTTGAGAGGTGGTTAGAGTGTACAGAGCTGTGGAGGCTCCAGATAGCATTGTAAGTTCTTATTGTGAAAGCAAGAAGGGATCCTTAGAGATCTGAATTAGGCTTCACTAGTTAGGACTCTCAAATAGTCTATGTGAGTCAACCACATTTTAGCAATAAGGTTTAAATTTTATTTTGCAGGCTATAGAGCATGTAGGAGCACAAAACAGAGCAAATGAACTTCCACTGACAACAGGAATTATTATTAAATCAATATTTTGTATATATATATGTTGTTGGTTTTTTTTTTTCCATGTAAGAACAAAATAATAGCTGTCAAATGCTGTATGGACAGATCCAAGTCCATTGTATTCCAAACTGTGATAGATATTGTCATGGTGTGAGTATGGATTGGGTTTTGTAACACCCCTGGGGCGTACTGGTACTTGCGTCCCGCTGACGTCTAATAATGGTCTTCTGTTGCAGCTGCTTTTCCTAGCAGATAAAGGTTTGTCCAGTCTCTTGTTATTTTCACTTCATATTTCTTTTCTTCCTCCTGAAATCCTGACAGCTTTCCCCTTCTGCCATTTGTCTGCTTTCCTTGCAATGTATGTGTTAAGTTATTCACTAGCGAAGTGCTGTGAGGCAAACTCGATTTTACATCTTAGTCAGCTCCACTGAAGGGCTCATAATGGACATAAGACAGAAGTCCTAAGCAGAATTCTATTTAGGTAAGCACACAGAAACCACAGAAAAAGGCAATTGCCTGATTAGATGGCTTCAATGACAGCAATTCAGAGAACAATTAATCAAAATTAATCATAAAACATCAGTTTGATGTTTCATTTCTTCTTCTGGACTTGACCTTGAATAGTCAGTTTGGAATTTTACTGTAAGAGGTTTGGTTCTGTAGAATCTATGGCATGAATTAACATCCTTCTATTTTTTAAATGTCAGAGGTGTCTTGTAAACCATTAATTCCAGAATCATAAAGTGTATTACAAGGTACTTGTACAGTCTTAGGTGACACATAACTTGATATCCTGTAGTTGAGATCAAATTAATTAGACCATTTTTTCTAAAACTATGCCAAGGTAGACTTTGGATTTTGTTTGACTCTCGTTCTCTTCATGCTGTTATGCAGGAATGCTATGAGACATGCACACATAGCTACTCCAGGCTTGGATTGAAATAGTGCTAAGAACACAGTGCACCTGAACAGGATGGTCACTTGTCCTCTTCATGAGAGATGAAGAAAGGAAGCACAATTGCCCACCTTGGATAGAGTTATGCAAGCAGCTTGTTTTAAAGCACTTTGTTTTTAAAATGAGGCCCACAAAATTTTCCATACAAGTGTGTTTTAAAGGCCTGCTTAAAAATAGTTTGCTGGGTAGGTGGAATTACTGCTGAACACTATATTGAGACTTAACATTTAGTCACTATTTTACACTCGACAAGCTGCTAAAAAAATCAGCTTTGGAACCCACAGTGAGTTTGGTTAAACATAAAAACTGTGGTTTTCCCTTTTCTTAGTGGAGCATGTTAAAAGAAAATCAAATTATTTATATTTTCTTAGAGAAGTGCAGTTGGTTTATTTTGTATACATATGTGTTAAGGGAAAACATCAAGGTTCCAGAAACTTCTTTCACTCTACCCATAACAGCTGGTGCCATGCCTTTTACATTAATAGAAACAGATGATAAATCCAAATTGAAAATCTGAAATGAGAAGGACCTTGATTTCTTTTGTTTGAAAACGGACATGCTGAGAGACACTTTTGATTGTAGAAGGCAGTGGAGTGTGCTGAGTCCAAAAAAAAGAAATTAAAAAAACACACCAAGAGACAATCTCTTATGCTTTGTCTTAAAAGATATCTCACTGTCAGACTGAGGGTGACACCACATCAGTCACAGATGGTGTGTGCTTGCAAGGGTTTCTCTTGGCACTATCCTCAACCAGTGTACCTGGTCAAGAGAATGACGTGAGGTGAAGATCAAGGCAGCCAGCAGAAGAGCAATAATTAGGTCCTGAGTTTCAAGATGATGCATGCATTACTTGGAGCAGCAAAAATCTATTTCCAAGTGTTTCTGGTTCTGGACAAGCCAGTTCAGTTTTCTGGAGGTGATTTATTGAAACTACGTGGCGGAGCAGCTAGAACTACTGAAAATATGGAACAATATTCTCTCAGAACCAAAGCATGTCGCCACAGCATCCAATGAAACAAATGCAGTGCAAGATGTGAAATGCCACCAGTGGAATTTTGAAGCTTCTTTCTAATAAGGGGGAAAAGTTTCTGTATCCCAGTGGAAAAATGTGACATGGCTCCATGAGGGGGTTAGAGTTGCTGAGAGTATAAACTACAGCACTGGAAATTCCAGGTCAACAGAAGGAAGAACTTCTTTACTGTAAGGGTCACAGAGCACTGGAACAGGCTCCCCAGAGCACTCATGGAGTCTCCTCTGGAGACTTTCAAGTCCTCTGTGAATGTGTTCCTCTGTGACCTGACCTCTGTTCCTCTTATGGCCCTGCTCTGGCAGGGAGGTTGGACTTGATGATCTCCAGAGGCCCTTTTTCCAACCCCTAACGTCCTGTGATCCTTTCTTCCACAGTTCAACCATTTGAAAGATATTTAGGTAGGTTCCATATTATATGTCCACTCCATGCTAGAAAAAATGCTAAGCATAGCAAACCCAATCAGTTATAGGTGGCAGTGCAGCAAGCAAAGTATAAGTAACTTCTTGCACAGTTTTTTGCTGTTGACAGCAGGAAATTCTGATGAAATAGAGCAGACTACTTCCTAAATGCTTCTTGAGCAGTACAAATTCTGTATTAGAGTCAAACAAGTACGTTGGCAAATGTAAGAATAAGATTTGTGGCAACACCTGGCACTGAGCCCTTAGGAAGTAAGAGAAAAATAAAGAAATAGAAAACTATGACATTGACAATTTCAGAGAGAAGAAAGTCATCAGTTATCTAAAATCAATAATGCAATAGAATTTCTCACTTATGAATGAGCACATCAACCAAATGGCATGAGTAATGACCGCAAACTAAAATGTACTGGTCAGAGACATGCTAAATTAGAGGCATTCACCTTGAATCTTTATTTGGTTATGATTTCAAAATATGGAAAAGCAATGAGACTCAAAATTCAGTGTGCACGTCAGATCTTTGGAAAAAGCAATCAGCAAATGAAGCTGAGAAGTACTCAGCATGATTAAAAATTTGGAGGAAATGTCCTGTAGAACATAGCCATTTGCTGGATATTTATTCTTAGAAAAGTCATTATTGCAAATGCAAACTAAACCAAAAACTCTAAACCCTTCAAAACTACAAATCCCTTAATTTAAAAAAAAAAAAATTGTTATTTTTGTTGAATCTCTACTTAGGGCAAAGCTACACTCAGAAATCTTCATCAGACCTCAGCTAATGCAGGGAACTGGAGAGAAATATGACTGATGGAAGAATGCTGCTACCCTAACCCTCCCCCTACTTTAAACTCTGATTATTGTTTTTCAAACAAAAATCTTCTACTTATACATTTCATATGCATTTAGTATAGGTAAATATTATGCTCATTCTGACAGGTTAATCACTGTTTATTTAAAAGAAAATCACAGAATGTTAGGGGTTGAAAAGGACCTCAAAAGGTCATTCAGTCCAACCTTCTCTGCCAGATTGTCTAAAGCAGGTCACACAGGAACATATCAAGGTGAGTTTGGGATGTCTCCAGAGAAGGAGACTCCACAACCTCTCTGGGCAGCCTGCTCCAGGGTCTGTCACCCTCACGGTGAAAAAGCTTTTCCTTATGTTGACATAGAACTTCCTCTGTTCCTTGTCCTTGCCCCTTGTCCTATACTGAGCAGAGCCTGATTCTGTCCTCCTGACACTGCCCTTCACATTGTTGTAAACGTGAATGAGGTCACCTCTCAGTCTCTTTTTCTCCAAGCTAAAGAGCACCAACTACCTCAGCCTTTCCTCATAAGGGAGACGTTCCACTTCCTTCTTTGTGGCTCTGTGCTAAACTCTTTTAAGCAGTTTTCTGCGGCCCTTTTTGAAGTGAGTGGCACAGAATAGGACACAGTATTCCAGATGTGGGGGAAAAAAAAAATTAGAAAATAGAGGTATTTGGTAGGGATTTTATTCTACTCATGGAGTTGACTGATTTTCTCAGATTTAAATGTATATGGCCACTGGACCCAGTGATTTTGAAGTGGACTGTTTGGTTCTTAAAAGAAAAGAAAAAAATAATATCAAAGAATCACAGAAACATTCAGATTCGAAAAGACCCTCAGGATCACCAGTAATATATTCTAGCAATGTACTTCTAAAGTGATGTTTAGACTTCAATGATCAAAGAGATGAACTTCCAAAAGATTTCCTGAAAGGTGTAAATCACTCTGTTTGCTGTGTGCTATCCCTCTATGAAGATTTCAGCATTGTAATCCTTAACATCTACAGCTGAATGCCACTTTTTCTGGTGTCTCTCAAATCAGAAAGTGTGTTTGCTTGATGCACAAACACTTTGTCTCCTCTTCCCCTTTCTCCTCAATGAGCAATCAAAGTATATTTGTAAGTTAGTTGGAGCAAACCTCTAAGAGCACAGCTCTCTGGGTCACAGGTCTGTGCACTATGGAAACTATTTATTCTAGCCATTTGGCCAACTTATCTAGAAGCTGCAGGCAGCCTGGAATTTGGAGAACAGCCAGGATTTTGGGATATAATCTAAAGTAAAAACAGTAAGTTCATAATTTTTTTTAAATTTACTTTTTTTTCCTAGCATAGCTTTGAGTTAGAACTTCTGAAAAGTACAAGTTACTTTTTGATCTTAAGATTTACAATGAGGGCATGTTTGACCCTTGAGCAATTGTTGTTCTTAAACTATTGAGGGAAGAACGAAAACAAAAAACAAAGCTAAAACCAGCAACAGCAAAACAAAAACACACCAAGAAATCCAACCCAAAAGCAAACCAACCACGCGGAGGAATGAATTAAAAATAGATTTTTTGTCTCCTGGAATCACAGGATCACAGAATTAATCAGGTTGGAGAAGACCTTCAAGATCATTGAGTCCAACCTAACACCTTCTAATTAACTAAACCATGGCACTAAGTGCCTCATCCAATCTTAAGCACCTCTAAGGATGGAGACTCCACCACCTCCCTGGGCAGTCCATTCCAATGTTGGCTGGGAATGGTGCTGCATCCAGTTGGTGTCTGGTGACCAGTGGTGCCCCCCAGGGATCAGTGCTGGGTCCAGCTCTGTTCAACACCTTTTTTGATGACCTGGATGAGGGGATTGAGTTGTTTACCACCTGTAAATTTGCAGGTGACACCATTAACACTCCCCAGTCAAGGGTTTTTGAATATAAAGTGGAGTTTCCTGAGGTCTCTTATTAGCAGTCAGCTTACCAACACTGAAGTATGTGCAGACCTTAGATACTGATACTGCTACAGTGAGGGATTTTATTATTCTCATTTCAAGCCAAAAGCAACATTATTGAACCCCTTTTCCATTGTTCAGAAGCCTGTAAAGCTACAACCAGTAGTAAAAGGGCTGTGTATCTATTACACACGATACTGTAAAGATTCATTTTCCTCCTCCATTATCCGTCAGCTCAAATTAACAGCCTGTTAGTTTATCTATGATAAATGCACTATATTTAATGCAATGGGACAGTCCCTTAATTTGAGCACCTAGCATGGTGTCAGCCTAAATCTCCTTCAGCTGATTTAATTAGCAAAGCTCCATGTTAATCAAATTGCAATTAAACTTTCAGAGTTGTTCAAGGAAAAAAAAGAATCCCTTCACAAAACAAAAAGAATTAGAATTAGGCCAGTGATAAAAGTAATTTAAGTTGTTTTTTTAGTGAGTGTGTTAAACACTTGATGAATTATTCAACACTAGGTGTCTGTAACAGATTGCCAGATTTTAATGAATTTTCCTAATTTGACTTCCCAGACTAAATTGTACTATTTCTTGCATATTTATTAATTGAAGAGGGTTCATTAGCAAAATATATTCATCAATATATTATCTCTTACAAAAAATGGCACTATTTTTTCAATAATTTATTACCTTAGTGATGCAGAAAAACTTCTTGGGTTGTGTTTTTGGGTTTTTTTGTTTGGTTTTTTTCTTTTTTTCCCTGTGGGCTAAAATTATTTAACTTCTTTGCTCATTTCTTTGTAAGGAGTGAAAATGAGATTATTTTGATTTGTATTTTCCAAGTTCTCATCTGGATGTGTTTCGTACTGAGAAATAAGTGAGTTAGTTGTGGGAGTTTCCTTCTTGTTGCTGCTCTTTCAGCTCAAAACATATGAGGTTCTTCATGTTGCTGCACTGAGTGAGGGGACAGAAGTCCTTTCCTGTGATGATGCTTCCCCAGAGTAGCAGAAGCTGCATTTTCTCCTAATCTTCTTGTCTTTCTTTGTGTCACTTAGTGTCACATAGTATGCAATATTTACTGACTACCAAGTGTGCATTCATGGGCTGGATTTATATTCCTTCACAGCATTCAGCAGTGTTGGTGCTTTACTCTGTCCCAAGCACATTTCCTAGCAGAACTGGAAATGTTATCTCCTAGTGTATTGACTTTTCTCCCCTCTTTATTCCCATCTCTTTGTAAATTTCTTCCTAAGTGGAGTTTTGCTGCTTTTTGGGTAGTCTGGGTTGGGGTTCTTTTGCTGCTGCTTAAGGGATTTGAATATCCCTTGGCTGAAATTCACATAGGAAACTCATGAGAATAGAAAATGTCCATTTTAACATGTGAATTATTTGCAGTGTTGGAAAGGTTGTGTTGCTTTAAAGTAAACCTGCACTTCTAAACTTCTCTCAGTTTCAACAGCACTCATTTGAGAACCTTGCACCCACTACAGTATCTAGGAGAAGATAAACTGCAAAGCCCTTTCATGGCTTGTAATTATATTTGTTGATGGAAAGAGGAAAATACCAAACTTAGTCAAATAACATAATGTAGCTTTTCCAGTAAATGTCTGAAATTATCCAGCCCATATGTTAGTGCATAAATTTGTCTCAGTAAGACTTTGAAAAGACTCCATGTGCTTGGAGTTGGTGGGAAAAGAGCTAAGCAGAAGAAAATAACTTACAGGAAAGAACAGAGATGGAAGCAGAAGGAAATAACTCACAGAAAAGAATAGAGATGGAAGCAGAAGCACATCTCCTCTGACTCAGATATTTACACATCTGCTATCTGATGTAGCCTGTCTGTTTTAGTATGTGTTTTCCTATCATTAGGGCAGTCATAATTACCAGGATGTACTCCATGGGAGATAAGAATTAGGGCAAGCTTGTTAATGTGCAAAGAGCCCGACAAAGCATGGACTAAATTGGGATGTTCCAACAGATTAATTGTATGCTTATTATTTTGCTGATCTGAAGTTTGGTGTGAATTGTTTAATTGGAGATTTGAACATAATGTCATTTACGCTCAAAACAAATCCCCTCTAGTGTAGAAACTCCACATGTAACAGAAGAGATTTTTATTTCCACAAAGGATGACAGCCTGTATTTACATGAAAGGTGAAGAACAGGCTGACTGTTTACAGGTGTACAGATAATTTGTGCAGCTCCTACAGCTGTACTTGCTCACATTGCTTTGCTTTCATTGTGTGTATGTAGTGTACATATTAGACTAGGAGGCTGCTTGTGAATCAGCAGCGAGAATCATAGTCAAATGGAAATACTGGTCCTAAGAGTTCCTCTCATCTTGCATTTCACTGCATCACTCAGAGAAACTGAAGATTTCATCATGCAAGGTTTATCTTTCTGGTTTGTGGTTGGTCTCAGTCCAGGGCTCCTGTATGGTGAGAGATGTTTCCTAGTGAGTTTCCTTTCCATTGATATTGTTTGTTTGGTTTTGGCAAAGCAGTGGAAGGATAGCTCTTGGATGCCTGACTGTGCTGCTAGCATTTTTCAGTGCCTTCAAAATAGCTAATTCATGCCAATTAAGGGGAAAAGAACAGGAGCTCAACACTTTGCTGAAGGCTAATGAGGCCCTGTATAGAAACTCTTTTCTAACTTTTTACAGCCACATGGGGATTTTGGAGGTGTTTTTCCTCTCCTCACCTTTCCCTCCCTTCTTTCTGTCTGTTGTCCCTTATCTGAGGATATTAACTGAGGATATTAACAATTTGCAAAATATTTAAGAGTCTTCCTTTCTCTAGAACTTAATATTTTACTTATATTTGTTTAGTGGAAAAACAATTGAAGTCTGACTGCTGCTACTTGTTTTGTGAAAAACCCCAAACCACAACCCATGGCGCAACCCAAGATGTAGCAAATAATAACCAGCTATTTCTCTCACTTGCCTCACTTTTAGTTTCCTCTCAGGTGGTAGAACAAGGAGAAAGGAACTGAGGAACTTGTTCCCAACCAAGGACTTGCTCTAAGTACAAAGGCAATGAGAACATCCTGGAAAAAGCAGTTAATGTGGTATGCTTAGGTGGTGCTGGCAAGAGTGCTGTGAATAACAAAATCTTCCTGATCATGTCTGATTATCTGCTAGGTAGGACCAAATAGCAGCTACCAGATGTGGTCACATAGCTGAGTAAACACGAACCAGATGGAAAGTTTTGGCTTTTACTGCTGTCATTTGAAGCTGTTTCAATGAGGCAGAAAATCATTTTACTCTCCTGAAGTGCACTCTGGTAACTTGTCTGCCATTCTTTTCCTCTCTTCTTAGGAGTGTAGCTTTTGAGAACTAGAATATATTGACCAGTGTAGTGTCAAGAAAACCAGGAGATAATCAAGAGAATCTGAGGGAGAATTACTGTACATTTTTGCTATGTAATGAAGTGGTTTAATGAATGCTAACGACTGGAGAAGTTGATTCCTTATTTTACATGGTGTTTCTACTGCTGCTCTTAAGCAGAAAAAAAAAGGAATTCTATGCTCATTTATGTGGCTGGTAATGGAGGTGAGGTTGAGCTCTGTTGGTGAAATTTGATTTGACATTTCCCCAGACTATTCCAGATAAGACCTCACCTGGAATATTGTGTTCAGTTTTGGGCTCCCCAGTTCAAGAGGGACAGGGATCTAGTGGAGACAGTCCAAACGATGAAGATGATTAAGAGACTGGAGTACTACCTGATGAGGAGAGGCTGAGGGTCCTGGGCCTTTTTGGCCTGGTGAAGAGAATATTTATAAATATCTGAGGGCTGGAGGTCAAGAGGGAGGGGACAAACTCTTCTCAGTTGTGCCCCAGGATAGGACAAGGGGCAGTGGGTATAAACTAAAGCACAGGAAGTTCCACCTCAACATGAGGAAGAATTTTGCTGTAAGGGTCACAGAGCACTGGAACAGGCTCCCTGTACAACCTGTGGAGTCTCTTTCTCTGGAGACTTTCAAGACCCATATGGTTGTGTTTCTGTGCAATCTTAGCTAGATTTTATGGTCCTGCTCTGGCAGGGGGGTTGGACTCAATTTGTGGAGGCCCCTTCCAACGTCTAATATCCTGTGATAACTTCTCACTTAAATGAATGGAACCAAGAAAAGCGAAACCCTTTGCTCTGCTAAATTCTATTGATGTAACTGAGGAAAAGGAGCTAAATTCCTCAAAAGCTTTTAAAACCTGCCTGCCTTTGTACTTTTATGCACTTAATGTACTTTAATTATTCATTCTTGCTGTTTTAAATTCAGCTACAATTTTCACAATGGCCTAGCTATTGTGTAGCTACATTACTTTTCCATCTCTTTGAAGGTTATACTTAGATGATGATACAGTTTTTACAAGCTGTTCAGGAAAACAATAATAATTTTTAAAAATCCTTAAATGCAGCAATGAAATGTAGGCTAAGAGTGCAAAGCTGAGTTTAGAAGACTCCGATTTACTATTCAGGTTTTTCCACTTGTGCTAAAAGGCACTGGGAAAATATTTAAATGAGCTGCCTAAGGTTAGTGTAGCCTTCCTGGTGCAGAGTGCTTTAGGGACAACTTTGCATGGATTGAAGCAGAACTGTTGCTTCTGCAGATGAGAAGACTCTGGGATTTCTTGGAGTTTCATGTGTTCTAGGGGAGTTTTCCAGCAGTACCTAGAGACAAAGTACATCAAGTGAACCAGCACTTCTGACCATGTTCTTCTATCTTCATGCCCATGTACATTGTTGGCTGGCCTTTTTGAAAAATCACTCTCCAGCCTTCCTGTAGGACCCCTTCAGGAATTGGAAGGCAGCTCTAAGATGCCCCCAGAGTCTTCTCTTCTCCCTTCCTCATGTTATACATTTGGCTCTAAAACCTATAAACATCTTTCATTCATGTAGACCAAAAGTGTGTTTACAGCCTGGGATTTGCATACACTGGGCATCTCAGTATTTCTGGGTTAGCTTTCTCACCATTTCTGGCCATAAAATAAATGGAACTACACTAAAAGAACTGAGAGGAGCCATGAGTGCTGGATCAGAAATACCAAAAATTTCACTTCCTTTATTTTTTACAGAACAAAATGAAAGTTTCATTCAGATGAGATTAGCAGTTAATATCTGTGGCTTCCTTGCTTCGATACCATTGGGGAAATAAGATAGGTGATTTTGGTTTTTTTTTTCTTGCAAGTGTGCTAAAACATTCTGTGACTCTGTGAAGTGCTATTTTCCCATTAGCTCGTTTAGCCACTCACCCAGAACTATTAATTCTGGGATAGTTGAGAGCAGCAGAGTGAATGAGATGTCTCATTTTATCTGTTGATGCTGGTATTACACTTTAGCTGTTGTTCTCTGGAGGAGTCTGCAGTTATTGTTGTAGTTTTAAATGAATCAGAGAAAAACATCCATCACCTAGAGCAACTCTGTTGAATCTTACTCTGAGGCCCAGCTTGAATTAATTTTATATGAAAAGAGGCGGAAAAAAGAACAGCAAAATCTCCTCCATGGGTCAGATGTGAGGTTGATAGCTCATATGCTAGGAGAAAGGCAATGAAGCTGTGCTTGGACAAACATGATTCTTTCTACATTTCTAGTCTGAGATGAAACTGTAGTTATGAGTTCCTCAGACAGGTAATTTTAAGTGAAGGTCTTATTTAGATGACAGATTATTGCAATAATCTTTTTCTTTTACTACTTTTTATGCTATTGGAATATCAGAAGGAGTAATGATAAACAAAATTCCATAGAAAAAGAACCAGTACTTCAAGGAGGAATTTTTTCCACTTACATGATTCAATGAGTATACCATGGAGAGAAAACTGTATCTCAACTTACTTTGAAAATGGAACTTTAATTTTATGCTGCTTATTATCATTGTATTCCCTTGATTAAAATGAAGGAAGAATTCAAGACAAAATTAACCTGTGGAACAGTGAAATACTTTGTTGTGTCTAATGTGACTAATGGGCTTGATATATAACAATATTAGCCGCAACTCCTGGGTTTTGTGTCACCTGAAAGTATAAGTCTAGGCTGATTAAAAACCATGGGAATTCTCCTTGTGCAGTTAGCTAAGTGATTGCACAAGGTAGAGAAAACAGAGATGGTCTTCCTTCTCACTGATGTCCTAGTGGCTTACTGAGATCTTTTTAGTATCCTTTTCTGCTTTCAATATGTATTCTCAGTTCTGCTTATTTGCTCACATACAGCATTTTCTATCCTTTCTGGTGATGCTGTGTCACTGTCATATGTAAAGATAGGTCAAGAGGCCTATGTTGTAACTGCTTAAAGTTATACTTTTCCCAAAGGAATTTGCTCTCACAAGAGTTGTTTGGGATTTGTTTTTTTGGGGGGTAGTTTGGCTATTTTAAAGGATAAGTAGGTGTTAATTTTCCAAAGGTTGTTAATTTCCTAGCAGCTTCTGGATGAATGCATCTAACCTCCAGGATAGTGTCACAGACGAGAAATAACCAGCCAGAATGGTACTGTAATTACCCCAGGGTGACCTTAGAGATGCTTCACAAAACCTGAAGGGCTCCTACAGGAAGGCTGGAGAGGGATTTTTCATTAGGCTATCTAGAGGCAGGACAAGGGGGAATGGTTTTAAGCTGAGGAAGAGTAGCTTTAAACTGGATCTTAGAAGAAGCTCTTCAGTACAAGGGTGGTGAGACTCTGGAATAGGAGACTGTGGCCAGGTTGGATGAGGCTGTAGTCAGAAAAGGAACCCACGAGCAGTGAGACTCTAGCTAGTCTAACTGGGTGACTTGAAGCATCTTAATAATTAATGAAGATTGTAGCTTCATCTCTTCTTGAGTGTTAATAGGAAAGCTATCAAAGCATTCTTGCTTCAGGCGACTATTTTTCTGTTTGTTTTATCCAGCATGTGTTCAAAAATGCATTGTTGATTTCAGAAGAACTATTAAGGAACTAATAATGCCAACTAGTAAATAATGCACTTGGGGTTGTGTTGTGGCAATTTATAGTAAGGCAGTGAGATATGAGCCAAACAAATGAACTCTTAGAGCAGATGTGGCTTTATTCTGACTGCAGTTGTGTAACGGAAATAATGAAATGCTACCTAATGGATGAAGCGGTTGCATTTAGATAAAATGTTAAATAAAGCAGGAAATATGTCTGCTGTTGGCATCCAAACTACAGGAAGAATATGCATTTATGCATAACACACAGGATTTGTTTCTTTGTTAGCCTTTGACTAATGAAAAGTGCACGTTACGATAGTTTAGATTTGTTTATCTGGGAAAAATTAAAAATACTCCATTAAAAATGGAAGAGTAGAAAGGTCTTAAGGACATGTTAGCAACCCTTTTAAACTGAGAACTACAGGGACTTCAGAAGCTCTTAATGTTTATAACCTTTGCAGGTATTTGGTGTATTGATATTTGGAAATACCTTTCCTTTTTTAAAGCAAATGAAAAACTCCTAAATTCTTATCAGGAGACAAAAAATAGGAAGCTGATTAAATTTCCATTCAAAATATACTCTACTATGTATAAATCTTTTGCATTTCAGTGTAAAAGAGGTTTTGCTCTGCAGAAGAATTATCAGTTAGGAAAGCAGTATCATTAAGTCATTGAGAGCCATCTGCCTCTTACCAAAAGCTAGCAGAAAGTTCTTAAGGAATTGTCTCATCATGTTTTCAGTGAGCATTTTTCAGGGCAAGTGGGACAAGACTTGTAAGACTAGAAACAAGTTTCGAGACTGCAGGATCTCTATAGCAAAATGTGTGTGTATAGGTATGTACATAAATGCTCTAAGACAGTCAGAGGACTTAGGAGTGAAATTCTCAATGCACTTTGCCTTCTAGCCAAATGTCTTCTAGCTGAGATATTTTTTGAAATGATGGAAGCATCTTTCCTGGATTTACCATACTGTTGCAGTAAGTATCGCACAACACTAATTTGTCTGTCCACACTCCATTTTTATTTGCTTTAAATGGATCATTGATTTTTTTTAGGGTACCAGGATGTTCTAATTGACTTTGGTTGTTTCCTGGGTAAGAACTACAAACCATCTCAAATATAACCTTGGCACGGAGCTTGATAGCATGCTACAGCTCAGTAATGTGCTTGATGAGCTCTCTAGGAAAGGATCACATTTTATATATAGCTCCAGATATAATTAGCACACCTTTGCTCCCCTGAGGGAGGGAGTAGCAGCGCTGTAAAGTAATGATGTTGTTGGTTGTATGGTGCAAGGCTTGGTCTGTTTGGGTTGTCACTGACCAAAGTGGCAAAGAAGCGATATTGGAATGATATAAAAGTGGCTCTGTATATCCTATCTTTTGGGATACAGTTGGATAGTTGTACTGAACCTCATGTGAGGATGCAGACTGTCATCTCCAGGAAAATAGTACTTACAGGTATCTAGGTACAATCTTGCTGATTAAAAAAACCCAAAACAATAACAGCAAAACCCCAAAAAAACAAACCCCAAAGAACCCCAAACAGCACCTTTTGGGGCTTTTGATTTAGTTCCTGGTTTGGATTCAGTCCCTTTATTCTGTTTTTTGTTTTTCATTTTTATCTCTCTTTTGGACAAACGGTTTTGTTACTCAGGTTTTCACTACACCAAGCTTGGCTGAGCCACAGTAACGCTGTTATTCAAAGGCTTTTCTCTTTCACTTGCCTTAGTGAGTTCTTTAAGACTTGAAAAATACAAATTAGTCTTGATAAAAACTGAAATGTCAAGTGCAACTTCATAAATCACACTTCTAAAAGACTAAAATGAAAACTGAACAAATTAAATCAGTGCTTCTAGTTATGTGTATCTGCAGTTTCTCTCTCCATACTTGTTACAACTGTTTGAGTATTCCAGGGACTATTACAAATACTTGGAAGTGCTCTGTCTGAGGAAATCTTTCTCTCTCATAGTCACATCATTTTAATTTGCTGTTAAAGAGAATGAGGAACAACATTCTGTAGTGTGGGTCCAGCACAAAACCTCTTATTTGGAAGTTAGCTCTTTGCTTAGCTTGCATGAAAGGTTTGAATAGTGAGGATGGTATCTGCAGCAAACAGCATGATTTTCTGCAAACCTTTCTCAAAGAGACATACAGAGCCCAGGCAGACCTCAAAGTTGTCTTCAAGTCTTTGGTGGTGCTTTAGTCTGGGGAGCAACAAAAGTCAATTAAACACACATGAAACTTCTGACTTATTAAAAGTCAATGGTCCATTTAAATAGGGGAAAATGTAGTGCAGCAGGACAACTGCTCTGAAGAATTATGCAAATGCAGTACTTATTGTGGCTGTATTGTGAAGAAAGAAAAGATAATGATTATTATTATTTTATTAATATGGAATACGTTTGTATATTGATTTAAAATGCGGTGTGTGCATTATAGGTGATAACTGCAGGCAATTATATGAACCTGTTTGGCTTATATTTGCAGTAAAGTCAGTCACTGATGGAAAATAACTTTCAAGTGGCCAAGAACCAGCATTTCTGTGTATTCTTCCTTCTACCATATGGTTCAGGAAGATTAATGCACCCTCTATTAACTAAATAGTCTTATCCTCCCAATGAGCAAGAGTGCCAAGGATCTTTTCAATGGTTTCTGCATTTTTTATTCTTTTAGGTAAGGAAAGGTTTTTTTGGGTTTTTGGTTTTTTAAAATTTATTTTAAAACTTTCTTAAGTATCTAATTGCTTTCTTGCTGCATTTTGTGTTTCATATTCTAGTTCTGGGTGGATTTTCTCAGGGTTTCTTTGTTTGTGGATTTTTTTATACAAGTAAAAGTTCAAGAAATTGAGCCCAGGTCTCCTCATGTCCATAAATTCCATCAAAGGAAGTTGTATGAGAGAATGATTTCCTACAGCAGTAGAAATACAATCTTAATAAAGTGTCTTAAGCCTCTTTCACTTGTGTTTAGTGAAAGTATATCAGCTTAGTGAACCAGAGCATAAAAATAAAATTAGTTTGGGAATCCTTACAGTGAGGCTCTGAACATTGGAATCTGTGAAGGAGGAAACATATTCCCTGAGCACTGCTTTAAGCTTTGCATATATATATATATATATATATATATGGAAAAAACTAGAGGGTGAATGACAATAGAAAATCCCTTGAATTTATCTGATGAGAGGCTGTGAAAACTTATAAGAGCTAATAAAATCTTGCAGGCTCGTTTCAGGTACTGGAAGGTTGCTATTAGGTGTCCCCAAAGCCTTCTCTTCTTCAGACTGAACAACCACAGCTCCCTCAGTCTGTCCTTGTAGCAGAGCTGTTCCAGCCTCCTGGTCATTTTTGTGGTCCTCCTCTGGCCTGCTCCATCAGGTCCATGTCTTTGCTGTGTTGAGGGCTCCAGAGCTGGACATGGTAGTCCAAGTGAGGTCTCACCATGGCGGAGTAAAGTGGCAGAGAACATAGAAACTTCCATCCTGTAACAATGTGGAGAAGAATCTATTCTTGTTCTTGATGGTTACTTCAGATAAAAGTGTGCCTGTACAGGTTATCCCCACTGTTATTTTCAATTCAAGTGTGCCAATCTGTTTATCTGTATTTTTGCCATTCACAAAACTTTTAGGGAATATCATAAAAACGGAGATAAAGACCATGATGGAAACAGGATCTTGCCAAGTTCTGAGTGAAAGGCCACTTTTCCATTCTGTAAAATATCACATCTTTTTCTTTTTTTCTTTTTTTTTTTTTTTTTTCAGTAGAGCATGTTGAAAAGGTCTAAATCAATATTATCTTTTTCTCTGGCTTTCATTTTGGAGGCAGATGTAATCTGTCGGAAAGCAGCTATTTACATATTGTAATTATTGTGAATGAATGGGTCAGAGATGATCTTGCTGATACATACAGAAGGAACAAATATGGGAGATCAAGAGGAATCTTAATTTCCTTCTAAATCTAGGAGGATTTTGTCTTTCAGAGAACTTGTCCCTCTCTGTGCCCTGCCAAAACAAGGAGGAGGAAAAATAAAAAATTAATTAGGTGATATGAATTCAGTTTTGATCCCTGCACCACAAGGAAGACATTGAGCTGCTGGAGTGTGTCCAAAGGAGGGCAGTGAAGCCAGAGAAAGGGTCTTAGAGCACAGGTCTCAGGAGGAGCAGCTGAGGGAACTGGGGCTAGTTTTTTTTCATGCTTTCTTCCCAATACCCAAATCAGTGCTCAGAACTTTGTGTTGATTAACAACAAGTAAAAATTTCCCAAGCTGAGACAGTTTTGTTCATGACAGAGCCTAGCGAAAGAACCAGCAACTCATTAATTCCATTTCTTCAGAAGTGGAGTTGCCAGATTCTTTGATGAATAAACATGCAGACGTTCCTGATTTAAACTTCTTGTATCCAAGCAAGAATGTTATTGATGCTATGGTGCCTTTGAGAGATGGAGAAACGAAAAGCCAATTTCAAGGTCAAACATTCAGTTCAATTTCTGATTCAATTTATTTATTTAACCTTAAGAAAACTCATGAGATGTAAAGCATTTGGCTTCTAATGTGATTCCTGAAAGAGGTAAAACATTTATACTTGTACAAAAACATTGGATAGAAAGGGCAGCTGTCAAAAACCTATTATGTAATGAAACCAGACTTAAAAGGAAAACTCAATGCTTAAATCCAAGATCTCAGTATCCTTAAATTATAAATGACAAATACCCTTGATGTGAATGGCTTTTGAGTCATCACCTTGCTGGAATTTCTTAATTTCCATGCAGAAACACAAATGTGTCAAGTGGGGGTTGGACTAGATGAAGTTCTGAGGTTCCCTTCCAGCCCTTGACATTCTGTGATTCTGAGAAGTAATGCTCAAAAATACAAGAAGTTTTAGTGTCATTTTTTTTTCCCATTCAAATATGTACCACTGAATTTACCCTCCACCTTTTTTTCCTCCCCACTGAACGGGAGGCTGTTTGCAGGAATTTGTCTTTAATTTCAGAATTGCAACAAGAGCAGCTAAAGGAAGTCTGTTAGATTCAGTTATTTTTGGTAGGTAAAATGGTATTTGGTACATTCAGTCTAGATGCTCCTTCAGCCTTTATCACATCTTTTAAGACAAATGTTATGAAACATATTTCACTCAAATAAGTAACACAAGTTGAAAACCTGATCCACTGCTTGGTTCTGCCCTTCCTCAAAATTCACAGGCAAGGCAATGTTTTACAAATTGGGATTTCAAGGAAGGACTTCAGGGCTTGCGAGAGCATTTCCATGCGCACGAGGAGGTTCATATATGTCTGAAATGACAAATAGGAGTGTAGAAAGGACTGCCATGTAAGCAAATGCTGAACGATTGCTTGCCTAGGGAAACTTCTCTGTATATTTTTCAAAGTGTAAATGTATGTAAAGGAGTAACAGGGTTGTAGAGAAACCACCAGCAGTGCCTGCCCTTCTCTGGCAGAAGGTGGAGAACTACTATTCCTGATATCTACATGGAGACAGGTAAAGTGATACTGCTTTAACTTGGTTCTGGATTAAAGACTGTGATACCCTCCCTCAAATACTGTATGGTTTCATCCTCTTCACTAAATGCAGAATCTGTTCATTTGTTTTAACAGTTCTAGTGCAGTCCCTGAGCATCCAGAAGCTTGGGACAGAGGACAGTGCTGGATATCAAACCCAGCACACTTCATCTGATTCTGTTTGAGCTTTACTATATCATTGATGATCAGATCTACACCTTAGGGATAGAAAAGTTAGATAGTAGTTGAGAGATATTGAGAAAATCTTGACTTTGTGAAGACAACTTCTTGCTATGGCATCTGTGAAGGCTTTGGAAAGATTGACAAGTTTGGGTGCTTCATCTAATAAACTTATTGAGCTAAGTAATCAAACCTCAGTGTTGTGGGGCTTGGTTTTATTTCTTCCAGAAAGTCTCTGTCTCAGATTTTCTTCTCCCTTCTGCATATGAACTCCTGCCAAAGAAATTTTAGTGCCTCCTTGTAGGCTGGGAGGGTGTGCGAGGAAAGCCTGACAGCAGAGTGCCCTTGGACAGAGTTTATTCTAACACTGCCAGTAGTCTCCTTAGGTATTTTAATAAAGGAGACTTTCTTTTGTTTCTTTCTCAAAATCAAAGATAAAAGTACTATAAATAAGGGGCATGTCTGTACTCTATTTTTTTTTTTTTAACTTAGGAAACTTTGCAATAAATTGGAATATTTGGGGAGGAAATGAAACACTTTTTACTTAGGTGCTACTCATCATTCTGCTTCTACTTCTACTTTCTTCTAGTTTGCTTTATTTTGTTTGATTACTTGACAGATGCTTCACCCCGTTCCAAATAATAAACACTACGGATATTCAGTATGAAATAGAAAACAATGATTGGAAGATGCTTTAAATAAATTCTTTTTGGTCAGTACTGGGATGGGCTACAGATCTATTGCAGAATAATCAACAAACCTACTCTAGCCCTAGTTCAGGGTTTCAGTATGCCTTAGAAATCTGCTATATCTCAGTAAATTTTGTGTTTTCTTGATTAGTTTAAGTGCTGACTATGACAGTCAGTGGTGCTTCTCATTGTTGGATCTTGCTTCATTTGGAAACAAAGAGTTTATGCTGTTGTTTTTAGAGACTGAACTAATACTGTCTACATTTCTTCCTACGGTTTTTTTTTTAGGATTGGAAAACAAAACCAGCAGGCTTATAAATTCATAGTTTGCATAGTATCCTATTAGTCTCTGGTTGTGCTTGATAGCTGTCTGAAGGTATGTTTAATTGCTATTAAAATTACAACATAGTCTGTTCTCTGGCTAATTGTTGTATAGAACATAAAAATAACTCCCCTGAGGTTTAAATTGCTCATACAATTCATATCAGATGTCAAGGTGTGTTTGCTCAGCTTACCTGGAATACTAATTATGACAGCAATAAAAGTGGTCTGTTCAGACCTCAGGAGATAAGCTGTTGGACTATCAGGAACCTGCAGGCTGGCAATGTCTGGGGTAGATTTTTGCACAAAGCATTAGACAATCAGGATCTGAGTGATTAAATAACAGATTGTGGCATCAAAAATTAGCCTTTGCCCTTCTCAGCATGAAGCTAATGATAAAAAATTCCCAGCTCCTGGATAAAGTGTATTTGTATTTTCTACTCAATTGCTGGAACCCTGAGGACAACTAATTTCTGTATACACTCCCTAGCAGTGTTCCCTACCTTCCTCGGTGGGCTGTGGCCAGAAGAGCACGTGTATGAACTGAGTGCAACAAAAAGAAAGTGCAGGAAACCTGCTTAGCATGCCAGATCATCTATTAGTTCTGCAATGTATCCTTGGGATTGACAGCAGCCTTGCGCTCGGGGGTTTATAAAAGTAAAATGGACCACGTTTGCTAAAGAGAGGCAGACGCTGCCTTGTATGCTAAATGAGGGCTCATTTCCCTCCTTCCTCTGTGCTGGTTACCCTAGGGATTTGCCTGGGTACTCACAGATCTCTTCCACTGGTGTGTAAAAGAAGCTGCACAAAAGGCCCCCAGGCCTTAGGCCTCTGCTTTCTATGTCTACCATCCTTCCACGTCCTTTAAATATGAAGCCTACCCTGTCACTTGGAAGTTTTCAACTCACAACAAGAACTTTGGAGAAGAAGAGAGGAGAAACACTGGACTTATTTGGCAGTGGATGATTCCTCACTGGATTTGGACTGCCGCAGAGGTCCTGTGAACTAAATTTTGTAGGAAAAAATATATATTGCAAGCTTAACAGGAGATTATAAGAGTGTAGGAGAAGGTCTGTTTTTGAATAGCTTGTTTGCTAACATAGGACAAAGAATAGGCTCTGTCTTGCAGTGGTTAATTACAAATGACAGAGCAAAGGAAGCTTCCTTTTGAGTTTGCTTCATGATATAAAATAAATTTCCATGAATAATATTCTATGCTAAGATCCCACTGTTAAAGCCCCTGGACCCAGAAGCTTCTTTTGCCACTTAGTTTTCTCTAATATAAATATTTTTCATGTTGCTCTAATTAAAAAACCTACGCTCCATAAGGTAAACAGCTTTGCCAAAGCTAACTTAAGCCTAAGTTGCAAGCAGGCCTTAGGAGGCAAAAAACCCCTCAGTTATGTAGAGAGGATGTTGCAGTTATCAGGGAGAGTTTCAGTTAACTAGAACTCTGGATTGGTTTTTGCTAGTAATAATATAAAAAATAACTCCTCACTTCCACCCCCCCCCAAAAAAATAACTGTTAGGAGTACTCTCTTTTTTTCCTTCCTTTCCTCTCAATCATGTTTGCTGAAGAGCCTTACATTCACAGGTTACTTCAGACTGTGCAATAGAAAATTATGAATTAGATGTCAAAATTTGAACACCTAGGGTCCAGTGATCATAATTTCTTCAGGTTTGGCTACATTAAGAATAGCAGGATAAGAATAGTCAAATTAGGCTCCATGAACTTAATGCAGGACTTTAAAAACTCAGTCAAATGTGAAAGATAATGGATGAGAATTTAATATATCCTCGGCAATGGGCAGTAGGGAACTATTCAAAGATCTCCTGGGGAAGTATATAAGCTTTCTGAACACAGCACTGTATTATCCCCTGTAGCTGATAATTAATGAAACAGAACAATTTGCTTTCTGATTGGTAGATCTGAGTACAGAATAGGTCCTTCTGAGCCTAAAAGCTTTATTTACTGATGAAGGAGAAAACTGCATTTCACTGGGAAGGTTAGCAGAGGCTGAAAGTGTTCCACAGTTGAAGTCCAGACCTAAAGGATACTGCTTTGCATTTGGTTCATCCTCGGAATCCACTTGTCTGTCAGCTGTGAATGCTCACCTGGAACATCTTTGGTTCCTCCAAATGCTGAGAATAAAATGATGATTTAAAAGTTGAAAAGAAGATGGGCAGAAAAAATATTTATCAAACCTGATTTTTCCTTTAACTTTGCTGTCAATATTTGTTTTCTTTTCAGTTTGTCATAGTTATGGTAGATAATATGAAATCTTTGCAAGTGACCCCATAAAAGCAGTGTATAGTGACTTATAAGGAATCTGCAGTTAAGGAAGAATTCTTGCTCCAGGCTTGCAAGCATAGATATTTGGACTGCAGACACTAAAGAATTGACAGCTCCCAGATCTCTTGTTCTTTCCCTTGCTTAGTCTAAGCAGAAAGATTTTTGGAAAGAACCTTAGAGTTACTTATCTTCAGCAACTTTTTTTGTCAAATCAGTTCTGTGGCTGCAGGTGAGCAGACGTGCTGCTTGCCAAATGTGTTTCCTTCTAAACAAATGTGTTGTCTTATGCTAGTGGGTTGTCTCTCTTTAGGGCTGATGTAAACACTAGCACAAAACGTCAAGCTGCCCTTCTCCTAGCAATGTGCCTGGTGAGGGTCCTGAGGAGGAATGAGCCTTGCTGGTACACTTCTTTCTGAAAGTGTCAGCAGGGCTCCACATACCAGCACTGCCATTGTGGTTTTAGGGAGCTAAGGCTTTTGTGGTTTTCTTGTGAGTTGCCTGTTCGGTTCATAAAACTTTTTTTTTTTTTTTTCCCCAGTCTTACTTGCCTAAAGAGAGAAGAGTTACTGAGCCCAATTGTTTATCAGCCAAGCAGTGGCATTCATTTTGCTTACCTTAAAGGTACATCGGACTCATGGTGTTGCCACATGCAATGAAATTAATGTGTCCAAACAAAGCAATCTCAAGAACCAGAAAGGAAACTACCTTCTTTCTAGTTTTTGTTATATTTTATTTTTTAACAGTAATAGACTGTATTAAATGTCTTCTGTTTTTAAACCTGAATTTTAAAATAAGGGTTAAAAGTAGTGAGGCAGAATGACTAAATATTTTATATCTGGTTGCCAAATGGCAACATTAAAATAAATTCTATTTCTTTTTTTTTCTATCTCTTCCCTCTCCAATTCTGCAAAATCTTTGGTGTTTTCTGTGCTATACAGGCTCTGAATCTGTACTATTTTTGAAGTTTAATGTATAAAATATGAAGCTAATTAGTTACTCTGAGAGATGAGATAGTGAAATGCTCATCAATCCCATTCATTTACAGCTGGTTTGCTCCGTATAAAGTAGGATGGTGCTGAGAATATATTTTTTTCTTCTTTCTGAAAGAATCATTCCCATCAAAACAAACCAGAAAATGTTTATTAAGTGTTTCAGGCACAGTGCAATTAAACAGAGTGGGAACACAGATGGAAAGAAGGGATAAAACTGCATGAATGTCTTGTCATAGAATCACACAATCACACAACATTAGGGGTTGGAAGGGACCTCCAGACATCATCGAGTCTGACCCCCCAAAGCACGATCCCCTAGGGTGGTTCACACAGGAATGCATCTAGGCAAGTTTTGAGTCTCCAGAGAAGGAGACTCTGCACCCACCCTGGGCAGCCTGCTCCAGTGCTCCCTCACCCTCACTATAAAGAAGTTTCTCCTCAAGCTGAGGTGAAATCTTCCGTGCTCAAGTTTGCCCCCATTGCTCTTTGTTGACATGAAGTGTTTTCTGGAATTGAAATGCTAAGTGAAACCCACCAAAGACTTAATGAAGAATCGATCCAAATCTCAACAAAGTCCCTTGCACTACTTGAGATGACACAATGATTAATGTGTGCAGTTCCTACTCACTTCAGATTTCTATTAAACCCCAAAATATTTTATGTCTCAGAATTTTTAAATGCAAATTTCCCATACAGGGGAAGAAACACAACCAACCAAACAAACCCCCCCAAACTAACCCAAAAACCTAAAGTAAAGAAGTCAGTTGTGCCTATTTTGCTGATTTATTCTATGGTGTCAGCCATTGGAGTTGATCCATTTACACATTTTTCTGGTTTTGGTTTGTTGGTTGTGGGGATGATTTTTTTTTTTTATACATTACTGGTGAATCATTAAGCCATAAATACCACAGGCAGTTTTTATTAGACAATTACATTTTATCAAGCTTAATTGTATGAAGGCTAACTTCATACAGACTTCATAAAGAGAAAAATCAATACGGTTTTAGTCATTGGTCCGATGGGAATAGCAGCTGTTACTCAACTTATTATGTATGGCTTTTATTTTAAACTTGAGTTTCAGCACATTTTTTTTGAGGGAAACATAAGCAGTTCACAGGATAAAGAAGTGTTGAAGCTGTATATATAGTTCTGTGTATCATCTGTCAGGAGAAGAGTCACAAAGCAGATTGGATACTGTGGCATGTTGCTATTCAGCTATTCCTGGATAACTTCATATGGCTGAATTTGAGAGGAGCAGATCTCTCCTATGCACGTTTGCAGTTATCTCTCTTACCCAAATATGCAATATTCTGGCAAGTCTTAGACATATTTTTTGCTTTCATATCCCTTTATTTTTTATTTTGCATTTCTTGTTCTTCAAAATCTACTTAATCCATTTGAATCAAAGGGAGGGGGCTTTGATTTCTTCAGTATAAAAATATTTGCATTTGGGTTTTGTGATGACTTAGGTTGAATCACAGCAGCACCAGATCTTGTGAAAGAAGAGAGGAAGAATTATGCTGAACAGGCTGCTTTATTCACATTTGAGCAGAACTAAGGTAGAAGTTAGGATGCAACAGCAGTTTTAAATGTTTGGGAAGTTGGTAAAATAAATAATTTGGAAATGGGTATATTTGGGGAAGAGAAAGGAAATTTATTGTGAAAAGTCAATCACATTTTGTCATGGTAAGTGTTTAAATAGCAAGGAAAAGTTTCTTCCAAGTCTTGGCCTATATATCTACTGCTAGTAACCCAATTATTTTGTTAATAGCTCTTAAACACTTGAGAGAGGTGGATTAGATATGGAGGTGCAGGTATATCTCTACATTCTTAAGGTCGCTTGCTATCTGGGGAGACTACTGTACTGTATTTAAGTGTAAGGACATTGAAGTCATAATCTAAAGTTTTAGATGTGCAGCAGATAATCAGACCAAGGGCAGTATTCTGGACATAAACAATGAAGAAAGAATATCAGAACAGGGAAGGGCAATGTTAGCTAGCAGAAAAAAAGGACAGCTTTATTGTGAATGGATAGCTCATTAAAGACTAAATCTGTAGAACTGCTGTGAAAAGACAGCTCTGCATATAGAGAACAAGTCCAGAGCTTTGCATTTCGAGTATTGTAAAGGTTTTACTAATTTCCCTTCCAAGAGTATAAATCCAGGAAGGGTTCACTGCACTGGGTGAAGCTTTGGGAATGCTAGCTTGAAGTAAAATGCTTCAATGCATCAGTCTGTATGTTTGGAAGGAGGAGTTCTTTTGGGGGGTTAATCACAAGGTTTTGTCCAGTCCTTACTTGTGAAGTTAACTCTGCTTCTGTGACCTGTGTACTTCTCTGTGGGCGAATGCAAGTTGCTGCTTTTTCCCTTTGGATGCTACTTTCAGTATCCTGTTTGTCATCACGATTCGAGTTGCTGTTTCATTTCCTGGGGCCAGGTGTGCACACCAGCTGCAAGTTTTCTGAATTCTCTTCTGCCTCCTTTGCTCGTTGATGGCAACTGACAGTGGCATCTTTTCCCTGATGAGGCACTGATTCTGCAGAGCCACGGGTCTGCCAGAAAGATATGAGATTGTTTTGCTTTATTTATGATGATTGCATTAAAAACCAAGAGGAAATAGATGGAAATGGCCTAATTCTGTAGCTGCTAGCTGTGTAAAAAAATAAAATGCACCAGCATTGTTATCATTCTGTGAGCTACTACAGTTAGAATACACTTAAGCAATCACAACCTTTTGTAGTCATATATGTGCTGACAATATTGTTAATAACTTGAGCCTGGACCACAAGACCATAAATTACTCTCAGTAACTTGGGGTGAAACATCCTAAACAAATATTTTGCATGGCTAATGAAGGTCAGGTTAAAAAAAAAAGAAACGGTTTCCTCATCTTGCCTTAAATCCTCTCGTTTTGTTCTCAGTGTCCAATGAAAGGCAAGGAGCAATGGGTGTAAGCTGGGGCAGGGGAGGTTCCACATGAACATGAGGAAAATTTTTTTGCCGTGAGTGTGACAGAGCCCTGGAGCAGGCTGCCCAGAGAGGTTGTGGAGTCTCCTTTGGAGACTTTCAAAACCCACCTGGATGTGTTCCTGTGTGTGTGACCTGCAGTAGGTTCTTAGGCTCTGGCGAGGGAGTTGCACTAGATGGTCTCTCAAAGTCTCTTTCAACCCCTAGCATTCTGTTATTCTACATTATTTTCATCCCACTTGCTTATTTTAGACTTTTACAGATTCTTACATTCCATTTCCAAATATGTTGGTATAGAATGATAATGAATATGTTTCTTTCTTGAATGTAAACTGCATTTGTGTGTACACATCTGAGAAGAATATCTTCAAAAGATTGCTTTAGAAACACCTGGGTGATTGTACACTTTTCACATGTACTCTGCAAGCAGTATTTACTGTTTGTGCTGTCTGACAAGCTATCAGTACACTCTTTTCTTAAATATTGCTGCCTTTTAAAAATAGCCAAACCTATGAGGCTGGGACTTTATCCTCTCACTGAATTGTCTTAGCATTTACAGTAGAATGCTCTAAATTATTACTTGCAATTAGAGCAGAAAAGTTTTATTTCTTTTTTTTTCTCTCTTTCTCCTCCTCCCCCCCTCTTGCTCCTCCTCCCCCCC
>VWZI01022230.1:637247-650538 GCA_013396835.1 Psilopogon haemacephalus
CTTTTGTTTTAAGGGTTTGTTTTTTTGGTTCGTGGGTTGGGGGTTTTTTTTGTGGTTTTTTTTCTTTGTTTTGTTGTTTTGTTTTGTTTTTTCCCCATTGGGGACATTCATGTACCATAAATAATTGAAATCTTTATAAAAGTTTTATTTCAAAGACAGGTTTTGTAAACCTAGTGGGAAAATAAAATCAATTTTACTTTGTCTTGACACAGTGCATATTACTCACTGAGAAATAAACTCAGTCCTTCTTTTGATGACTAAAAGCTTAACTTCTAATATATAAGGAAGTAACAGTTAGAGGTGGAGTGATCTCTGGGGTGCAAGCCTTTCTAGCCACTAGATATTTATCTCTCTTGTATCCTGAAAGTTAGAATCTGTTGAAATGTTGACTACTATCTATTAAATCATGTCAGTAAGAAGAGTCAAAGCAGCTGGCTAAGCTTAACCTATAAATTAATATCATACTCTTGAACACAAATTATATTGCAATTTACAACTGCACTACATCAATGGGCTGCTGGTGAAAGCAAACCAAATTGCAGCCAGAGTGCTACAGATGACCTTAATATGCAGAGAGTTGACTAAATTGGTCTGTTTCATAATGCACATTTTAAAAGTCACATCCATGTGCTAAAATGACAATAATTTTAGTCCCAGGTGGATATGCTGATAGAGACACTTTATTCTGCAGAGTGGTGTGACTGGTGTAACCTAATAGTGAGAGAACAGATTTGGTTAGTGGATGATTACACCCTGGATTTCCTAGGAGAGGCTTTAATTTATGTTGGCCTCGTGTAGTTGAACTGTAATCTGAGTAGAGGAACCTCTTAGGTTTCAAGGATTATAAGACTTCAGAAAGTAACTGGGATGGTTGGTGGCAGGTCACACTTACTGAGTCAGCTTCCTCCAGCATTCAAAATCAGCATAAGCAAACTTTTTGCTCCAGACCTTATTTGTCTAGTTGTATCTTCATTTTTTTTCCATTTATCTTCTGATAGTTGTGAGAGTTGGTTTTGGTTTGTGCCTCGTTGCAATAAGCTGGTTGTTGTTTTGTTTCCTCCTCCCTGCCCAACATGTCCTAGAAAATAATGCAGGGGAAAATATAAGTGCATGCATAGTCGATATTAAATTTAATTTAAATATTCGAATCAAATTTAATTTTAAAAATTGAGAAATGTCTTCATTTATGCAAACTGAAATGTATCAGTATTTACAAGAGTGAACCCAGTGCCAGCTGAATAACAATGGAGCTGTGTAATTGACTGCTTGGGACAAATGCCCTTGAAATGCTCCAGCTAAACTGGAATTGGAGTGGAATCGTTAAAACAAGGTGTTACCACTCGCAGGTAATTCTTTTTCAACGCGGCGTTTAACTTTAAACAAAAGCAGGACGTTTCAAGGGTAAAAGAGACCATCAAGCCTAGCAGGCTTTTTATGATGCTTAAAGAGGAATGGAAGTGATGACCTTATTGAAACTACCTGATTACTTTAGCGGGAGAAAATTCCTCCTTGACCCCTGTTCATCGGCAAATTAAAATGGGAGTATTCTCTGAAGCTTGTCAGGTTGATTACACAAAATGTTGTTGCTGCTGAGGTGAGCCACCTCTCTTGTGGTAGCAAGAGTTGCTTCTGAATAAACCTTAATACAGGACATTTTATTTACTTTGCATCTATTGACCTGGATGCTAGTATGTATTAGGTGTTCTAGCACTAACTAGAATTATTTTATGTAAGTTCTTTCATTCTGTTTGATAGAAAATTTTGAATTGAACTCCCCTACAGAATCACAGAATTAACCAGGTTGGGAAAGACCTCTAAGATCATCCAGCCCAACCTGTCACCTAACCCTTCTAATTAACTAGCCCATGGCACTAAGTGCCTCATGCAGCCTCCTGTTAAACACCTCCAGGGGTGGGGACTCCACCAACTCCCTGGGCAGCCCATTCCAATGCCAATCTCTCTTTCTGTGTAGAACTTCTGCTTAGTGTCCAGCCTGAACCTGCCCTGGCTCTGTCTGAGGCTGCGTCTTCTTGGTCCATCACTGGGTGCCTGGGAAAAGAGCCCAACCCCTGCCTGGCTACAACCTCCCTTTAGGTAGTTGTAGAGGCCAGTAAGGTTTCCCCTGAAATTGCTAGGTTCACCTAGCAATTGTCCTCAATCATTCTTTTGCCTCTCCATCGGATTCTCTCCAGCAGATCCTTGTCTCTTTTCAACTGGGGAGCCCAAAACTGGGCACAGTATTCCAGGTATGGTCTCACCAAGGCAGCATAGAGGTGGAGGAGAACCTCCCCAGGCCTGCTGGCCATACTTGCAAGAATTATCTTTCAAAAAGATTAGCTATGCAATGTGCCATCACTGGTGCTAAATACACCTTTTCTGCCTCCTGTTCATCACTGACTGCATCGTTCAGTGTTTCAGTCCAATCTGTATATGCATATTCAGGTGCAGCACATCATGTTGACATATAAAATATCTATTTATCTACTCGATGTGGCTCTGGGCAGTCTGATCTGGGCAGCTGGAGGTGCTCTGCTCACTGTAGGAGGGCTGGACAAGATGACCTTTGAGTGTCCCTTCCAACCCAATGCAATCTGTGAATCTGTGTTAGAAGAAATCAAGTTGTTGTTATGCAAGTGAACAGGGGAACTTGCTCCCATTTTGTAATCTATAAAGTGTGTTGGAATTCAATTTAGATGAGCGAAGACTGTTTTCAGCTGCACTGAATGAAGCTTTAAAATTGTCTCATGCTTTTATTTTCTGTGTTAGACAGGGCTATGAAGAACTGGAAAGACAGCTGAAAGAGGTCTTCAAGGAAAGGAGCAGTATCCTACGTCAGCTGTCGAAGACTTCTAAAGAACTTGAGGGCATTAAAGTAAACCTCCAGGTTGGGTTCTGTCTTGGTTTCTGTACAGTTACTTAACTTGACTTTTTTTTTTTTTAATTGGTATCTCTTTATTATAAAATGTGTGTGTGTGTGGGGGGGGGGTTGTTGCCTTTTCCCTTGTTTTTTTTTTTAAGAAAGTAATAATTTTGTCAATGTCGCACTTAAAATAAACCTGATGTTTTTATAGAAAACTTAATCCTCCTGAGTTGAGCTCTTCGACCACTTACTAAAAAAATAAAAAAGAAGAAATAGAGCACAATGGAACAAAAGAAAACAACAAAGGGAAGGGAAATGAGTAAGCTGTTTCAGTGGAGATATCAGAACTTTGTCCTAGCAGCTACTATAAAGCATTGCCTTCACTCTTGCAGGTTGCATCTCTGCAGATGAGTTACATGCAGCCAGCCTGGTTCAGATGCTCACTTTATCTACCTGCCTGCCATCTACACAGGCTGACTGGATTTACCGCAGAGCATCACTTTACAAGTGTAGCTGACAAATCGGGCTAGATAAGCCTGCAGCTACAGCTGAGGCACCTCTGTATTTAACTCTGGGTGTCATGGGCAGGCTGAAAGGGCAATAGTCAGATTAACTTGGGAGTCAGTTTAGCTTCTCAGGGTGAAAAGTAGATTGAAAATCCTGCTCTGGATTGGAGGTCCCGAAATCACCAGATGTTCACTTAAGAGCACATCTGCCATTCCCAGATGTAGTCTGTAGGTCTGGTTGAAATATTCAGTCTCATTACCAGTTAAGATTTGTCTCACTATTTCATACCATGTATAAATATAGTATTTTTCTGACACTGCATTTTTATCCTCATTTTGATGTAAGATAGATGGGGAAAATATAAGGAATAAAGTAATTATCCAATCCCATTGACACTCTGTGTCAGTACTGTGCTCTATCATAATGTTACATTGTTTTATATTAAAGATCTATCTTCTAATTAATGTGAATTCCTGAATATTTGATCTTTCCTTTTTCTTTTTTTCTTTTTGCTTTGCCTTTTTCTCTTTTTCCCCAGTTCCCCCCCCCTTTTCCCACCTTTCTCCCTTTTCTCATTTTTCCATTTTCCCTTTTTCTAAAAGAAAATGTTTTGTTTTGGGTTTTTTTACTTTTTTCCATTTCCTCTTTTTTCTTGTATCAGATTTCTTCTGCAGCAGAGTTGCAGGTAGTATTTTGTAGAGTTATAGTATGAGATATTTTAGACACAAGACTGCAGAGATCTCTATATAGGCAAGAAGCTGTTGTATTCTCTCCTAGATGTATACACTTTGTCATGCAATTTTAATGCTGTTAGTAATTTCTTTGTATCTGAATCTATTTGTTTTATCTGATTAACTCTAATTTAATATTGGAAAAACAGCTGCATACAATTAACTGTGCTGAGTTACAGTAAAAGCAAGATCACATCATTCCTCCATTGCTCACAAGTGGCAATATCTGTAACTCACCAGGGCCATTTAATGCAAGATGACCAAATGAATCATTGCACAGATTAATAATATTAAAGATGTCTTTGGTAATGAGTTCTTCCTTTGCTATCAGTCATTGAAGAATGATGAAGCATCAGCCAAAAATGACGTGCAGAAGCTTCTGGAACTGGGCCAAAAACAAAGGTAAAACCCTTTACCTCCTTCCTTCTTTCTCCACTTCCAGGCTGAAGACTGTCAAAAATTCCATCTTTCCTTTTATTCTAACCTATAAACAGTGCTGTGTTCCAGAGTCTGCTGACAATAATGGAAGTGCAGGGAATGATACTCAGGGGAGTTTTTGAGACAAATTATGTATTTGCTGATATTTGGAGTTATGTTAGGAAAAGAGATGAAAGTACTGTAGTGAGATATCTGCTAAAGAAAGGGATTTTTAATTTCTCAGGAAGGTTTACCCATGAAATTTTCTCTTTAAGAATAGTATCAGAGGTTTTAGCAAATTACTAGTGGGTAGTAGTGTCCAGTTAATTAAACTATTAAAGTATCTCAATATCTGAATTTAGACATGATGACATATATGTATTCAGGCCTCTTAATTAAACTTTGGTGCATGTGGACATTCAAACCGCTAGTCATTGTGCAAACCTAGGAATAATTGCATTGGGTTTCTGTGAGGAAGGCCATCAAGAGGAGAGAGAAGTGTTCACTTCAAATTATTCATTGAGCAGTTAAGAAATAATGAGTCTTCGTGGCTGGGAATACAAGTTCCCTGCCCAGTCCTTAGCCTCAAATCCCTTAGTGCTTCTTCATTGTAAGCAACTCTCATCCTTCTACTTAGCTTAATATTTGGAATTCAGACTAGCAGCTGGGAGCATCAACTCAGTCTCAGTATTGGAGAAATGTAGCTAGCTAATATAGGGATCTCTGGATCAATGTTATTTAATGAATGTATAGATACTTCATATTTTTGCTTAAGAAAATATTTTCAAAATCTTCTTTCCTTGTTAGAAATGCACTTCTAAACTCCCACAGCCATCTTACTGCTATTATTGCATTTAACAGAAGTAAATTACATGGGTCCTGAGAGGGTTTGTGATAAAGACACCTTCTGTTCTTCAGTGCACAGCAAACAAGATCCATAATACAATACCTATAGAAATTCTAATTTTTGCTGTGGTCTATCACAGTAACAGATGCATAAAGATGTTTCAGGTATTCCAGACTAATCTATTCAATGATGAAAGCTAGACTTCAACTAATTTCCTGTTTAAATGCTTATATAGCTTGGGTGGAACTAAAGGTTTAGGTCTGAGCATCATAGCTGTCCTTGTCATGGACTCCATCCCTGATGCCTGAATGTGGTTTTGTAGTGATTGATTGTCGTGCAGTTTTTAATAGAGAGTTTAGAAGCATTAGTAAAGAGTTCTGTGTTGCAGATGGAAGAATTGAGTCTGCTAAAGGAAAAAATTAGTGTGTACTACAAGTATTCTTCCTAATCTCCCCCCAGATCAACCCTTAAACTCTTTCAAGGTGCCCCCTAAAGTACTTGTTGGCTTTTGCTTCTAAGGGATCCATCTATTGAGGATACTGCACAACAGCAGTTCCCAGAGATAGAGCCTGGATCCCAGCAATACGACCTCATCATCCTTCAAGGAATAAAAGGCTTTTACCATATACTCCAAGGAAATGCCTTGGAGCTATCATGGGTACTTGACAGCTGTTTACAGGCTTACTGGATTTCACTTCCAGAGACAGAGGAAGTTGAGTGTAAGAAGATGTTAAAAATGTGCCAGAGATTCTCCCTTATAGAATTTCCCTTAGGGTCACAGTTTATTTGCTGAGATCCTCAGGAGTAGGTGAAGAGCAAAGAACATAATCTTAAGTTTAAATGTATTGAATTTGAAGCCAATGCCACAATATGTCCCAATATTCATCTTAGCTTCTTGCTTCGGACAAACACGAGCTGTGTTTGGTCTGCGAGCACTGCTTTGATTCTTCTCTGCATTGATGGATGGTACAGTAAAGTTTAAAGTTCTGGGATCTCAGCTTGTGTAAGCAGATGCAGTTCTGCTGACTTCAATTTGAACTTTGTTCTTTTAATCTCTTTTGTGTGAATTCTTCAGTACTTCCCAAGGTGCAAGTAAAACTCGGGCACTTACTAAGATGCTTCAAGTTCTTTTTCTTTCTGTGCACCATCAATGCTTTGATCACATCTGTTGGTAAAATAAAGAAGCTGGTTTGTGCTGATGCTGTCTTGGTTTCATGCTGCTCAGTCACCATTTCAATTAAATCTGTTCAACTGGTGCTGCTGAAAATACTGAAAATAGTAGTGTTATTGGGAAGATGATCCAGCAGCTCACAGGTCCTGTTCTTGTATGAATTATGTGGTTTCCATTCCAGTTTAGTTTCTACTAGGATAAATTATTATCTGTGTTCCAGCTCAATTCTCTCTTGGTCTTCAGTCTTGAAACTCATACAGCTATTCTAAAATGTCACTCCTAACTTTGCCACAGCCCCAAAGTGTGTCGGATACTGTGGCCAGAAAGAGGTGACCAGCAGAGGATCTCAGCCAACCGCAGCTCTCACAATTTGAGGAAATTCTCTGACAGCATCACTAAAGCAAAGGGCTCTTCTTATTTAAATAAAGCCAACTCCAGACAGTGATCCTTGTGATTTTGTGGGTGGGTTTTGGTTTATTTTTTCTTTTCTTGTTGATTTTTGTTTGGTTGTGGGTTTGTTTTGTTGGTTCTGTTTTGGTTTGCTTTGGTTGTTTTTTTTTTTGGGGGTTTTNNTTGGGGGTTTTTTTTTTTTTTACTTTTGTTGGTTGTTTGGGGTTTGGTTTGGGTTAGCTATTTGCTTTTTTTCTCATATGTCAGAATCTTCGACTAAATTTTGTGTTGCATGTCTCTGGAAACAGCCAGGTGAAAGCTGAATTTTATCAGATAGTTTGGGTTGATTGTTTGCTTTTTTTCTTGTATGTCAGAATCTTCTGCTGAATGTTGTGTTGCTTGTCTCTAGAAACAGCCGGGTGAAAGCTGAATTTTATCAGAGCATGACTTATTGATTTATTTATTTTAAAGCAGGCACACACCATTTTCTTATTGACAATTGTGTGTTTCCGTTTTGAGGCATTTTCAGTATTCCACTTTCCTCACTTTTTTTGGTGCCAATCCTTTTTACTAGAAATGATGCCCTGGCAGATGTTTTGCCCAGCAGGCTATTCAGCAGATGTAAAAGGTGGCCAATTTTGATCATAGATAATTTTTGCCTTGTGTTGGCACAGTAATTTACAGGTCATTATGATTTTATTAGCAAGACTCATGGACACAGTACATCTATCTGTTTAAATAATTAAAGCCGTCTTGTCTCGAATCTGAAGAATTATTTTTTAATGGACACTTGTGATGCATTTTGTGTTCTGTGTTTTCAACAAACTAGAGAAGAAATGAAATCTCTCCAGGAGGCCTTTCAGAAGCAGCTTAATGAGGCAGCTGAGAAAGCAGAAAAGCAGCAGGCTACCGTGAGTGACTCTCTGGATCTCTTTCATTATTTTGTTTGTTTCTTTTGTCTTTTTTTTTTTTTTCCCTTCCTTCTGCCTTGAAAATTTGCCATTAGCTCAAATAACCTTGGATATATTAAAAAAAAAAAAAAAAAAAAAAAAAAAAGGATTTAAAGTACTTGTTAGCACTCAACAAGCTTCAGAAGAAAGGAACTGAAAAAAGTTTGTTCAAAAGCACTGAGATCACTTCCTTCACTCAGTTCTGTAGGATCTTGGTGTGTGTAGGCAGGATTTTGGAGTCTTGGGCCCCTTCTTTTCCCTGTTGAGGTTATCTTTACAGACCCTCATGATCTGTCTATACCTCTGTACACTGTCATGCATCTGTGGACCTTTTTGGAATCATTACTGGTTTCAGCAATGAAACAGAGTGGCCAGTTTTGACATGGCAGATGTAATAATCACTTTAGGAAGGCACTGAGTCCCATTAAGATTTTATGCTTTAATGAAATTCTGTTTCTGGATAAATTGTGCAGTTGGTTGGATTTAATGTGCAGCAATGTAATGTTGTGGGGCATAAATAAAAATAAACCAGTTAGGAATTACTTAAATATTTAACTAAATTTTTCCTTTTGCAGGTTTTTATTAATTAATGTGATTTTTTAAAAAAACATCCCCCCCCCGCCGTTGTTCACAAGTTTGAAGGGTAAAGATGTAGTTTCACCTGCTTTTATATAGGAATATATTGTTTCACCTGTTTGCATACTTAGTAGATTTTTGGTACTTGTGATTTCGCCTAGAGAACAAAAATCCTCTTTTGTTCTTGAGGGGAGAAAAGTAGCAAACTAAATGCAGGGAACTGGTAGAGCATAACACATTTTGGGGGTCTTTCTCGATAGCCAGTGCTGTATTCATCCAGTAGGAAAAACCTTATTTTAAGATGTTTGTGTAATGAGGCAAGCTATATGGTCCTGAAATAAGAGAAAAACAAGAGAGCCTAATTTTCACTCACTACTTAGAACAGACTGGTTGGAAGTTGTCCTTTGCCAGGTGCATGGAAGCATTCCCACTAGCTTTATCAGCCTAATGAATACTAGCCCTACAAATTTAACAGGACAAACATGTTTCAGTGGATTTTGGTATTTAAGACTAATTCAGCTGTGGGTTAAATAAATCTACAATGTAGTGAATGGATTGCTGGTTCTTGTTCTTTGTGTCATAGTACTACTTTAAACTGGGGAGGCAGTGCTTTGTGTAAATTCTGTACACACCTTAGCACTGGGGAAGAGCACAAGATTTATTCTATGTGAGTGAATAGAACTTTAGGCAAAAATATTTCCTAGAGCAGAAACTTGGTAAAACCACTCTGAGTCTCTAACAGAATTGAGAGTGTTGTCAGCTGGTTAGAGAAACTCAGTCCTCCAGCTGTATGCTGAAGTTTGCCAATAATAGAATCTTAACTTTGTCATGGATCTTAAGGAAAGTAGAACTGTGTCCTTGGTTTGTGACATTTATTTCTTTATGCCTCGGGGTACAATCTGCATAACGAAGCTCACCAATACAGTGAGACTGAATGAATATTCAAAAAGTGCTTCAGATCAAAACCACAGTAGAAATAATATTATTACTGTCACACAGGGTTATTTTACACCTGCTCTCTCCAAGTGTTTCACATTTTCCTGAAATAAATATGAGTGCTACGAAAGAAGCTCTAGGTACTTTGAGGAGAGCCTGGCTAGAGGATAGGAGCTTGAATTTAATTCTAATTTAATGAATTGTGAGTCTTGTTTCTAATCCACTTTAAACACATTTCATTCTGCAGTATTTGGTGAAGTAAATCTTGATTTTCATCAGGGTAAATAAGAATAGAATTACATTTCTCAAAGCCAAATGAATAACACACAGGAGGGGGTTGGAAATACATATTTCTTTTCTGCACTTGCCAAAGATGAATTGTACAGTGCCTGCCATAGGTTAATTGGTTGTATATATTCAACAGGGACACCTGCCCGAAGGTGTTCTTTATTAGGTAAATGCAAAAAAAGCATAAGTAAGAATTTTCAAAAATTAAGTCAAGTTGCCTGAAAAATATCCTGGGAAGTATTCAAGGACACTGATCAAAGCCCAAGAACAAAGGAGACACCACAGCAATACATTACACTTTGCATTCTGCATCTAGCCCAGTGTATGGCAACATTACAGGTTGCCCAAATAGTTCACCAGAACCAAAGTCATCAGCATCATTATACATACTTAGCCATTTTCCTGGCTCGAAGAGAACGGTAGGCAGATAAAAAGTTGCTGTTTTGTGGATCTGCTGTAGTGTTAGTGGGTTTAGCCTCTCAGAGAGCAGCTAGGGAGCTGCTGCTAGGCGTTAACACATTTCCGAGTGTAGAAAGAGCAATTCAGACTGGGATAAACAAAGAGGAGATGTAAAGACATTCTTGTCCTTTACAATACCAGTCACAGTGGGGGCTGACCTGGTGTTTCTTAGCAAGAGTGAGCACTCTCTTCCTAGATTCATTGCAGTCTGCATCTTTGTGGCTCTCCTCTGGATGCACAATACAACTCAGTGGCCTTCTTATGAAACGGATGCCAGAACTGGATGCAGTATTCGAGGTAGGGTGTCAGCAGAGCAGAGTCTGCTCTCTTGCCCTGCTGGCCACACTCCTCTTGATGCAGACCAGGATATGATTTGCCTTCTGGGCTGTGTGCATGCATTGCTGGCTCATGGTGAACTCCTCTGACAAAAATCTTCTACTGATTAAAAGATAAATTGTCGCAGTGGCTAGAAACACATTTGCCTTTGTTTTTAGAAGTGTTTTATACTTCCTGGAATACTTTTTGCCAAAGGAAAGGCTAATTCCTACATTCAGTTATAGCCTAACCAGTTGTCTCTGGCATTTTGAGTTGATTCCTCCTCTGTAACTTGAAAATTAGACCATGAAAATGAATACTGAGCATGTTGGGGTTTCTAGATGTTGCCAGAATCATTAAGGGTTAATTAATGTGTTTCAGTCCCATCTTAATTGCTCGTGTCTTAGTCCTGAGCAAGATTCAGGAAGTCTGAAGGTAAGCAAATAAGCATACGGCCAAGCTTTGACTGCGAGCTAATGATGTTACGTTGGTATTCTTCCATCCTTCCTCTGTAGTGAATAACTAACTATTGTCTGACTCCTAGCATTAGATCAGCACCATCTGCTAAAGTATTCTGTATTTCGATGGGGGAAAATTTAATTTGAACATTTCAAGGTCGCAAACTGCTGTGAGTAAAGGCCACTGGATGGAAGCTGTTGCCTTTAATAAACGTAATGAGCTCTGAAACACACAAAGCTCTGAGTACCTCGGATGTCTGTCTCCAGGAGACAGCAGCAGTGTCCTTGCTTAATATTGCAAAGTTCAGCCTTAGACTAATATATTTTCATTATATATTTTCATAATTACAGCTAGATAGCAATTAAAGGCAGCCAACATGTGGAAAGAGGTGAAAGTCAAGAGCAAAGAGTGGGGAGAAAGGAAGAGATGAAGAATGTTTCATAGTTTCAATTTTCTGGATTCAGTGCCTTTCAATTTAGAGCTGGTTTTAAATGTCCATTCTTATTTCTTACGCTGTCAGGATGTGGTGACTGGAAGTACAATTTTTACATCTCTTATGGAAAGTAGTATTATGCCCTGTCCTTAGAACTGACTAAAAGCATCATGTAAATGGTCTGATCTGCCTTAAAGCATGAAATTATAGACACAGATGATGTTAAAGGGATATATAGGGTTATTTCTCTGTTACCTCTAGTATCCAAGCCCTGTACATCCCTCCTATGTAGCTCTCTATAGCTGCACCTCATGACTGAGTGATTCCTTGCTTGTTGGAGACTTTATTAGAAGACCTTTAAAAACAGTTATAATAAGACAGCAAAAAAATAATGACGTCTTAATTTATATTGGCATTATTTTTAAGAAAAGAGAGGAATGTTAAAATGCATATTTTTTAATAATTTAGGTAAGCTAAAGCAGTAAGTTTTTACTTTGTACTATTTGTACTATATGTGTCTGTATTAGTGATCTCAGCTACTATGTGAATAGTAATTAACAAAAATTATTGGTTTAACTGTCAGAGATTGCTGGTTAAATTAACAGTACAGTGGTGTCTTCAATACCTCTCCCCTAGAAGACCCAAGTTGATACTTGCAAGCTATTAATGGAAAAGACTCAGATAGCAATTTTGGTATCATATCTCTTTTATTATTTCATGTATACTCAGATTTAGAAGTGGAGTTCTTTGAGTGAATATTAATCTCTTTAGTGTCAGGCCAAAGAAAGGGACCACTTTAGTGGAAGTCACCATGCTCTTTTTGTCAGTGTTTAATGGCTATTGGCAAATCATTTGAATAGCTAAAAAAACCCAAAAACCTTCATGGGTATAATTATTTTGTTTTTCCCCCATTACTCCTTATCTGTTGTTTAGTGGGGGGGGTGGGGGGTGTTGTTTGTTTATTTTGTTGGTTGTTTGTTTTGTTGTTGTGTAAAATCTTCATGTTTATTGCACAGTATATGGGGACTAAATGTCAGCAATTGTGGATGTGATTGCTAGGCAAGTGCTGAATAGATTCATTTCTGCTAAAACGTGACCCTCAGTGGCAGCTTGATGTAGAGACAGTGCTTCCACAACCAAAGCACTCAGACAAAAGTTTGGAGGAGTTTGCAAAAGAAGTTCCATTTATTCATGTCAGGAGTCACTGATCTCATGGACACCCCCTCCTAGCAATCCATCTCCTTTAAGCAATTATAATGGTCTCTGACTTCTCTTTTGATACAGATGAGAGGGATGTCAAGTCCAGTGATGGTCTTTAAATTGCTGACATCTGTCTGCCTGAGTTTGGATGTTATTCTAAGAACAGCTATTATGTCACTGTCATTTTTGATCTGCATGACATCCAAACCATTAATCTCTAGGTCAATGTCTCCTTAATCTAAATGTGTTTTGTTTTCTCACAGAGATTTGGTTTTCCTTATCAAGTCTTCTGCAGTGTCAGGACTAGTTTCTCATGAACATAGGTAGTCATTTATATCAATAGGGGAGAGAGTGCAGCATGGGACATTGGGTGTACAGAAAACAGCATTTTGCTAATAAAGGCATCCAAAAGCATCCTTCAGAGTGATGGGAATCTGTTTTTTAATCCTAGTTGCTATAATTACATCCTCCTTTCACTGATTATGGTCCATAAGCTAAGGATGAAAGCTCAATCCTGGGAGTGATTTGTAAAAATGATCTTTTAAACTGGGTTTGATTAAACTCAGTCTTAGTTTTAAGATAAGAATTTCTACATTCCAATGGAAGTCATTGGATTAAAGACCTAATTTAAATGCTTTCATACATCATACATTTTATTCTACAGAATCAAGGGTTTTATCTCATTAGGACCAGCACTGTAGCAATTTAAAAAAAACAAAACAAAACAAAACAAAAACAAAAACAAAAACAAG
>VWZI01022230.1:650562-792478 GCA_013396835.1 Psilopogon haemacephalus
AAAAAAAAAAAAACACCAAAAAACCCAACCCACCACCAAAAAACCAACCAAACTGTTATAAACCTGATTTGATAGATATTCTTAGAGGATAAAAAAAAAAAAAAATCATAAAATCAGTTGATATTGTTGTAAAAATCCTTAGTTCTCTGAAGATCATGTTGGAATTCAGTGTGAAATACAAACACTACATATACTGGTGGAGAAGTGAAGCAAGCCCCTTTATGTGCACTGATTGTCTTCTCTTGGGTTATGCTTTCTAGTAAATTCCATGCTCAGTGCCTGCAGTCTTAGCAGATATCTAACTCTAGCTGGTACCAAACTGGTATATAAGCAGAAGTTTGATTTGGCTGCTTTGGGGTTTTAGGAGTTTAGGTTTTGGCTGTTTGGGTTTTTATTTATCTTTAGGTTGGTTTATTTGGTCATTTGTGAGTTTTTATTTGTTTTCAAAGCTGTGACTAGAGTGAAAGATAATGAATGGTTCAATTGATGTTTAGGTATGTTACAACTCACACACAAAACTTCTTTACACTTGCAGATTAACTTTTTGAAGACTGAAATGGAAAGGAAGAGCAAAATGATCCGTGACCTCCAAAATGAGGTAAGGGGATTGTCACCTCCATTCTGAGTTTACACTGACACAAAGCATGGTTTGGCTTTATTACTTAATAATTTACATTGTAGGAGAAAGGTAAAGCTCCAATGAAATTCTCTAAACAAAGAAATAAGAAAAAAAATGTAGAAACAGTAATTTATTGAATGTAATTGTTGCACAGCTCCATAGTCCATCTCTGAATCTTTTGCTGTACATATGAGTTGTGCTTTTGCAGAAAGAAATACTTAATTCAGTTCTATTAATCATTGGTACAGGGTGAAATCCTACCTGCAGTCTTATAACCTGCTTTAGAAACAAGTAGCAAGAGGAAGAGAAAGGAAATACAACCTCAGAGTTGCAATTCTTAATAAAATTTTTCAAAACCAAAACACTTTCCTAAATTGTTTTCTTAAGCTCTAGATTAATCCCACAATCCCAAAGAAAACATCAACATGTTTATTTAATTTTTGTTTGTTTTAAACTGAATTAATTTGAAATTTGTTCTTGGAACAGAAGCTTAAAACATTCAAACAGCATCATATTTTCCCTCTCCTTTATCTCCCCAAACACCTACCAGTCTCTTATTACTACTTCATCCAAACACATTCAGGTAGATAAATACTGTAGAAGTCTGCACAAATTATCTGTTTGTTTTTTTTTTCTTCTAATTTAACGAAATTACCTGCATATTCTTTTCTTTTCTTTTTTTTTTTTTTTATGTCATGTCATCAATTTGCAGAATGTTTCAAAAGCTGTAAGCACTTTTTATTTTGCACAGAACAGTATATGTGATTAAAGAAGCAGTGTGGTCTTAGTGCACCCTGGGCACCAGAAGCTCCAGAATTCTCTTCTTGGCTCAGACACCTAAAGGTGCCTTTGAGAAAATTTCAATGTGAGAGCATTGCTGAGTCCTTCTTTGTATCATCTATTATGTGGAAAAGGAAACAATAACTGTACCTACCTAACAGCTTAATATTAGACTTCATATATAATGTTTACTACTTCTTTAAAGAGGAGGTTTGCTAATATCAGTTTTTCTGGAATTTCAGTAGTTGGTTTTGAGGATTTCACAAAGGACTTAATATTATGTCGAAGATTTGACTGAATTTAGATGGTGTTATATTGAGGAAATGTTATGTCATCTGCATCTCCTTAGCTTGGAGATGAGGAGCCTGAGGGGTGACCTCATTCATGCTCATAAAGGTGTGCAGGTCGGTGTCAGGAGGATGGAGCCAGGTTCTGCTCAGTGATGTCCAATGGTAGGGCACAGAGGAACAGGCACAGGCTGGAGCAGGGGAGGTTCCACATGAACATAATGAAAAACTTTTCCACCGTGAGTGTGACAGAGCCCTGAAGAGGCTGTGGAATCTCCTCTGGAGACACTCAAAACCTGCCTGGATGCATTCCTGTGTGACCTGCTCTAGGCAGTCCTGCTCTGGCAGGGGGTTTGGACTGGATAATGTTTTGTGGTCCCTGCCACCTCCTGTGGTAGGGTCTGTGATTCAGTCACTGAATATGCAGCAGGCTTTTAGAAAACTTGTTTTTAAGATTAGATATATTATACATTTAAACAACTGGTAACATTTTATATGTATTTATTAAAAGTGCTAGCCACAGATAATGAAAATTAATTCCTTTCATTTCTACTTTTGTCCTTTACACGTTGCATTCACCCTCAGTCTGTGCTGACAAATGGTGAATTTTGCAATCTCAGTCTCTTCAACGACTTGAAAATAATTCCTTATTTAGTTCTGTTCTTTCAGCATGTGCCCTGCTGCCATTCAACTTTGCAATTTGGAGATAGGAATAGACAAAAGCCTTCCAACTAAATGCAGCAGCTGTGATGCAGTGTATAAGAAGATGACATTGTACAGATAGGCAATTTTCAGGCTATTCAAGGCTTTGGTTTAAAAAAAAAAAAAAAAATCACAAAAATAGTCCCTGTTGTGGAGGGGGAAAGTGCCAGATAGGATACATAGAGTTTGTGTCCAGAATTTCTTTTTAAGATGTCTCTAAGTGCTTCCTACAATATCAGCCAAAAAAACCCTAGCATCTGTCAGGCTTCCAGCTGTGGATTGTCTCCAGGCTGAACAACTACAGCTCCCTCAGCCTCAAAACGTAGCAGAAGTGTTCCAGCCTCCTGGTTACCACTGGACTTGCTCCATCAGGTCCATGTCCTTGCAGTGTTGAGGGCTTCAGAGCTGGGTGCAGTACCCCAGGCAAGGTCTCACCAGAGAACAGTGGAAGAATCCCCACTCCTGGCAAGACTTCTTTTAGTGCAGCCCAGGATGCCATTTGACCTCTGGGCTTGCAAGCTCATGCTTTTAGCTCATGTCCAACTTCTCATCCACCAGGACTCCCAAATCCTTTTGTGCAAGTACAAGTCCTTTTCCTATCAGTACACCTATAAAATAACAGAATGGTTTAGGTTGGAAAGGACCTCAAAGCTCAGCCAGTTCCAACTCCCTGCCATAAGCAGGGACACCTCCTACTAGAACAGGTCGCTCAAGGACTCATCCAATCTGGCCTTGAACACCTCCAGGGAGGTTGTGGATCACAGAATCTGATTTTTTATCACATTCTGTGCTTCTGTGCTCCACAACCTCCCTGGGCAACCTGTGCCAGTGTCTCACCACCCTCACTGTAAAGAACTTCCTCCTAACATCCAGTTTCAATCTCCCCTCTGCCAGTTTAAACCCATTACTCCTCATCCTGTCACTACAAGACCTTGTTAATAGTCCCTCCCCAGCCTTCCTGTAGGCCCCCTTCATATACCAGAAGGGAAGGATACTCCAAGGTCTCCTCAAAGCCTTCTCTTCTCCAGGCTGAAGAGCTCCAGCTCTTGTAACTTGTTCCTCATAGCAGAGCTGCTGCAGCCCTCTGAGCATCTTCATGGCCCATCTTCAGCTGAAAGAAATATATGTGATTTCCCTGAGATAAATGAGTCAGAATTCTTCCCTAAAAGTTGATAGATACTGTATATTCCCTACTGAAAGGTAATGAATAGTAATTCCACTTTGCCACATGGATGCTATAGTTGCCTCCCATTAGACTTTAATGTATGTATAAAAAAAAAAAGGTTTGTTCTTATTTAAAGCATTTAATTGCACTGGATAAAAAATAATTATTGAATTTGTCATATTACCTTTGGCTAAACTGTTTTTCAGTGTTTCTGTTTATACCTACATTAATTAATATTAATAGATTTATATATTCACAACAGTCCCATCTAGTTATAAAGCTGATCCAGTGGCTTTAATCAAGCCATGTATTTCTTAACTGCTCAGGCTGTGGCAGGACTTTGAAACACATGAATTGCATAAAACTGTGTGGGCAATGCAAAGTAAACCAGGAGTGGAAAATGCATCTGGTGTAGCTCTGGGTAGTATTTGTTCTTTTTTTGCTAAGAAGCACAGTTTTAAATAACTACCTTGTAAACAATACTTTTGTTCTATTCATGTATAAATTGTGGTTATAGCTTTAGCATTGAGTAAATCATCCTAAGCCAGAATTTTCTCCAACTCTCTGGGCTTAGCTGCACTAATAAAAGGTAAAGGCGCAGCAGTTTAAAGTCTCACCTGATCTATTGGGAGTTTCATGCCCTGCAGTGTGAATTCAATCAAATTGTATTGAATTATACTAGGGAGGGGGGAGGGGGAAAGGGAAGGGGAAAATGCAAAGAACCCAAACCTCCTTTGGTGAAGCAGAAATGAATTTTTAAGGGTTTAAGACTGTATGCTAATGCAATTCTAGATCAGTGAGGAGCTGAGAGTTTCTTTTCTGCTTATTCAAATATTACTACAAAACAGTCAGTGACTTCTTCCCATGCTTGAACTATTCTGTAGTAGCAGGTGGAGCATTTACTGTCCTCGCTTCAGGCAGGGCTGAAGGGCACTAAGCCATGTCATGTAAGCTCTACTGTTACCTACAAAGTTTTGGCCAGATGATCCTTGAGGTCACTTCCAACCTGGCAAGCTATGAAAGGAGGTTGTAGCCTGGCACAGGGTAGGTCTCTTCTCCCATACACCCAGGGATAGAAGAGGACACAGTCCCAAATTGCACCAGGGCAGGTTTAGGCTGTACACTAGGAAGAAGTTCTGCATGGAAAGAGAGATTGGCATTGGAATGGACTGCCCAGGGAGGTGGTGGAGTCACCATCCCTGAAGGAGTTCAAGAGGAGGCTGGATGAGGCACTTAGTACCATGGGTTAGCTAATTAGAAGAGTTAGGTGATAGGTTGGACTTGATGATCCTAGGGGTCTTTTCCAATCTGGTTAATTCTGTGACTCTGTGAAATTCATCAGTCTCCATGGCCTGCAGATAAAAATAACTGGTTGTGGTTTTTGTTTGTTTGTTTTTTAATTTGGCTGGTTTGTTGTTATCTTGTTTGCTTGGGTTTCATTTGTTCATTTAAGTATAAAAGCCTGTCTGCCTCAGAGGAAAATGATAAAACCTTGCTCCCTCTTTGGGAGTCCAGGAGACCTTATAGTAGCCCTCCAGTATCTGAAGTGGGCTACAGGAAGGCTGGGGAGGGACAATTTACAAGGTCTTGTAATGACAGGACAAGGAGTAATGAGTTTAAACTGGAAGAGGGGAGATTGAAACTGGATGTTAGAAGGAAGTTGTTTGCAGTGAGGGTGGTGAGACACTGGCACAGGTTGCCCAGGAAGGTTGTGGCTGCTCCCTCCCTGAAGGTGTTCAAGGCCAGGTTGGATGAGGCACAGGGGGATTGGAATTGGATGAGCTTTGAGGACCCTTCCAACAAACTGTTCTATGAATGTGGATGAGCAGGAATAGTAGAAGAGCAGCTTCAGGTATCATGTTCTGCTGAAGGAATTTGAATCCACTGTTGTTTCTTGAGTGAAGGAAAAGAAGCTTCTATTTTAAAAAATGATTCACTTAAAATACTTTATTGAAGTTTTCACTGACTATAAGGAGAAATTGGAAATGCAGTTTAATCAGTTGGAAATAGCTCTTAGGGGACAGTGCAGGTGATCATACAGAAAACAAATAATATAGCATCAAGATTGTCAGTGAGATATATTGGCACTGATGCAGTGGTAACTGCAGTGAATATTAGAATAAAAAAGCTTTTGCTTTTAAAAGCTGTTTGTTTTTTTTTTTCCCCTGTCCTTGCAGACCCAAGTGTGTAGGACACTTATTTTTTCAATTGCTGTTTTGAATGTTAATCAGCATTGGAGCATCAGGTGAGGGAATACAATGGAGCTGCTGTGTCTGGACCCCTCTCTCCCAAGGACTGCTATGGTTTTGCATTCCTCATTTGTTCTTCACATCCAAATGCAGGCTTTAAAGATTCACAGTTATGAACTACTAGAAAGTGAAGATGTTTGAATAAGAATGTGTAGGGGGAAAGCATCCCTAAGTAATGAGAAGGTCAAAAAGTAAATATATACCTGTTAGGACTCTCTTTTCATTCTGTATGTAGCCATATGTTTAGAAAACTTTGTCTTAGTTTTTGCCCAATATTCTTTATCTTTCTTCTCAATTAACTGCAGACTTGAAAAATAATAGCAGTGCTCTTTTGTGATCTTGCTGAAGTCATTCTGATGTCTTTATTCAGCTTTCCCAGAATACCTTATTAAATTTTTATTTTTCACATCCTTCTTCATTAGGTCCACAATTCCAAAATAGGTCTGAATTCTTTATTTTTCTTACTCATCTAGTCTGAGCAATAGGCTTTTTATCCCTGAAATAGTATATTTTAAATTGCCATTTGTAGTGGGAGAAAAAAAAAAAAAAAAAGAAAAAGAAAAAAAGAATAATTTCCAATTTGTGCCTTCATTTCCTTGCACAGGAAATTGCTTCTGGTAGTTGCTGCTCCTGGATACTGATGCTACATACCGTGGTGGTGTCTATAACCACGTTGAAAATCAGATGTTGCAGGTCTTTGGATTAAGGGAGGTGCTGGAGTTTTCTGATGATCCATTTTATCTTATTTTAATGTGCTCTTGTTTCATGCTTTCTGATTTTAATTAAGAGGAGGTGAGCAGGAAAATGTCCGTTTCACACGGCGAAGTAGTTTTCAGCTGAAGGTTGATAGTGTGTGAGTCTGTAAGGTTTGCAGTCCCCTCCTGTGCCTCATTAGCCTCTAGTTGTAATTTGGTCAAACTAAATACTTCAGCTGCAATTTGATCAAACCAAATGAAATATTTGGAGTGATAATGCCAATTATGTAAGGGTGTGCAGAATGGAAAAAAGGGTACCGGTACCAAAACACTTTGCTGAAACATGCTAGAATTACCTTAGAAAAAAGCTGCATCTAATAGTTCTAAGCTGCTGTTCATGTCCAGAGGAGGGCAACGAAGCTGGGGAAGGGTCTAGAGAATAAATCTTATGAGGAGCAACTGAGGGAGCTGGGGATGGTTAGTTTGAGGAGGAGGAGGCTGAAGGGAGACCTCATTGTTGTCTAGAACTACCCCAAGGGATATTGTGAAAAGGCTGCTGCTGGTCTCTTCTCACAGGTGACTGGAGGCATAACAAGGGGGAATGGCCTCAAGCTGAGACTGATGAGGTTTAGCTTGGACATTAAGAAAAAGTTTTTCACAAAAGAGAGTGGTCAGAGACGGGAATGAGCTGCCCAGGGAGGCGGTGGAGGCACCCACCCTGGATGTGTTTAAAGGTTGTTTGGATGTGGTGCACTTTAAAAGGCTTATTTCTGGATTTTCTCTCCCACGTTCCCTTCTGAACAGTGTTCAAGCATCTTTGGGCCATGGTTCTAGGTCAGACTTGGTGATCCTAAGGGGCTTTGCCAACTTGGGTGTTTCTGTGATACTGTGTCACTTAGCTGAGCTAAGGTGTCTGTTCAAGCTGCTCAGTACATGAAAATCTTTTTTTCCTGCCAGCAAAAAGAATTGGTTCTCATCTACTTTGCATCTATTTCATCCTGAAGCTGGAATATTTTGAAATGCAGACATTTTTGTCCCTGGGAGGGAAAAAAAAAAATAAATAAATCAACTTGCTTAGGAGGGATGTTCAAATTTGGCCAGCTCAGGCACTTATGTATCACTTTTTCTAATGAATAGCTCAGCCTTGCTAGGGAATTGCCTGGCTGAAAAATGTGAAAGCATTGATTGTGCAGCACAATGGGAACAAAACACTGAAATTTGCCTGGCCTTTTCCTGTAAAAGCACTGCAGCAATTCACTTTTACTTCAGTGACACTTAAGTTCACATTCCGTGTCCAGTTAACCTCCTACTGAGTCTTAAATGGAGAAATTGTTCTATTCTGGCCCCCGATGGCCAATTTTCTTTTATCCAGAAACGCTTTAAAAGGCTTATTTCTGGATTTTCTCTCCCACGTTCCCTTCTGAACAGTGTTCAAGCATCTTTTGGGGCTCCAGGTATTGTTGGAGAAGGAAATATTAAACAGATCAATCGACTTGTCACTAATTTTAGGCATAATAGCTGGTGAGAGTTGCATTGATTTTGTTTAGTTGTTAAGCACTGTATTGATCTCCAGAAAGCTGTTTTTATGGCTGTGCTATAATTTAAAAATACAGTTTTCATTAGATTGGCTCCAGGCGGCTTTGCCATATCTGTCCAAATAATTTTGCTCGTTTGTCAAGTTTACCTATAAAAATATTTTCACGGGGTGAATCTTCTCCAGAATCTGTTTTCACTGATTTGCAACCAAAACCAGTTAAAACAAGCACCACAGCAATGGTTTCATTGCTTCCCCCCACCTCTTCTTTTTATTTTCTTTCCCTCTTTCCCTCCTCCCTCTTTCCCTCCTCCCTCTTTCCCTCCTCCCTCTTTCCCTCCTCCCTCTTTCCCTCCTCCCTCTTTCCCTCCTCCCTCTTTCCCTCCTCCCTCTTTCCCTCCTCCCTCTTTCCCTCCTCCCTCTTTCCCTCCTCCCTCTTTCCCTCCTCCCTCTTTCCCTCCTCCCTCTTTCCCTCCTCCCTCTTTCCCTCCTCCCTCTTTCCCTCCTCCCTCTTTCCCTCCTCCCTCTTTCCCTCCTCCCTCTTTCCCTCCTCCCTCTTTCCCTCCTCCCTCTTTCCCTCCTCCCTCTTTCCCTCCTCCCTCTTTCCCTCCTCCCTCTTTCCCTCCTCCCTCTTTCCCTCCTCCCTCTTTCCCTCCTCCCTCTTTCCCTCCTCCCTCTTTCCCTCCTCCCTCTTTCCCTCCTCCCTCTTTCCCTCCTCCCTCTTTCCCTCCTCCCTCTTTCCCTCCTCCCTCTTTCCCTCCTCCCTCTTTCCCTCCTCCCTCTTTCCCTCCTCCCTCTTTCCCTCCTCCCTCTTTCCCTCCTCCCTCTTTCCCTCCTCCCTCTTTCCCTCCTCCCTCTTTCCCTCCTCCCTCTTTCCCTCCTCCCTCTTTCCCTCCTCCCTCTTTCCCTCCTCCCTCTTTCCCTCCTCCCTCTTTCCCTCCTCCCTCTTTCCCTCCTCCCTCTTTCCCTCCTCCCTCTTTCCCTCCTCCCTCTTTCCCTCCNGCTCTCCCTCTCTCTCGCGCTGCCTCTCTCTCGCGCTCCCTCACTCTTTCCCGCTCTCCCTCTCTCTCGCACTCCCTCACACTTTCCCGCTCTCCCTCTCTCTCGCGCTGCCTCTCCCTCTTCTTTCCTTGTTTTTCTTTATTTTTTTTTTTCCCTAATGAGCATCTCTCTCGTAAACAATTTAAAACATACAGAGTTTGATAGGTAGGGAAATGTTTCTTAAGTAAAATGATAAGGATTTCATCAAGGAGGTGCTACTCTGAGGTATTCCGGAGGACGTTTTCTTCTGTCAATTTACTTTTGTCCGTAAGGATCTGAGTAATATTTTATCAAATATAACTAGATGAACTCAGGAAAGGTCTGCATAGATTAAAAAAAAAAAACAAAAAAAACCAACAAAACAACAAACTGTCAAAATGTCAGATTCATAAGGTTCATCCAGAAGCTAGGCTGTCTTTTGGATGTATTGTGATTATTTTCTTTCAAATGTAAACTAGGTACTGAATTTCAGACTATAAATTTAATCCTGTGTGTGTCAGGTATCCACTTTCTGGTTGCGGGTTTGGGATTTTTTTGGAGTTTTTTTTTTTTTTTTTTTTTGTTTGTGCATTTATTTGGGTATTTATTAGTGCATACATTTAAATAAACCCCACGCTTTTCGTACAGATTCAGAGACATCAGAGACATATTTTTTCTGTGTAGGAGAAGCTAATGTGAAGTTTTAAAATAGCTTAAAAGTATCTAAATGCCAGCAGGTGGTTCACGGAGAGCTGTAATGGTTCAGGTTCTCTGGATGTGCCCAGAAAACTTTTTCTCTTTCTGCTGTTGGCTTGCTGACCTTATTTCCTGTATCAAAACGTCAGATCTTCTTGTGCCACTCTCAAATTCATCCCTTTGTAGCAGCTTTTCCAGCCCTTATGTTCATTTGATTTCAGTGGAGTTTTGCTCGTTTACTGAAGAAGAAAATGTGATCTTAAACGTGAAGTATTTCAGGAGCACTGAGCTGGAAAAATCCACACATTCTAAATTAGACTCAGCTATTGTCTCAAGTAATAATTTCTGGAAATTCATCTGTTTAGTCTTCCTTAAAAATGTATCAGCCTGTCATCCTTAATTTTGGCAATGGATAGCTGGTATCTGCAAGAAAATGGACTTTTAACCATAAAGGATTTTATACCAGGATCCGTACTGAGAAGCAGGTTACTGGGACAGGTCTCCTTGTACCTAAGATAATGTTTCAGCAGGGGACCATGAGATTTGCTGTGCAATGGTAGGTCTGGAGTGCTGAGTCCCTGGCCCAGTATATGCAGAGAGGCAGGAGATGCCCCATCCCTGGAACCACTGCAGGTGTCAAGGTTGTCTGGGGCTCTGAGCAATCTGTTCTAGTTGTAGATGCCCCTGCTGACTGCAAGGAGGTTGGACTGGATGACCTTTTAAGGGTTCATTTCCACCCAAATCTCTCTGGGATTCTAGCTTTGGGTGCTGTTCACTGGGAGTTGTCAAAAGGGATTCGGAGCTCTTCCTATCTAGAAAAACACCCAGATACCATAAAAAGCCAGAATGGAAACATTTTAATGAGAAATAGAGCAGTCATTAACAACTTCCTTCCCTTTGCATATGTGTTCTTTGGGGCTGTTTACCTGTGTTTTAAAGGTGAAAGCAAGACTGTAGCAAAAACTGCTGAAAACAAGGCTGCTTTCCTGTTGGAGTGAAAGCAGGTGGTAGGATTCTCTCTTGCTAATTTCCAGTATGTTGAATTCGCATAAGAGACTGCCTTCCACTTAAAATTATGGATATGGACAGCAAAGAAAGATTGGATATTAGATATATTAAAAGAGTTGTGTGAAACAAAATTCCTAGGAGATGTGATGATGCCTTGTTTGTGGCAATCAGGCAGCCTAAATGAGTGAGGAGGAGGAGCTGGATGGTCAATCAGCCTCACTTGCACTCTGCTGCATTTCTTCAGCGGTCACAGAGGCCAGATGAATACCATTAAGTTTCTGAGGTAATTCCCATGTATTGCCTGTATTAAATCAAGTGCTTGCTACACTGTAAATTTCTCATTTTTTCTGCTGCATAGAGTCTGCAGGCAGATTAAATTGAATAGATTTTTTTTCCCCTCCTTGAATTTCCAACAGCATTTTATTTTGTGCTTTATAAAACAATACCTTTTCTTGCTGAGCATTTGTGCATTGCAGCCATGAACCTTCATGTATTTGGTTTGGTCGATGCTAGCCACTTAGCATTCAAAGTTTTTATACTGATGAACTGCAAGCCTCTTTAATTGAAGATCTTGGCTCTTAGTCTTTCAAAGTCTAGTTACTCACAGTTGCCAGAAATATGAGTTTATGACTCTAAATCCTGAATATCCCTGTCCCTGGAGGTATTAAAAGTGAAGCTCGACAGGGCTCTGGGCAAGCTGATCTAGTTGAGGATGCCCCTGCTGACTGTAGAGGGAGTTGGACCTTTGGATGTCCCTTCCAACCCAGACTATCCTATGAATATGTGGCAATTAGGAATGCCATTCCACAATTTTATCATTGATATGGGATTTAGATTTTGAGAAATAATTATAGATTTCAAAACATGCAGCTGTTGAGTAGTAACTTAGAAGATTGCTCCCCTGAAAATCCAACTTTGTTCAGAACTATTGAAATCTATCTTGCAGATGAAAGCATATTGCTGTTGAGTAGTATGTGTAGTCAATTGTAGCTTTAAGAAGCACTGATGAGAAGTTCATATTCTGTGACCTCGAGCCAGATCTCCAAGATAGTTCTGAAAACTCTGTGAGCATAAAAGTTATTAAATGTGCTGGGCAGATGCATTACTTAGATTGCTTGCCTATGACTGACAGACCAATATTCCACTTGATATCACTGGATTGAGTAAATTACATTTTTACATCCCTTCTTTTCCAAGACAAGTATTAATATGAATCTGCTGACTGTCAAATTTGCTTTCTCATTCAAATCTATTAACACTTTATTTTGACTAAAATGAGAAGGAAGAAATCTAATAGGTGTTGAAACATAGATAAATTCTGCACAGCTTTTTTTAGGTTTTCTCTCAGGAATAAATATCCTGAATCTTTATGTATTTCATGAAAGCATGAAAACAAGGATTGAAGGTTGCATACTGATTGCATTGGGTTGGGAGGCACCGGGAAAGGTCATCTTATTCAGCCCTCTTGCAGTGAGCAGGGGCAACTCCAACTATATCAGGCTCCCCAGGGCTACATCAAGTCCTTTGCCATCCATGACCCTAAAATACAAAAAATTGTGGGTTTAGAGCTTCCTCTGGAAAATATGTCTGTGTTGGTATTGTATCTGGGATAGATCTGGCACGTGGGAAAGAATCCAAGCTGAGATCTTCCAGAATCTCAGTCAGACAAAACACGACAGCTCTTGGTTTGTGAGTTTGTGAGGTGAGGGCAAGCTGCCGAGTGCTGGTGAAGCTCAGACCTGCCCAGAAACACTGTTGGTTGTGTGAGCTTTTAACGCTGTGGATTGAAGCACTATAGAGGTGAGACAGAGAAGAAGAACAAACATCTGTGTATTTAAAGCGTTTATCTGTCTGATTACAGCTTTTAACGTGTGGCTTGTTTGCAACTTGGATTTTATACAATGTTGAAAAACACCAGCCCCAGTAAAACCTGCTGTCTGACACTTGATTCATTTAGCATTAATCTCTGGAAGTGCTTTAAGACCAGATTGGACGAGCCTTTGAACAACCTGATCTAGTGGGAGGTGTCCTCTGCCCACAGCAGGGGTGTTGCAAGGAGATGATCCCTTCCAACCCAAGCCATTCTATGGTGATCATTTCATTAAATCACGGTAGTGCAGATAAGTAATTTGAAGAAAATATGCACTTCTTGCACTGGTTTTGTGCTAGTTGCTTTTTCTTGACCCTTACTTTTGGTGGTTTTGTGTCACTCCAGAATCTGCATCTAATGAGCACGTAGTTGACATGCTTGGCCTTTTGCTTACCCAGCAAACCTTTTCCTCTTGTGTGAGCAGTAAATAATACAGGGCTGTTACTTCTGTGTATGCACCTGTGTTTTCTTAAGGTATTGTTGGGATAAAGAAGGTGTATTTGTCATTTGCTTTGCTTAGCTGTTGGTACTTTATTCAGATGGCAGATCTCTTTAGGACTGTGAAGGCTCCGATGCTAAGGGAATGCTACAACAATGTTCTCCATGGCTGTAGCTGCCTTTGACAGGTCCCTGAGTTGAAATCTCAGGTGTAAATTTCATGCAGTTGCGTGCAAATTGCAGTGTTTGTGAATTCCAGGCTTTACACAGGAGCAAGGGACCTGGTGCATAGTCATCTTCAATCACCAGACAGACAAATTAATTACTTCTCCTCTCCTCCTTTTGGTCTTACAGTTTTGGTTTGGTTTTTTTACATAGCCTTGTCATCATTTATCATATCAGGGTGCACCTGATGTGGTTAGCCAGCACTGAACTGATGTCTGAGGGCAGGGCATGTGGTCAGCTCATGAGTGACATTGCACATACTGATGTAGTTCTCAGAGGATGGACTATCCGGCTGAGTCTCTGAATGAGCACAGCCTGGTGGAAAGATGTTTAGCATGTGAATCAATCCTGTAAAACTGTCTCAGGGATATCTATTTCTGGACTGAAAAGTATTGCAGTAACATCTTCAAGGCAGCTGATATATATTATTAGGTGTTTATAGATGGTACCTGGCAAAACTTCTATCAAAAATTAAACATATTGGCCAAAAAGTTCTGTAACAACAAATCCTCAGCATGCTGCTACTGGGAGAATTCAGAAGACAGAGCCTATCAATATTCAAGTGAAGCTGAGTGATATGACTCCACAGAGAGCAGCGTGTATGTATTCCATAGTCATTTTCTGCCCTTCTCCTTTCATAACTCTGTCATTTATGTTTTAAGACAGATGTTGTGACAATTCTGGGTCTAAAATATGCTCCATGCAGCATTTCATACCCTGCAGCTGGTACAGCAGAAAAAGCGAAATAATAAAACAGAATGTAACCAGTATGACCCTTTACGTTTTTAGTGATAGTTTGGTTTTTTCAATGTCAAAGTGTGGTTTAAATTTAAATTGTTCTTCTTTGCATGTTTAGTCCAATTCAGCATCCTCCTTTCATTTCTGTCACTTTGCTGGAACAGAGCTCTCACCCATGTTTTTCTTTTTAAGCCTAACCCACAGCTTGCAGCTGCACCAGTTTCTTTTCACCATTCTGTTTACAAGCCTTGAACAAATGAAACGAAGGAGCTTGAGGCTAACATCCAACTAACGAAGTGTTCTGCTTTGTTGATCCCACAAACCATCCCCAGGGCGCTCACCCACCTCTACCAAAGTGGAAGATCAAAGAATTGTCAGGTTTCTTCTCTACATAATCCTCCGTAGCATAGGCAATTACTCTTCATTTCTCATATAAATTCTGTAAAATGGGATTCTGTATTTAATGCACTGCTATGATTTTTTAATTAGAATATCTGACATGGAGAGAATTAGAAATGGCATTTGCTGTCTCTTAACAAAGTCCTGGTGAAATGATGGGAAAAGTGCAACTGATTATTGAACCCATCAGATAAATATTTTTGTGCATGGTTTTCCCATTAATCAGGTATAAGGAGAATAAACATCCCCAGTCTATTGCAATTCAAATGAAAAACACCCTTGGGGAATAAAAAAGAACACTTGAAGTATACAGTTCAAAATAAACTAATAGGAGGGTTTGAGTAGGAAGAGACCTTAATGATCATCTAGTTCCTACTCCTCTGCCTTGGGCAGGGACAATTTCCACTAGACCAGGTTGCTCAAGGTCCCATCCACCCTGGCCTTGAACACTTTCAGGGCTGGGACCTCCACCACTTGTTTGGCAACTTGTTTCAGTGCCTACCTTCTGTCACGATAAAGAACTCCTGCCTTACATCCAATCTAAATTTACCCTCTTTTGGTGTAAAGTCATTGTCCCTTGTCCTATCACTAAATGCCCTTATAAAAACATCTCTCTCTAGCTTTCCTGTAGGCCCCCTTTAGATACTGGAAGGCCACCACAAAGTCTCCTCAGAGCTTTCTTTTCCCCAGGCTGAACAACTCCAACTATCTCAGCCTGTCTTTATAGGAAAGGACCTCAAGCTCTCTGATCTTTGCAGCTCTTTGTTCAATAAGTCCATGTCTATCTTATATTGGGGGCCCCAGAGCTATGAGGGCTGCCCTGAGCCTCCTCTTCTCTAGGCTGCACACTCCCAGCTCTCTCAGCCTCTCCTCACAGGGCTGTGCTCCAGGCCCCTCACCAGCCTTTGTGCCCTTCTCTGGACACGTTCAAGCACCTCAACATCTTTCTTAAATTGAGGGCCCCAGAACTGGACACAGCACTTGAGGTGTGGCCTAGCCGGTGCTGGTATAGAGGCAGAATGACCTCTCTGGTCCTGCTGGTCAGGCAAGGTTCTCTTACAAGAAGTTACAGTGTCTTCACTGACCATAAAGGCAAGGTGGAACTGCAGTTCTTATCTGAAAAACTTCACACAGAATGCAGCAAACTCAATTTATCTCTCTCAGAGAGATAGATGCAGTGCTAAACTGCTGGAATTAAAGCAGATGCCCTGTTTCATGCTCTATAACACATTTTTCATTATCATGAAATACAAAGCTAATATCCAAAGCAAACTGTGTGTCAATACATGGTGATAAGTCCAGATATTTGATTCTGGTGTGCCACTGTCTTTCTTCTGATCTCCCTCCTAAGGGTGCAGTGAAAGGCTTTGGTTTAACAGGAGATGGAAAACAGTTCATCTTGGCAACTGGCCCTGACACTCCCGCTGAACAGAGTCCAGGGTTTTTTGTTGTTCTTGGATTCACTTTGGGTTTTGTTTAAATAAGATGCCCACAAGAGAGAAATGTTCCGATGACGAGCAGGGGCTCAGCATGGTTTGATTTGCTCTATTCATCAGGGGAAAGGAGAGCCAAATTTATCTTGTACACAACAAATAACTGCTGTCAGACCTCAGATAAAATGTCTGAATTGAAGCTGATTGCTGGGAATAATTTTCGGAGAGAGAAAGTGATTTTCTTTCCTTGAACATACTTTGTGCCCTCCTGCTTTCAAAGGCTAGCAGGCAAAGCAAATTGTTTTGTACTGATGATGTCTACATTGTATAGTTTGTTCATCCTGGTTCAGTCTGATGCTGTTTCAGAGAGATAATGCTTGTGTTTGAAATCATGAAACAAACATAAGAGCCTTAAAGCACTCATCGGTGTGCCTAGAGGTCAAGAGAACCTAACTTCAGGAGATAACACTTCAGAATCTGTGCCTCTTGCATTGCTGGCAGAATTTTACCTTTCTGATAGTAGTGGTTATGATACATCAGATAAATTTTAGTCCCTGTATCTTCAGAATTACAATGACAATAAACTCATTTAAACGGTACCCGTGGGTAGTTTGTCACATTTAACAATGCCTATAAACACTGACTCTTGCCTCATGAGGTGTTTATTGTGTCTGCTAAATGAGGAGGGAATAGTCTGACAAATGCAATGTGCAGTTACATAATGAATGATTTTAATCAAATGAATTTGCAGAAAAAGAGTCAAAACTGCAACTGTAAAAGTTCCTGTACTGAGCTTTCAAGTGCATTGTTTGTGGGTTTGTTTTTAAGTCTTTGCCTGAGTTTTCTGAGGGGGTCATGGGAATTAAAACAAGAAAATAATTACTACAACCCCCTGTCACATCTTTCAGCCTTATGCATTGATACTGCATGGGGAAAGAGGGAAGGAGACTTGCATTTTATTGAGCTAAAAGTTAATATAATTATTTAGCAATATGAAGAGACCACTGGCATCATATTTATAGGTTTTGAAGAATGCTAAGCTAGTCATATCTGTCTGGGTTTTTTCTGCCCTCTCTCCCTTTTCTCTAGAGAGATGAGGTGCTCACCAGCCATGGCAGGAATTGCTGTTGTACTGACTTGGGGGCAACTCTTCAGATACTTTGTGGATGATCTGTCTGGCAACTGGTTTTAAATTCAGAAGAATAAATGACATAAATGAAGAAATTATTTTCCTAAGATAGGAATATAAAGGAATATATACCTCTCTAGCCAGCAAGGAAGGGGGCCTTTATTTCTCTGGCAGGTTCCAAAGGCAAAGCAGCTATGGCACTGCAGCTTCTGTTATGCTCTTTTATGTTGGTGGGAGATCTTTAAGTAACTGAAATGTAGAGTAGCTGTCAGTGTTCATATAATGAATTCAGCTTCTGTTAAGCCTGGTCTCACATGCTGAAAATCAGATCAGAACTCAAACAAAATATGTGAAAGTTATGTCAGTGTAAGAGGAGAGGGGGAAAAGAAACGTCCAGGAGCTGACTGACAAATTCGATTGGAAATGAGGCAGAAAGCTTTTCCCTTTTTTTTTTTTTTTTTTTGGTCAGTATGGAAGCTCTGTGCAGACTACGTTAACACATCTGCCAAGTTGTCATTGGCAGCTCTCACTTTTCTGGAGGACACAGAATAGACTCTACTCACATGTGCTACTATTACTTGAGTGTAGCTACCAGGACAGTAAGAATTGTCTTCACATGTTTATATTGCTATGCTTCACATTCTGCTGTAGAAAATGATGACTGCTGATCAGGATGCAAAGCTATTTTTGACAGTGACATGTGATTTGCAAAGTAATGTAAAATCACTCAAATTTTGAGGAAGAAGTTGTCATCTACCTTTGACAAGCTTCTGCTTACTGTGCCCTCAATAATTGTAACCTTTAATGCTTACTCTCATTTCTAAAATCGTTATTAAGTCTAGATTAAATCACGACTGTTTTGCCTGCATTCTGCTAACCCTGGGCTTTTGTGCTGCTAATAGACTGGATAACAAGGCAGGGTTGCTAAATACTCTAAAACCTTATTAAATCTCAAAAATGGAGCTCATCTCATAACTGAAAACATTTTCATTGAGTTTTGGTTTCAAACAAACTCTTCTACAAATGCACTTTTGCCAGGTTACTTTGGCACAAAATGTGAACATTGTGCCAACCATCTAATGCAATGTGTGTCTTGTAAAGGTGGCAGGTATTTGCACTTCACGTTCGGGGTTACTGCAGAGCCTTCTCGAAATAGGACATACAGAAGTTCCTTGCAATTAGTTAATGTATTAATAGAACTATTCCTTATAGAAGCATATAGGACATTTTTTTTTTTTCTATCCTTTTTTATTTGTAAGTCACTGAAGTGTTTTGGAAGGTTTCTGCGTGCAGTTCTGCTGCTGTGGAAGTAGGTTTTAATGCAAGTCATAGCCTCATAGAACCAGTATGAAGCTCTCTTACCTGTAAGAGAAGGTATTGTGCCATGATACTTGTGTCTCGTGTTCTTATCTGTGTCTTTGTTGGTGACTTGAGGATGTTATCTGCATATAAAATAAAGCCAGTGTGATCAAAGGTTTTTTTAAAAACCTTAATATTTCAGTTATTCTAAGTAATAAAACTGTGATTTCTTTTTTTTTTTCCTCCCTTCTTTCAGAACAAAAGCCTTAAAAACAAGCTCTTGTCAGGAAACAAGCTTTGTGGTATTCATGCAGAAGAGGTGAGTAGGGATCTTCTCTGTTGTTAGCATGCTCCAAATTAGCTTGCATCAAACTCTCTTGTGCTGAACTGCTGGTGAAGATCACTACACACTGTGCACATACAGTGACTGTTCCTGAAGCTCTCTCATCTCAACTCATTTCTGTAGAAGCAGCTCTAAGAAAGTGATCTGTGATCTTGTATTTTAAACAAAATAAAGGATGGACATGCTTACTAAAAGTATCCTTAGCTCTATAACATGTATAAAACTGATTCCCTTTCCTTGAGCTCCATGCCTGGACTAGGACAGGAACTGCTAAATGCCTCTTTTGGAAATTAACTTGTAGAGACAGGAGAGATTTATTATTATTGATTCCTAGAATGTTTCATTACCTCAAGGTAAAAAGGGTCATTGTATGAAAAGCAGGGGAAGAAATCTCCCCTCTGCTGAGGAGTAAGCTGGCAAAGACAGCTGATGATACCAAAAGCCCTCTTTTATTGCAAATATATAAATGCAGGTGTAACTGCATCAATGTGAGCAATCCCTTCAGCTATTCAGCTTTTCATGGAGGAGGATATTGCTATGTGTGAATCTGGTTTATTCATTTGCTTGGCTTTATAGGTGCTAAAATCCATGACTAATTTATGTGTAAGTCATTACACAGTGCCAGAAAGAAACAGAAGCATTAACACTTTTCTTCTTGACTAAAATGTTCATGATTATGCTCAAACATGTTTTCTTTATTAAAGACTCCACCTTTTAACTCAAAGGTCAACACTTCTGTGGTCAAAGTAGTGTTTTCTAGCTCTACTAACTACTTAACCTAACTGAAGTTCTGCAATCACTCCTTAAAGGCAAGAAATAATAGTTTGGGGATATGTATTTTTGGTAGCACGTCAAAATGTCTCTATATTTTTTTTGTTCTGTATCACCATTGTTGTTTTCAAACATGCCATAGAATATGAACACAAATATATTTTCTTCCCATGTTTGCTGATTAAAAAATTGGCATCACGTGCAACACAGCTTCATATTTCCCCCTCTTATGAAAGTTTGTTTTTCCTAGCTGTGTAACATCTTAAATGCTCGGTAATTAACTTCAGGATCTTTTCCCTCATTATGTCCTCTTTAATAGTTGGAGCAGAAATGTCTTTAAATCTAAGACCAAAGCCCAAGATTAAATTTATTGTAGTGTGACAAGCCTGGCTGTCAGAGAATTTCAGAAAACTAAACTGAAGTTAACTAATACTCAAGGCAGCAGATTGGGAGTGTAATTTAGACTTCAACAATCTCAGCCTTTATGAATAATTTATGAAATAACACCTGATGTAGTTATGGAAGAAAGAGTTAATCTAAGCTGATCTTGGCCGTTTGTTTCAGAATTTGTGTCATGTTACATTTGTCTTGAGCTTTTTGCCTGGCTTAGGCATTTACCTGAACAAGCAATTGACATTGATACTGGTTATTCTACACTTACAACCTCATCTCATTTCTGCTACCTTTCCCCCTCCAATCTTAAAAGGAAATATTAAAAACCCCTCTGATCTTATTGTCCTCATTTTCAGTCAAAAAAGATTCAAGCCCAGTTAAAAGAGCTTCGTTATGGGAAAAAGGATTTGATTTTTAAGGTAAGTTTTATTTTAATACAGCTACATAATTATTAGAGTTAATATAATACTGAAGTAATCTAGAAGTATGAGACCTGTCTTTATTACGCTGCTTTAAGGAATCATTTCCTTCTCACCACACTGAAAAGAGCTCAAAGCACCATCATGCAATTACAGTAATAACTTCTGATTTGGTTTTATTTTTGGTTTCTTTGGAGTAAGGAATATAAGGTCCAAAGCCTAAAAATTTGTCTGGTGTCCTTGTTTTTAAACAGACAAAAGCAGTAGCAAGTATTCAGTTTACGAGTATCTGTATTTGTGTGTTCACATAAAGCTACGTTCTCATTTCCTGCTGGTAACCAAAACTTATTACCTTATTCTCTAGGTTCTGTAACAAGTTGTTGATCTTTCTAACTGAACAATGGAATATTTTACGTAGGGTTTTTGCTTTTGCTTTGATTTACAATCCTCCATGGAAGTGTCAGTTATTGCAGAGTTAGGTAATGGCTGGCCTCAGTGATCTTTTCCAACTGAAATGATTCTATGATTGCCAACACTTAAAGCAAATCTTTCTGACAACCTGAGGAATGGAGTGTGCCTTAGATCCCTAGATCCAACTTCCTGCTAGAAGTTGAAACACACTTACAAAAAATGAAGCTTCTATAAAAAAAAAAGTTAAAAGTCCACAACTTACACAATCCAAATGAATATCCTGTCTAGCTAGCACATTCCAAAAAAAAAAAACCAAAAAGGGAAGTGTGAGGACGTTTTGCTGAAGGGCATCAAGTCCCTGCCAACAGAGGAGACGTTAATCACTGCTGAAGGAGGAGAAAGATTCAGCTCACCTGACTGGAGGCTGCTAATTGAGTAGTGCTTTTATTCGTGGAATGAAGGGTGAAGAGAAGTAGTCATCTCCCAAGTGAATAAAGCGACAATTACTCACAAAATAGTTTTTCTCAACGTGAAGTCCAAACTGCCCTCTGAAATTATTTAAGTATGCCTACTGTCTCTCTGTTGCATGCCTACTGCTGCAAAGCTGGGATGACTTTGGCCATTTAAAATGCACACTGTGGTTTGTCTTAATTTCAGTTGGTTAGTTTGGGGTTTGTTTTTTTTTTTTTTTTTTTTATTTTTATCATCCACAGGTTGATTTCAAGGTTTGGGTTTTTTTTTTATTTCTGGAACATTTATTTCTGATCATCACAAGACCCAAACTCTGGGAGTAGATTTAGACACAAGCACTAGCCATGGAGGTCATGTAGGGCTGGCCTCTTTTTGCTGGTGCCCGCTCATGGGCAAAAGGCACAAACTAGAACATGAGGATTTTCTTGAGCTTAGCTTGAGGAGGAATTTCTTTACTTTGGGGGTGCCAGAGCACCAGAGCAAGCCACCAGATGTGGCGTCTGCTTCTCTGGTGACTTTCAAAAGCCACCAATCCACCCGCATGAGAGGGTAGCGTGACTTAGATCTCCAGAGGTCACTCCAGCCCCTACCATTCTACAATTCTGTGGAGGAATTTCATCATATATATTTCCCGGTTAGGATATTGGATTATGTATTAACATAATTGATTTTTTATCCTTACTGAAACAAATCTCCTACAATTCCAGGGTTTTTAATGGTTTCATGCGGTTCTGGAAATCAGGGCTTTGCAAAGCATGGCTCATTTCAGTCCCTAGCAATTCAGGTCTATTAATTTATTGTCAGTGCATTATTTTACACCACAGTTCTGAGCATGAAAAATTGTTGCAACTCTTTTTTTTTTAATGAAGTGAAAAAATCCAATTTGAAAAGTTTCTGCATGACCCTGAGGATGTTGCCTTGAGGATACAGGTTTGCATTAGGGTGTAATGCAGTTCTTAAATGGCTTGTCTGAGCTAGTGTGAGACAAGGATAGTCAATAGCAAGGTGACTTAAACCTAGCAGCAGCAGCTCCAGTTTTAACTGGCACCTTACAGCTATTCAATCAACTTATAGACCTGGTCTAACTCCCACTAAAATGAGGAGCAGTTTACTATTAATATCAAATTGAAATTGATTAGGACTTTGAGTGACAGTTTCCAAATATTTAATTATAGTAATGATTTTGAGCATGCCCAGCAGGATTGAAAAACTTTTAAAACTTGGCCACATCAAGTACTGAGAAATTCCAAACTGCCCAAAGATCAGAGGTAAAAAATAGGACTTGATCCTTCCTGTATCTGAAGGGCTGGGGAGGGGCTATTTACAAGGTATTTTAGCCACAGGATGAGGAGTAAGGGGTTTAAACTGGCAGAGGCAAGATTGAAACTAGATGTTAGGAAGAAGATCTTTATAGTGAGGGTGATGAGACACTGGCACAGGTTGCCCATGGAGCAACCTGTGGAGCTCAGAATGTGGTTGAAGATCTGTGGTTCTGTGCTCCAGAACTCCCCTGGAGGTGTTCAAGGCCATATTGGATGAGGCTTTGAGGTGCCTATGGTGAGGGGGTCAGAACTGGATGATCTTTGAGGTCCCCTCAAACCTGTGAAAGACTTAGAAGCTGAAAGACAAGTCAAAGCCTCATCCTCTGTAAACAGAAGAAACAAAGGAAGTGTTTTCTGTAGTAACTATGGAACAGACAGAGAAAACTACTAGTGAGTTTTTATCTACAACAGTAAAAGAAAGCTGTACCTTATTCCATTTGGTTGAACAGTAATATGTTATTAATGACAGTTTTGAGAACTGCAGGAATGCGGAAGCTTCTGCTTCCCTAAAATAGGCAATTCTTGCAGAGAAGTTATTTACCTGTCTGAGTGTATTAGTTATTAGGGAAGAGAAGACAAGTTTCTTTATTTACTGAGTATTTAAAAGCATATTCAGAACACCAGCACCCACTACATTGCATATGCATGGTATAAAGCCAGATCTTCTCCTGAAGGACTATGCAGGAAAATCACAGAATTGCAGAAACATCCAGGTTGCAAAAGACACCCTGAGGATCACCAAGTCCAACCAATAACCCTATTCTACAAGGTTCACCTAAAACTATATCCCCAAGCACCATGTCTAAACAACTTTTAAACACATCCAGGGTTGGTGACTCAACCACCTCCCTGGGCAGCTCATTCCAGTGCCTGACCACTAGTGTTAGATGACAGAAAAGGCAGCAGTCCTTCTGCACAGGGCACTGGCTTCAAGCAAAAATGCCTCAAAATGCTTTCTCTCTATGAAGGATTATAACTTGCCACTGATGGGAATTTCCCTTTTGTACCTCCAGAGAAGGAGATAGAGAAAGAAATCTAGAGTTAGCCCTGTGTACACCAGCAGATAGCAGCATTTCATGAGGTGTCTACATGCATGAATGTTTGGGTGTTAATGCTGTGCTATATTAATGTTAACATCTCAGTGTTCAAAACTACAAAGCAGTGTTTCCAATTGCAAACAGATGTCAGATAAATGAACAAAACAATAAAACTGAATACTTTGAATTTTCCAGAAGAGTATCATGGCATAATTCTAAATATTTTATACCATGGGATTACTGTTGCTACTGGCATTAAAATCTGAGTAAATTTGCATTCACATAAATAGAGCAGATTTGAGCCCAGTTCCCACATAAAAATACACTTTTTCTCAGGGAAAAAAAACACAAAAAACAAACTATCCCTTGAGGCTTGGTCTTTTTGCAAGCAATTCTGACCCAATTCCTATATATTACTTGTAAAATTTATATCCTTTCCTCTCTCACAGGCACCACATGAAAAATTATGGGAGGGGGGAAAAAATATTCATTGCAGTCTGCATCAGCTTTTTTCTTCTTTATTCCCACAGGCACAACAGCTAACAGATCTGGAGCAAAAGCTAGCAGTTGCAAAAGATGAATTGGAAAAGGCAGCCCTTGACAAAGTAAGAAGTGTAATGTAATGTAAGCATGTTTGTCTCTATCAGCTGGGGACGTTGCAGCATAATTTAACAAAAACAAATTAAAGTCTTGCCGTGATTTAGATGCATAACTTAATTGCACCTACCTGCAAGTAATGCTGCTGAAATCAGTGGAACTAATTATGATGCATGAAGTTAAGTACAGCTGCAAAGCTGTTCAAGAGGAGGGCAATCAAATAAAAAACAAAGCGCTCAAAAACCTACAGAAAGCCAAAGGCTGCAATTCTTGGTGTGCAGAAGTACAGTAATGGGAATGTGATTGTAACCTCCACCATTTTTTATCTGAGGTTTAGGCAGAGTTCCAAGGAGGACACAATATAGAAACCTTTTATGAGGCAGCCTTTTATTAGGGTGGAGCTGATGTGACAGAGCTTCTGTAGGCAGAGCTGCCCAATTGTTTTGAAGATTAGGGTAGCTGGGAAGAAAGTATCATGCAAGTTAATCAGAAAGGAAAAAAAAAAAATCAATACGCTATCAAAGACTACCCTTTTGGTTTGGTCTTCTGGTATCTTCTGATATCTTCTTGTATCCTTGAGCGACCTGTTCTAGTGGGAGGTGTCTCTACCTATGGCAGGAGGTTGTAACTGGATGAGCTTTGAGATCCCTTCCAACCTAAACCATTCTATGATTTTGAGGTTCCATTAGGCATTTATAAAAGTATGCCCCTGGCACTCAGAGCTTTTTTCTTTTCAGTACAGCAATCACTGAAACCCTCTTCAGTGAGGATTTGCATCCACTGCAAAATGTCATCTGTGTAAGCAATGCACACAGTAGCATTATTCAAAGTTGTGTGTGCATCTGATGATATAGCTGGGGTTTGTGGCTAGCACACTGAACTGAACTGAGCTGCTCCATATATATATTTTTTTTTTTAAATAAGCCTATTCTTTCTTTACATAACGCTTACAGATGTGGTCTCTCACTAGCAAGAGAGAAATGCTTGCCCTAAATATCATCTGAACACAGTTGTGAAGGAGAAAGCAAAGAACCGTTGACATCAGGAACTTTTAATGAGGATCCCATTAAGGGATTCTGTCTGCAAATTAAAAGGGGATTTGCAGCACAGCTGACTGACTCCTCTGACCCTCTGTTTCTTTGTTTTGGAATATTATAGAATTTTAATTTAGGGCTCAGTAGGCTTAGCAGAAACACAGTGTCATCTTCTTGCAAGCCATCAAGAGAATCTTTTTGGATGCTGTCATTGCTTACATGCTACAACAGTGCAGTGGAAGCAGCAATCAAGAGTAAAACACACAGTGCATGAGATGGAAAAAGGCAAAGTTTGTGCCAGTGAGAACTATGAGCCAGTTTTGTGAGGCTAGAAATACCCAGGTTTGACCAGTTCTATCTGCAGATTAATAAGACTGTTTAAGCAGCAGGTACCTTTTTTCTCCTGGTTAAGAGCTTTTCTGTATGAGCTATGATCTGAAGTGGTCCAAGTGGCTGCTGGTCCATCTATGCCCTCGGCTGGGACACATACTTCCAGCTGAAGGAGCAGAAGGACTGTGTAAAGCAATGTGCATTTTTGGAACATGAGCTGTATTTTTAATGAATAATCAGATCTCAGACTGGGCCTATAAATAGGCATTAATTTATATTTTTACTTTGCGAGGGCAACGGACTTTTGTCTGCTGATGGTGGACTTAGTGTCTCTCAGAGGTCTGCACAACAACACTCCTCCAGTTCCCATAATGGACCCTTGGAAGACTGACAAATTTTGCATTACCACAGCCCAAATTATTCTGTACTCAATCCAGTCACACAAGAAGAGCACACACAGGGCTGGGAAATCTGAAGAGAGTATTTTGACCAGCAGGCAGCCTGTTTTGACCACAATCACATCCATGCCAGGTTATTGAAAACTTTATCAAATGACACCCCTGTTTCCCATAGCATTCCCTTCAGTTGTGCTCTTCTGATTTCCATTTATACAGCTCCTATCAGCAAAGTCAAAACTGAATTTTGCTACCCACAAGATGAAAACTAGCCAACCTACTCTGCTTTTACCTTTAGAATGGCAAAAATGGCTGGCTGTAGCCAAGCCTACTGGATGACAGTAGTGGGAGATGAGAGGATGAGAAATTAGCCAGAGGGATTTCTGGATGGGAGGAGTGTGGCTTCAGATCTGTGTGATTTGCCAGGAGCACTGAACTCATATTGTGCTGCAATAGCTGAGTCTGTGCCTTCAAGCAAAATCGAACAGTCTGCTACCTCTGGCAGTTTGATGTCTGAGCTTATTTCGACTTTGCCAAATGGTGATTTATGTTCTTTGTGCAGTCACTTCTTGAAAATGTAGGGGTAAAGACCCCACTGCATGAAAAGTACTACGCTAAGATCTTCTGTTGTCAGTTAGAAATTAAAAAGTCCTGGAGTTAGATGGATAAAGTAATCCTTTCCATTTTACACTGCCATTAGGTCAGAGGCATACCAGCCTGACTCAAGGTTCATACATTTTAATAACTAATTCATACGAAGTGCTGTACTCTTTGATGATAATCTAGCATTCCTCCTCAGTGCACACATCCTAAAGGAAAGACATTCAGTTTGGTCTGTTTGCAACCAAACCAAACCATTCCATCTCACATTTCTTTGATTTTTGCCTATTCTGATTTACATTAATGGTCTTTTCGTAGCTGGTTTTGATGCTACCGTTGATCCTACCTTACTGTCTTTGCTTGTTATAAGATACATTTGCTGGCTCCAGCTCAGAGGAAATTTATCTGCAGTTAAACATGGAATAGTTCCCAAAATGGTTTGAGTTGGAAGGGACCTCCAATGGTCATCTAGTCTGGGAACCCTGCTCTGCAGTGAGCAGGGAGATCACAGGATCACAGGATGTTAGGGATTGGAAGGGACCTCCAAAAGTCATTTAATCCAACTCCCTTGCAGTCAGCAGGGTCATCCTCCACTAGATCATGTTGCTCAGAGCCTTGTCAAGCCTGACCTTGGATACCTCCAGGAATGGGGCCTCAGCCACCTCCCTGGGCAACCTGTCCCAGTGTCCACCACCTTCATGGTGCCAAACTTGCTCCTAATATCCAATCTAAATGTTCTCTTCTCTTATTTCAAACCATTGTGCTCATCCTATCACTGCAGGACTCTGCAACCAGTTCCTCTGCAGCCTTCTTGTAGTACCCTAGAGCTACTGGCAGCCTGCTCTTAGGTCTCCCCAGAGCCTTGTCTTCTCCAGGCTGAACAGCCCCAGCTCCCTCAGCCTGTCCTCACAGCAGAGGTATTCCAGCCCCCGAACATTTTTGTGGCCACTCCATCAGATCCTTTGGAAAATGAACTAAGCTAAGGTGGTGTATGCCAAATACCACTGCGTAGGATCTGGATAACTGTGAAGTACCTTAGTACTGTATATGCAATATTTCACACACATAGAGTGTATTGTTATGTGTACATATGTATTGCATCACATTTTGTCATGGTATAGCTTGTTTTATGTAACTTCAAAAAACTGTGGGTTGAAATGTGCTGATGTAGCCTATATTTATAGATGCCTTATAAATAATAACAGGAAGATTTTTTTGAGGTTTTGCTAAATTCAAATGCTACCTAACTCCCCCTGAAATGAGCCTAAGGAAGTTACCTCAGTATTTAACACCGAGCTTTGTCTTGCTGTGGTGGAGCAAAGATTTAAAGTCAGATTTTGCCAGTTCTGTAATTCTCTCAGTGTTCTCAGCTCATTTCAACACCAGACTGCTATTTTCATTAATACACCTATTTGTATTTCTGTGAGTAACATAGCAGTAACAAGAGTCACAAGTACTTCAGCACTTAAAAGTTTTAGCTCAGTGCTGACGGACAGCAATGGAGCTGGGCAGTGATATTCTCAACAGACAAGAAAACTCTATGGTTTATTTATTATACACTACATGGGGGAAGTCATCTTTGTTGGATTACAATCAATCTTTACACCCTGTGGAGGAAGAGCAATGATTCTGAACGTTGTAAACAAGACCCCATGCTAAGCCTGTGCCTTTGCAAGAGTCACAAACATTTACTTCTCTGACTGTCGTGTGTGAAAGTATGGCTACTGGATAATATTTGGTAGGTTGCATTTTTGTTTCTTTTCAGGTAAAATATTTGCTAACGGTCTGCAACCACGTGGATAAAACTACATGGAGGAAAGGGATGAGGGCTGTGACTTTCTGGGTTGTGTGTAATCCACAGCAACCTAGCCATGGGAAAAAATACTGCTTTAAACAGCCTTGATTTCTTCCATTAATAAGGAGCAACAGCAACTGCTCATAAAAGTTTGGTTTAAGGCAGAGAGAGAAAACAAGCAATTCTGTTTCTAATAACACAATTTAGAGAGCTGATGGTTTCTTATTTTCCCCAGGAGTCACAGCTGAAAGCTCTGAAGGAGACGGTGCAGCTTTGCTTGTCTTCTGTTCTGCACAATCAGCCTCCCGCTAAGAATCTAATCCCTTCCAAACCAGCTGAGAAGTTGACATCCCCAGTTACAAAGGGCTCCAAAGTGCCATTCGAAGTGACAAGCACCAAGGTGAGATTTCTCTCTCAATTTTTTTTCCCAAACATGTTTGAAAGTTCCTCCTTTTAAGAGCATCAAGCTGGAACTAAGGAGGATTTAAAATTCGATGGAAGATTAGGGTGAATTTTGAGGATAATTTTAAGCCCGTTTCTGACATCGCTAAACTTTGTGTGAAGTTAGGAAGCTGCTACTTTTTTTGCTGAGAAACAAAATTCTGTCTATCACTTGGTAAATGGACCATGTCTGCATAACAAATCTACAAGGAAGATGGATTTGCATCTGAAATAAGGCAGGATGTTAATTCATGGGATTACTTACCTGTTAGGCACTGATAGTGAGTTTTCAGTAATCTAACACTGAACAGTAAGACAGATTTTGTTTATCATAATTTTTTTTTCAATAAAGATGACTCATATAAAATAGCCTGGGACTACCAAATCAAATTTGCCTGAAAGGTTCTGTCTAACTGATAACAGCACACATAAAGACTATTCCAAAATGCAAGACGGGAAAGGCAGTCTAGGAGAAAGCAAAAGGAAAGCAAAATTATGATGAAAACTGTTTAAATTCAGCATTTTACTGCAGTCAAGGTGTACAGTGATTAACACCTGTGCTGCTCATTTTCATCTCCACGGTTGCATGTTACTCCCGAATCCAGGTGATGCAGTAGATTTAGAAATTGGTGATCTCAGTGAAAAACAAAGTTTTGCAGAAGTGACACTTTAATATCCTCCCTAAATTCCAACTCTCTCCTGAAAAGCAAAAAGGAATTGCTAACTCATAGCCATCTTATAATTTGTATGTGGCAGCTGCTGATCTTCACTATTAGTGAAGAGGCTGAAACAAAACAAAACAAAACAAAACAAAAGTAGTAATATTTCTGAATGTAATTAAAATAGAAATATCATTTCAGAAAACAGAATATCATTGTAAACGGGATCCCACATTCCTGCTCTCACAGTAAAGACTGTTGTTTCCTTAGTAACTTCTACAGGAAGAAACCTTCATCACCAAAAGTTCCTGCCTCTGGAAACAAAGCACTGTGCAAATTAGCAGCAGGCACGTGGGGATATTAGTGCTCATTTAGGTTAAGATTGCTGGTTCTATGTTCTGCAGGAGAACAGACTCTTCTTTTGGAGGTCATACAGTCTGAGCTTCACTCTGGGATCTCAGAAGCACATTTTTCCTAGCTCATGTGGCTGCAGAATTCCATCTTGTTCTTGTTGCCCTTCTCTTCAGGTTGGAAGTGTCTGTGCCTCTGTCAAGAATGCAGAGGTCTGCTGAAGGGAAAGGCTCAATAAGCCACTATGCCCATGTTTAGGGTTGCTGTAGGGTCAGAGACTTGAAAGTGTTTGAGGTTTCCGTGGTTTGGGAAGAGTTACTGTAGTGCCATAAAGGAAATGGGAATACAGTACAGAGATTAGAATTAAATTTGGCAGAAACATGGGAGTACCTCTTTTTTTTTTCATGGTCATATATCTTTTGTGTTTAATGTTCCTTTTGGTAAAATATATCAGTATTTCCATGCTCCAGCTTTTGGAGAACCAGCATTTAGTCCTCTATATGGAAAAGTGCTTGAATAAGTTATGCTGCCTCTTTAGTAGACGATGCTCACATCTCTCTGCACTTGGCATGTGCCATGAAAATGTCTGAGAAAATAATGGCCTGCAATCCTCTTCTTCCACACACTGACACCTCATTATTATAAATCTGTGCATTATCTGTGATTATAAACCCACTGAAATCTGCTGCTGTGAAATAGGTTGCCAAAGAACCCTAGTCAGTCCATAATTACACCCTCTGTACTTGAGCTGTACTGCAGAAGGGTTTTTTTAATGATGACATCCATTCTTATGTATCTTTTCCTGGCCATTTGCTTCCTCTTACAGACCAACTAAGTCTAACCCCAGATGTATGGCTTTCTCTCTTTTTATTTTTATTTTAAATTAGATTTTCTTATATGTTTTGCTATAGCAGGGCAGTATTTTTATGTGACGATAAATGTGTTTGCTTACTTAGTCAAGCTTGTAAAAAATGGGAATCTCAGATGAGCAGCAGTTGTGCCTCTTGTCGTGCCTGATAAGCAGCAGTTTCATCTTCAGGAAGGAAATTATTATTTCTCTGGTAAATATGTTATTTCAAAGATATTCTCATCCAGCCTAAAAATTGCATACAAAAATGTCAAATGCATTTTTAATCCACCTTAGGGTCCATCAAATATTGCTTGATACCTGTATCATTTGGCGACAATCACAGGCCCACAGGATGTCAGGAGTTGGAAGGGACCCAAAGAGATCGTTGAGTCCAATCCCCCCTGCCACAGCAGGACCAGACAATCTAGCTCAGATCACACAGGAACACATCCAGAAAGGCCCGGAAAGGCTCCAGAGCAGCAGACTCCATAACCTCTCTGGGGAGCCTATTCCAGTGCTCTGTGACCCTTACAGTCAAAAAGTTCCCCCTGAGTTTTGTGACATGTCCTAAATGAGTTAATATTTGCAATGTGCAGGAACATAAAATAGAGAATGTACCTTTTGAATTGGCACTAATACTTCAGACCAAAGCCATTTCACCTGTCATGTACCTGTCATAACACCAATAGTGCTGCTGAAAGCATTGACCGTTACAAATGGGCTTAGGGCTCCATGCATGCGAGTTCTAAGACACTAACAACTAAGCCAAGCATAACCAGAAGGCTGATCATTAATCCTGAACTATCAGGTCTTTAACTTTCTGAATTGTTGACAATCACTTTTGCTGTGTAATGTTGCAGCAGTAACCATTCTGTGTTCTGACAGTGGAAAAATGTTCCTAAGCTAGTTGAGAATTGTTGGACATGGCTTTTGGTGTAGCAATTTCCTTTCCCCATTCCCATTACAGAGGTGATGAGGAAAGAGAAAAGCTATTAGAAAGGAAGAAGGCTGAAACTCCATTTTCCTTTCTTAATCTCTAGAGGAGTTCCAAAGCACCTGGGTAGTTAAAGGGTACTGCTAATGGATGGAAACCACAGCATCTCCTAAGCTGCCTGCTGTTGGACATGTGGGTTGCATGAATCCAGAGCTCTGGGACTGGCTTCTTGTTGAGGCACCTTATGCTCTTACTCTGTCTTGACATAACAAACAACTCTGTGAATTTGTATGGAGTTAGCAGATGGAATGCGTTTTTTTGCTTTGCTCTGTTTTAATTCATCTTTATAAAAAGGTTAAAAATACACCTAACAAAAAATCATAACAACAACTATAATTCAAATATGTACAGTGTGAAGTTACCTGCACTCTAAATACACCAAAATGCTTTAGTGAGACTGTGGAAAATTAATGGCAAACCACAGTCAGAAGTGAAACAGAAAAGAAAACCAAAACGTCTATTTCCAGCACCAAGGTTGAATACAGAAATGATGGGAATGCAGTGACACGTATCAGAGTAATAGTGACTGCTTTGCTCCATAGTGGTTTTGCCTAATGCAAAAACATTGTTTCATGTATTCCCTAGATAAACTCCCTCATTAGGAATGCCCTGAGGTTCTCATGTGCTTTGTGAGCTGCACTGCTTTAGCAGTGGAAAGACACAGTAATTCAAACTAAAGAATAACAGCCTCTCCCATCTTGTACATAGCATAGGTGGAAAGAGAAGATATGAACGCTACTTCAGTGCCCTGGTCTTGATGAAGGAAACTCAGGTTGTATAAGAATGAGAACTCTCCTTCTGTAGAAGTGTGCAATGCAGATTGATAGGGGAACTACCACTCTGTTTTAAAAAGATTTAAAGATCTCACAAGAAAATGTATTACTTCTGTGGGAGAAACTGCTGCAAGGGGCCATTGCCTCTCTCTTTGATCTATTCTGAATATTTTGGACTCCAGCATGCACTGATCAGTGTAAAAATTCAGAGGAATTAAAGTACTGTGGGGCACCCTTGTTTTATCTGCAAATAAGTACTTCCTCCCTTCCCCATCAAAGTTGGCTTGGGGAGCTTTATATCTTTGTCAGGTCTAAGGAAGTGTTTTTGTAGGAACAGGAACAAGAAGAGCTTCTGATACTCTTCAAAGGAAGTACAAGTCTGGAAATTTTGTCAACAGAAAGGTAGACCCTGAAAAAATATTTTAAATGGCCATACAAGAAATTTTGAGGCTGAGCTTTCTGTGTTGGTACAGAAAACAATGTTGGTTGCTGTGTCCAGTTCTGGGCCCCCCAGTTCAAGAAGGACATAGAACTGCTTGAGAGAGTGCAGCACAGAGCCACAAAGATGCTGAAGGGTACTGGAACATCTCTGTTACGAGGAGAGACTGAGGGAGCTGGGGGCTGTGCTGCTTGGAGGAGGAGACTGAGAGGTGATCTCAGCAATGTTTATAAAGGGTGAGTGCCAGGAGGCTGGAGCCAGGCTCTGCTGGGTAATGCCTATTGACAGGACAAGGGGCAATGGATGGATGCTGTGGCATAGGAAGTTTTATTTAAACATGAGGAGAATTTTTTTTTTTCCTGCGAAGGTGACACAATACTGTAACAGGCTGCCCAAGGGGGTTATCGAGTCTCCTCTCTGGAGATATTCAAAACCCTCCTGGATGTGTTCCTCCAGTACAGGAGATCCTGCTCTGGCAGGGGGGTTGGACTGTATGAGCTTTGGAGATCCCTTCCAGCCCCTGTGAAATTGTGTATTTATGTTAAGTTCAAGCTCACAGTTATTCAGAGTCATGCTGGCCTGGGGAAGAGTGGCTGGAAAGTAGCTCAGTGGAAAAGGATCCATGGGTGCTGGTGTACAGCCAGCTGACTGCGAGGCAGAAGTGTGCTCAGGTAGCCAAGAAGGCATCCTGGCCTGGATCAAACCCAGACATTAAAAAAACAGGTAGAAATAGCACTCTGGGACATGGTTTAATGACCATGGTGGTGTTAGGTCAATCTTAGAGGTCTTTTCCAACTGAAATGATTCTATGCTTCTAAATTTTTCCTCTGCCCAGGTTAATGAGATATCCCCGAGATCTGCAGTGTCAGTGACCTGTAGATCCCTGCATCCAGCACCAGGACTGGATAACTGTAATTAAAAAAGACAATTACTAAATGCAAAGTCAGCCACATTTCATAATGCACCCTAATGACATACAGCCATATAACCCTTCCCTAGCACATAAACAGTATGAGAATAATGTAACACTGAAAAATTACCCTATCTGGTGTGGTAGAGTTCAATTTCAAAGAGAGTTAGGAACCCAGGTTTCTTTCTGTGGTATTTATCATGGAAATCTCAGGTGCTGTGATTATCTGTAAGGCTAATGTAGTAAGAAATTTGGGTTTAGGAAGATAAAAGGTAATTTAATTGCAGAAGCATGATTAGCATGACACATTTCTTCACCTAAGTCTCTCTCCCGTCTCTTTATAGCTGTCTTTGACCTCATACGCTTTTGTTTTCATTTTGTTTAACTAGATACCAACCACAGTCTTGCATTATTGTTGTTAAAGATGACTCAGAAGAGTGTGGCTGCTCTTCCTCCTATCTCTTAATTCCAAGACTTGTTTTGGGTTGAGTATGCTTTTGCTGCTGCCTCAGAAAGCTCCCAGAGAACTTTTTTACAGCTCTTTCTCTTCAGTGACTAATTTTTAATAAAATTTTATTACATGCTGAAAAACATTTAACACCAGAGATCATTATATTGAAAGCTGAAGCCATTTGCTTTTATTACTTACTTTAAAGAAGTCTTCATTATTAGCACATTATCTTGATAGTAAATTAGTTTTAAGGATTTTTTGGTTTGTTTTTTTTTTTTCAGCTTAGTGCAATCAAGGGAAAGTGTAAAAAAAAAATTAAACACCTGGCATCTCTTGTTTAGTGCATAGCAACACAAGAAGGGCCATGAGGATGATCAGAGGGTTAGAGTGCATCTCCTGTGAGGAGAGACTGAGGAAGTTGGGGCTATTCAGTCTGGAGAGAAGTCTCCAAGGTGACCTTATTGTGACCTTTCAGTATCAGAAGGGGGTCTACAAGAAATCTGGGGAGATAGTGATAGGACTGGGTGGGGGCCGGGGAGGGGTGGAACAAAGCTAGAAATTGATGGATTCAGACTGGGTGTTAGGAAGAAGCTCTTCACTATGAGGATGGTGAGACCCTGGAATGGGTTGCTCAGGGAGGTGGTGGAAGCCTCATCCCTGGAAGAGTTTAAGGCCAGGCTGGATGAGGTTCTAGACAGCCTGATCTAGTGCGAGGTGTCCCTGCCCATGGCAGGGGGGTTGGAACTGGATGATACTTGTTGTCCCTTTGAACCCTGACTGATTCTGTGATTCTAATACCATTCTCCTTTAAATTTTTAGTGACATGATCTTTATAATCATTGGCATTTTGTTAGCTATTTGAACTCACTCATTTTTGTTGCAGAGTCTAAGTAGCTGGACTGGCACCTTACCCCAGGGTTTGACTCTGAAATTAGCTAATGAGCTGGAGAGGTAACAGGTAACCACTTGTTAATGCATCTTTGTGGCTGTTAGCTGCAGGTCAGCTTGCTTTGTATGAAAAATGCCCCAAAGTCTCACTCTTAATATGCTGTTCCAATCCCTAACATTCTGTGATTCTGTGTAACAGTTCAACTTCTTAGGGCCTTCAGGCTCCTCAACATCACATTCAGCTGAGCTGTGTGGCAGCAGTTTTGGCTAGAACCACTCCATGGCACTCTTCCTCACAATCCATCCCTTGTGTGAATATTAGCCTTGAAGGCAGCAAACTGCTTTCCTCTCAAATTCCAACTGGGGAGGTAATATCATAGTTTAGACCATCATGAAGTTTGTTTAGCACAGCTCTAGTTCCAAATTATGACATCTGAAGAAAAAAATACACTCAATCTGGTGATTCCTTTCTGTTTCTGTTGCTGTGTGGCCAAACACTGGACTAGGGAAATGCTAAGGTGGAAAGAAAAGGTTGATGTCTAACTCCCACTGCAAGTCAAGTGGGAGAAAGAAGTGAAAAAAACAACATCTCTGTTTCATGATTTTGAGATTAGACTTGCCTCAGTAGAATTGAATAAAATTGTTTCAATGTGAATGCAGAGCCAAAAATAGCAGAAGCACATCAGCTAGTTTCTGTTTGAAGTATTCTACAAATAACAAACCAAAAAAAGTTACTGCATAAAAACTCTGTTGAAAGGCAGGAAATTAGCTACATAAGTGCCAACAACAATTAAGCTTGGCCAAGGTGACCCTTCATTCTCAGATACTAATACTGTGCCTACATATTGCAGAATATTCCATTTATTCTGTCACACATGCTGATCTGAGCTCTCCAATGACAGCACAGAAGGCTAAACCTCTATTAGGAAGACATTAATAAGCTCTGCTTATCTCCAGATACATCTTTTGGAGATTAATAATGTATATATTATTTAGTGAAGAAGTTTTGGTGGTTGCTTTTACTCTCAACATGCTAGGAGCTCCAGAGAAATGTCTGAATAATGATGTGATAGACAACAGATAATAAAAATCCCCAAGTCCAGACCCTCCTTGCTCTGCAGTATAGCATTGATATACTCACTGATGTTCTCACAGCCTCTGCTCTGCACTTGGATATTTTTAACTTTTAAACTGTTGTATGTGGTATATTTCTATAGTTTTTGGTGGGAGTTGGAAGATGCCTGTGGGGATCGTCTAATCTCCAACTCTCCTGCTACAGCAGGCTTAGCTAGAGCGGGTTGCACATCACCATGTCCAGGTGGGTTTTGAAAGTGTCCAGATCAGGAGACTCTACAACTTCTCTGGGCAGCCTGGTCCAGTGCACTGGCACCCTCAAAGCAATTTCAAGTCAAGCCTCCTGTGTTCTTGTTTGTGCTCTTTGCCCTCTGTATTGTTGCTGGACACCACTGGAAACTGTCCAGCTCTGTTCTTGTGAGCTCCATTCTTTAGGTTCTTTTCATCCTGATTTACATCTCTTCCAATCTTATATTTTAGATGCATGTGATATCTCAGCCTAAAATGTACTCGCTCACTTCACCTGTTTAGGATCTGAAAGAATAGCTCTATTTGTTGGGAGATGAAATCATCTCTGGATTTAAGCACAATATTCTTAATTTCAGTTGACTGATACTTCACTTACTGTCCCTGTGTGGGGCAAGCCATGAAAAATGCAGCCTGGGCAGCTGAATGAAACAAAGTTCTTTCCTATTATTCCCACTGATTAAGTGATCCTGCAGTTTGCCATGCAGTACTTGTGCTTTGTCATCTATGAAATAAGGGACACTGCCTACTGCAAAACACAGTAGGAGTGTGCTATTTTGAGTGTGCTGTTTGTGATTTTTTTCATGGTTCCAAACAAGTTTCAATTTATGATATGAAAAGCAAGAATTAAAAGCAGGGAGATAAGATGGAGACAAGCTGGCATGAATAACTCTGCTGTTTTAATGGCATGCAATCACATTATCAAAATATATAACTGTATTTATTTCTTCCTCATCTCCAGTCTAAATCTGCCCTTCCCAAGGTTCAGTCCATTTTCTCTCATCCTACTACTCCAAGCCCTTGTGAAAAATCTCTTCCTGCCTTCTCATAGGCTCCCTTCAAGTACTGAAGGTGACTATAAGGTCTCCCCAGAACCACCTTTTCTCCAGGCTGAACCGCCCCAACTCTTGCAGCCTGAGAAGCAGGCACAGAATTCACTACGTCCAAGCCCAGTTGTTTCTCAAATTGCCCCCAGTTCTTTTGCTTGACTTAGAGAAATAACACATTAAAAGTTTGTAATTGAAATACAAATGATTAATGGTGCCAGAAGCCTATTACTGAGTCCTTGAACAGCACAATAATTCAGGAAAGTCTTGATGCTCTGCGTGGCAAATCCAGTTGTATTTCATGGCCAACTGCATGGATCCTTCAGTAATAAATGTAATTCTTTGCTTGGCCACTTCAGGTGTTGCTCTACTTTCCCTTTTATCCAGGTGATAGAGATTTAGGTGTATTGGGTGCAATAAAGTGCCTTGAAAGCAGTTTAGCCATGATATTTTTATGCTTTTAAATATATCCTACAAAATATGCATGCTTATATCATATAAATAAAAGGTTTAGAATCCACTTATCTTGAGATATTTATGCAAAGCTGTCTGTGGACCTTACAAGCACACTATCAGATGAATCATAAAAATGCCTGCAGCGTAACTTTATGGTAACCCTGTGACCTCACTGCAGTGCTATGAGATCTGACTGAGGTCCTGTAGTATTACACAAACATTTTCTTTCAAATCTCTGACAGGATGGGAAATTAGCCTAAAGGAAATGCCCAAACAGAGAGTTCATAGGGAAAGACTTCATTGTGGGACTTAAAAAATAATGGGGGCAAGGGATGTCCTACAGGAATCCCACTCTGTGTTGTAAGATATTGAGGATGCTGACTGCTGTCATGGTAGCCAAGATTTTGCAGGACCAAACTCCTAGTGTGTTAGCATCAGCTTTCCCATGGAAGTCAGCTGTCCTCAAAATACGTATGTATGCAGCTCGCATTTCTCTACACCATTAGAGGCAGCGTGAGCCTTCAGAAAATGGTTGTATCATTAGCCCAGTTGACTTGAAAGAAATAGAATTGTATAGCCATAGAGCATTTCTCTCACCTATAAAAGGCAGGATTAACAGAAGCTGCACCAACAGATGGAGCAGAATAGATCTAATAGCACTGCTTACATTTCCTAAGTGGATTATATGAAGTGTGATTTAGTTTTTGTTCTTTAAGGCAGCAACTTTCATATATTGGTATACACTCACAGAGTAGGAAATGTTTGTCTAAAGGTATTTTTCTCCTCTTGCGTATCAGCCAAGCAACTAAAGCAAGAGAGAAGCTGTAGACAGCTATGGAAACACCTACCTGCTTACAAACAAAACCCCAACAAATGATCGTGAAGAGAAACATTTTAGCAATTCCACTGGCTTCTCTTATGGAATAAAGTGTCACTTGCTGGCAATAAGACCAAAATCTCATGCTGCTTCTTAGTGACAAGGCATAATTTCCCTTTTCATAGGCTCTTAGCTGTGTTCCAGTACCTACAGGAAAACTGTGGAGGGAGTTTCTTTGAGGATAGGTAGTGACAGGATGAGGGGTAATGAGGGTAGATTTAGATTAGATGTAAGGAAAACTTTTTGTTATAAGAGTAATGAAGCACCTAAACAGGCTTGCCTAGGAATTGTGGCTGTCTCCTCCTTGGAAGTGTTCAAGACCAGGCTGGATGAGCAGCCTGGTCTAGTGAAAGGTGTCCCTGCTCCTGGCAAGAAGGGTTAGGACTAGATGATCTCTGTGGTCTCTTCCAACCTCAATCCTTCTATGATTTTAGATTATGTTTATATATAAACTGTAGCCTGGTATTTATGTTCACATACTGTGTTTAGGTTTGCTGTATGGATAAGACATTTAGATGTTTTTAACAAAGAAAGACCTGTCTGGGTTTGGCAGAATGTAAACCAAGTATTTGACTTCGCTTTGCAATTATGTCCTCTACTAAAACAGAGCAGATAAACAACAGATTACACTGCTACAGGTAATAAATGAGAAATTATGGAGACTCATGATGCTAAATCTGTTACATTCTTCATTGAATTAGCATGAAATTACTGGGCACAGGTGCTTTTGTAATTGGAACTCATTTGGAAAATGTTAGTATTCAGTGATCCTCAAAGCTGAGCTGCTGGTTTTGGTGGTGGTGTTACGATGCAGTGCCGTTTCAAGTAATGTCAGAATGCCATCTGTCCTCACATGTCAATAGTTTTTCTTCTGTTACGGAAGACTTTGCTATGTATGTAGTTGCAAGACTCAGTTCTGTTATCTGCAGAAAGTAATAAATGTATTTTCTATCAGGAATTTTCTTGTAACTGTACAAGTTCTCATCACCTAAAAAGTGTATGGCAGTAGATTTGTCCTGTACACAGAACATGCAAGAAACTCTAGTCAGCATGTGGTATTAAGTCCTAGGCTGGACTTGATGATCTCAGAGGTTTATTCCAACCTCAGTATTCCTGTCATTCTGTGATCACAGAATTATAGAATCAGACAGCTTGGAAGAGACCTCCAAGATCATGCAGTCCAACCCAGCACCCAGCCCTATCCAATCAGCTAGACCATGGCACTAAGTGCCCCATCCAGGTTTTTCTTGAACACCTCCAGGGATGGGGACTCCACCACCTCCATGGGCAGCCCATTCCACTGCCAATCACTCTCTCTGTGAAGAACCTCCTGCTAATACTCAACCCATACCTCCCCTGGCACGACTTGAGACTGTCCCCTCGTTCTATTTCTGATCCTCCACAGTAAATTGTTAATACATTTCAGATTTACACAGTTACTTCTCTTATTCCTGGAATCAAGCTGCATTTCAAATCATCCATTTTTTCAAGTTTGGTTTTATGACTTAAGGAAGCACACTGAAAATAATGCAAGCTAGAAAAATATGGAAGCCAGAACCATCTCATGGAGCAAATTTAGGTTGCCAGAATATTCAAAACTGATTTTTTTCCTGGGTTATTATTAGGTTTTGTTTCCTGGGTTATTATTACAGTTTTAAAAGATGTTGACAAACGAGAAGTTGGAATTATATTTTTTTCAAGAGAGGAAGGACCCCGTAACACTTAACAAACACATGTGGTGGCGCATGTGAGGGAAAGTTCTGCAGTTACAGCAGTGTTATGAAAAGGATGGTTCAGGAAATTAACAGCTAAATATGTCGTCTATCATCCCAAATGATCTATTTGAAAGAACACCTTCTTTCTCTCTGATGGGTGTTCAGCCATTTGAGGTTATTGTGAATGTTCATCTCAAAGAAATTCCATTAAAATCAGCACAAGTGCATATGAGATGTGTGAAGGAAAGCAAATGTGAGCTTTGATAATCCACAGTAATAATTTTCACTTCTAATGGGAGTGAGGTTGTTCTAGCTCTTTGCAAAGCTTCTGGTGCAAGTAGATGTTTTCCACCTTAAAGATATTTGACTATAAAATCCTAGAATAGAGTGAAAAATAAGGGGAAAATAATAAGAAGAAATAACTTGTGGAAGTTTAAAGATCTCGTACACTGTAGGATAAGCAGTCCTTTGAGAAGAATTACTCAATCTAAACATAGCTACGTGCATGAAACAGAAATAAAACCTGAGCTATGTCCTTTCCAGCTATTGTTAAATAATAATGAATGTGCAACAGAGAAAAGCTGCTTACCTGTTCTGTAAACACAGATGAATATATCTCTATATACATTGGCCCAGAAGGCCAGTGGCATCCTGGTTTGCATCAAAACAAGCACGGACAGCAGATCCAGAGAGATGATTCTGTCACTTCACTCTGCTCTGGTGAGACCTCACTTGGAGTACTGTATCCAGCTCTGCAGTCATCAACACAGCAGGGACATGAACCTGGTAGAGCAGGCCCAGAGGAGGGCCATAAAAATTATCATGGAGCTGGAATGCTTCTGCTGTGAGGACAGGCTGAGGAGCTGGGGTTGTTCAGCCTGGAGAAGAGAAGGCACCAGGAAGACCCAATATTGGCCTTCCAGTACTTGGAGGTAGTCTAAAAGAAGGCTTCAGAAGGACTTTTTCCAAAGGCCTGGAGTCATAGGATGGGGGTAATGGTTTGGAATTAGAGAAGAGCAGATTTAGATTGGATGTTAGGAACAAATTCTGCACCACGAGGGTGGTGGAACACTGGGACAGGTTGCCCAGAGAGATAGCTGGGGCCACTTCCCTGGAGATGTTCAAGGTCAGGCTGGACAAAGCTCTGAGCAACCTGCTCTAGTGGAGGATGTCCCTGCTAATTGCAGAGGGAGCTTCCCAGACTGGATGACCGTTAGAAGTTCCTTCCAAACCATTCTGTGGTTCTATATACGTATACACTGAACATCACTGCCACAGGGTGATAACTGTCTAGAGCTGGACTCATTTATTCCCGCATTTGAGTTAAACTCTGGAAGATTTTAAAGTCAGTATATAAAGTAATATGCTCTAATGGTTTCCTTTATAGATAGATATTAATACTTTTTTTTTTTTTTCCTCTTGTGGAAAGAAATAATAATGGATTATTTTTAAATGACTGAAATTTGTAGGGCTAGCAGGGAGTCAGAGTCTTTCGCACTATCCAAAATGCTGCTGTAAACTTCTGCAATGCAAATTACACTGCTCAAAAAGGAACAGGGAAGGAGATGGTGAGAGGATTGATACTTTTTTAACGTCTGATATAAGAATGCAAGGCATTATGTGGCAGCTGGCCCCTGTGTGTGTGTGAGAGATACACAGACAAAGCCCCTGGCTTCCAGGAGCTGTCAGACAGAACTGGCTCTGGAAAGGAAAGAACTCTGGCTCTTGCACCATGCACCTTGCCCAGAAAAGCTCTGACAACTTCATCCACCTGCTACATACAAAACAGCTCTAGGTTTTCACACTTAGTGCTACAAATTCTTGAGCATTTTGGGGTTTCCCAGACATTACAATAAGCTGTTTCCATCCCAAAGGAATATAACATTTCCCAGAAGAATACAAACTGTGCACTGAGAAACTGGGATGGCTCAGGCCTGAGTTGTTTCCTATTTGTAGCCCCTTGCAGACCATCTGTTAGTGCCCTCTCTAGAGGCTAGTGAATGGAAGCACCCCTCCAGCCCAGGGAGGTCTCTGAAGTTGGCCTCTCTCAATGTGCCAGACAAATGTCAACAAGTGCAGCCAGGCACACCAGAGACAGCCTTCCCTGCAGAGAGCATTTGGATCTTTGTAAATTGGGCCAGTGAAGCCTTCAGTAGTAAAAACCCCATATTTCTGGGCAAACCCCAGTGATTTCTGCATTTAAAATTTATCAAAGCAGGATACAAATATGGATATCACAACATTGCCCGTTCTTAGAGAAAAAAAAAAACAAGAATCATGGGTTACATAGAATTGTTTTTGTTGTGGTCCTTCAATATCATGAACTTACTCTCTGCCAGAAATCCCTCACTTTGTTTGCACCCACTCAAAATGCTGTGCAATCTTCTCTTAGATCAGAATGAGCATCCTTAAATATATACCTTTTTTTTTTTTTTTTTTTTTTTTTTTCTGGTAGNGAATGTCACTAGTAGAAGACTTTAGTGTAGAAAAGACTCATCTGTGGGAGTCTGAGTAGCAGGACATAAATGTGTTGATGAAACCCATCTTTATGTTGGCAGGTCATCTGGCAAGCAGTCCTGTCAATAGCATTCTGGCTCCATCATTCATCTTTCGGAGAGAATTGGCCTCCATCATTTATCTTTGGGATAAAGAAATAATGAGCTTGGCTTGCTCTTAACTTGCCTTCTGCAAGTTTTGCTGCAAGCGAAGCAGGCACCAGTGGAGTGTAGCTTTGGCTGCAAACATATATGTTAAATACACTGCAAACATTTATACTTGTTTCAGTCTTCTGAAATGCAAAGCTTGGTGTTTAGTCAAGCTTGTAAGGACTCGCCAGAAAGATGCTATAATTTCTAGGTTATTCTAAAGAAAAAAAATAAAGGGCTCAGTGATCCTTGAAAACATATTTGTATGTGAAATCCTCTATTCAAAAGCTTCGAGGAGGGTTCAGAAAGCTGTAAGCAAATTGGGAAGGAGTTCAGAAACAGTTTCCAAATTGCTTCACTCTGAACACTTGATGGCGTTTTTATTAGTAAGCTGTCAGTCTAGTAAATAAGCTTCATTTAGACAAATAATAGCATATTCATTTTATATTAGAAGATATTATTTTTAATAAGAAAGGATCTTGTTTACGAAGTCTACCTCAAAGACTCCCCCAGCAACAGCAATCATGAGCCTCCATGCTTTCTTATATTTAATCTTATTTTTTCAAGTAGGAAATCAGTCTCAAAATGTTATACTTTGAGAGTAGCTACAGAAGATGGGGGAAAGCACTGTGGTGTTCTAGCCATAAGGGTAGAATTCAAATCTACAGGACCCAGCAGGACACCTTCCTGGTCTCTATTAGGAGTGGTTTGGTTTTAAACTAGGATTCAGGATGCGCAGATCAGTGTCAGCTTGGGTTGCGTAGTACCTACCCCATCTAGCAGTCTGTTTGGAATGTGAAGAGGTGAGTGAGAGGCACGATCCAGAACGTGTTTCACCAGCTTGCAAGGATGTGAGGTCCCAGAGGGAAGAGGCTGTACAAAGCTGAAGTGAGTTAAGCAGTTTATAAATGGCTTCAACTCAGGGCCTAAAGCTTTCCCAGAATCCACAAAATTCAGAATAGGGGTTCTAAAAATGCCTTTTTTTTTAAATCCCTTCCCTCACCCTATCTTCCCCCTGCACAAAAGAAAATGTAATGTAACCTGTACTTCATTATAATCTTGCTCAGTTACAAAGAACACAATCTAGCACCAAGTCACATCGGTCAGTTTTCAGATATAAAATCTTGATTGATTCTCTGAAAGTAATCCTTCCTTTGCAATACTCTGCCTTCATGAGAATGCACATTAAATCCTTCCCTTTTGGAAATCTGCAGGAAATGCAGAATGTAAAGTAGTTAATAATTTACAGTATCTGACCTCTTGGGGTTCTATTTTGGTTTTTGTTGTTGTTGTTATCCTATATTTTCAAATATGAGTTGTTTGCAATTTAACTCTTTATTTTAATCTTTTTTTTTTTTTTTTGTTTCCCATGTCCAGCGAAATGCCTCAGCAGAAAAGGAGAATCTTCACATGGTCTCAAGAAAGGAAGAAAATCAGAGCATCCAGGATTGTGATTCTCAAGATGTAAGCTCACCTAGAAAGCAGTCTAATCTAGACAGAAATGTTAATGCCTTTAGAAACTATTGATGTGACTGACTTTTCCTAGTCAAGCTGGTACATATATTTTACCACCTGGCTATATTCTGCATCAAAATGCTGAGGAGCAAATCACAGAATCATAGAAAGGCTTGGGTTGGAATGCTTCTTGCTGTCAATGTGTGCAGGTATAGTCTCTGGATTTCTTTTAAAGACTCCTTAATAGAACTCACAGAGCTGTTGCAGGAAGAGCAACAGTGGAAAAGATGTGATCTGATGTTTAGCCATTTCCAGAACTGTTCCTAGCTGAAGAGTTGCTGCATTACAGTGAGATGCAGAGCCTTGTTTACATATTGTTTCCACTACTAATCAGGCAGAGCTGTCACAGGTGCTCCATTTGATAAACAGAAGCTTTGGGGAGATGTAAGAGGTGACAACATAGTAGCTGAAGTATGTAATCTTGTCCTCAGCCAGGCTAGGAGTGTTGTAACCTGTGTTTTTCATATGACACGTCTGACAGAAAGCTCAATCTGCTGCTTTCACTGAGGCAAAACTCATTCAAATAGCACCGTGGGAGCTGTTAACACAAATCCCAAGTGCATGCATTATAGCTGCAATTACCACAACATAAATAAAACTGGAATAAATAGAAAGAGAGGGAAAGAATATGTTGAATGCATGTACTGTGTGCTCAATAATCCAAAATAGCAAATTGCCATTGTAGGTGAAATACATAAGACAGCAGGAAAAAGCCTGCCGCAGCAACTCTTGAATGAAGCGCTGTACATGTGACCTTTTCCAGATAGAACATGCTCCTGTAGAGGTGACTGAGTAGCATAGCAAAGTTGGTTAAGCAAATCTTGGCTAATTTAGTATACAACAAATTGTCACAATCTGCAGCTAGTATCCATTTTGCTTTGTTTGCTAGTCTCAACTTTTATTTGTCAGTCTGTATGGCTAAAGATTCCTCTCTCTGTCTCAGATGTGTAATCCAGCTGCAATTTCTTCTTTATGGCTTTGTGGATGTTCATAATAATGGATGCAGTTTACATGGGAATGAATACAAACGAAGGTTTGTTAACAAATGGGCTACAAGCAGGCCAAACCACATTAATAAATTCTGAAATTAAATACTGCTGATCCCTTACATGTCATTAAATTTGACACAGGACCACCAGTAGCCAGATGTAGTAGGCTATCCTATAATACATTTAGATTATTTAGTATAATTTGTACTTTGTCATAGACTATATTTTTAAAAAAGAACTTAACTACAGTTTTATTTTCCATTATTTAGATGAAGATGGTTATTATTAAGGAATCTTATTTATATCATTTTTTCTTAGGGCTGTTTTTCCTATGACTGGCTCCTTGAACATCTCTCTGTAGAACCAGAGTTCTGCAGGGCTCTTTGCACTGCATCTTTCCCCTTTTCCCTCTTCCCAAAAAGCTTTTTGGGTGTTGGCTTTTACAACAGAATGTCCCTTTTTCATATCAAATTATTTTTATTCATATTTTCATGTCTTTTTCATATCTTTTTCCATGATCTTTTTCATATCAAACAATTCTTATGCGTGTAACATGTCATTTAAAACCATCTACTTGCTAGTGCTAGAGCATGAAAAAATTCATAAAGTGATTTTTGTTTTGGTCTGTGTTCTCATCTTAGATTTCTGGCTCTTTGTCCTTGTAGAGTCTTCTCTGATAAATAAAAGTGATAGTGCTTTTATTTACTGCCTTAATTTCCTGCAGTAAACAAACACTGCATGTTCATTAATCATTCAGTGACAAAGGACACTGAGTATCGGAGCAAAACTTGTACAAGTTTCTAAGCAACCACAGCATTTTCTTTCATTTTTCTCTATCAGCCTCAACTGCAGAGCTTGGATCACATTGCACTGTCCCATTGCTTTCCCAGGGGAGTGATGAGAGGAGGAAGAAATCATCATTATAACAAAACTTCAGCCTGATAAAATTGTTAAAGTGAATTCAGTAATTGTGCTCCCTAAAGGAGGACTATGAAGGTACACCACCTTAATTTAAGCATCCACTCAGTACATTGTGTTCTAAAAGAGAAGTCTGTGAAGAGCTGCAGAGGTGTCTCCTGAAGAGCTACATTCACCTTTTGCATGTATTCTGCTCCATATCTGCCTTCTAAATGATGAGGCTGAAAGAAGACTGAAATACAGATCTGCAATAAATTCCAAACTGATTAAACATGTCCTTGAATAAACTGTGGAGTTCACTTGGCTCATGATGCCTGAAATACCCACTTTGTCAGCTGACCTTAAAATGTCATCCTTTTCTCCTTTACCTGATTTAGTTTCTTTGGAACTAGCTCGGTACTTTTTCTTCCACTGTACTCTACAAACATCCTATATGCCCGTTCAGTGCCTGCTGAAGGCAAAAGGAGGTCTGTAACCACAGAATCATAAAATTATTTGGGTTGGAAGGGACCTCCAAAGGTCATTTAGTCCAACTCCCTTATAGTCAGCAGGGATGTCCTACATAGATCAGGTTGATCAGAGCCTTGTCAAGCCTGATCTTGAATACCTCCAGGGAAGGGACCACAATCAGCTCCTTGGTCAACTTGTTCGTGTTCCACCACCCTTATGGTGAAGAACTTTTTCCTAACATCCAATCTAAATCTTCTCTTTAATTTCAAACCATTGTCCCTCATCCTATCACTGCAGCCCTTGGTCACCAGTCCCTCTGCATCCTTCTTGTAGCCCACTTCAGGTACTGGAAAGCCAAACGTAAGTCTCTCCAGAGCTTTCTGTTCTCCAAACTGAACTACCCCAGCTCCCTCAGTCTATCCTTATGGCAGAAGTGTTTCATCCCTCTGATCTTTTTTCATGGCTCTCCTCTGGATCTGCTCCACCAGGTCCATGTCCTTGCTGTGTTGAGGGCTCCAGATCTGGACACAGTATTCCGGGTGAGGTCTCACCAGACTTCAGTGAGGTCTTACCAGTAATGATGGAAAAGCATGCTGAAGCTGCAAAGTTTGGTCTGCAGTGGTGGAATTATGTCTGACTGTAAAAGTTGGATGGAATATCACTTATTTAAACCTCTTGATTTCCTGTCCACTTGTGATATGTTGCACGATTACTCCAGCAATAAAGCCCATTCTTATTTGCTGTGTTGATGCACTGCAATATCCTTCTAAGCTTCATTGTTCAGAGGTTTGTAGATCCAAGTTGCATAGTTTAATAGCCAAGGGACGTGCTGAATTTTAACTGACTTTTGTAAATTCTTTTGAAATGAAGATGCACACTTGGCTGATTCACCTTTGTAATTTATACATCCAGCTGTGAACCCCTCTTGCTCTGCTGTATAATTCATTGGGTGAACCGAATGCCATAACTTCTGAAATTTTGCATAGTTTACTAATCAAGCTGCATATTTTATAACCAGAATTTCACACAAAGATGCTTTGTTAATTAAACTGCACACTGAATTGATAAAGGCAGCACAGTATTTCAAGACCTATGCCCCACCTCAGTTTTTGTCTTGTCAAATTTCTCATGCACTCTTCCAGATTTGTTTTCTTCTTTATAAATGTGTTGCTTAAAGGCAAAAAGCACCCGTATGAAAATTCTGTTTTATAAACACAAATAGATCATTAATGTGTTTCTTAAAGTTTATGTAGAGCAAGTGGTAAGTGCTCAACATCACTAAATTTGGTCTATTTCTCTCTCTGCAAAACAGTGCACTGCATGTTTTTATAATCTTGTGGGCAAAGTTCATTATAAGACAGCTTTTCACCCTGCTAACAACTTGCCCTTTCAAAAATGCTGCAAGATTTTAGTCATCCAGTGTTTCTTTTCATTTAGATCTAAGCCTTATCCTCTCCTTAGTTTACAGCTTCCCAAGTATTTAGTCTTGCCCACCTTTACTGTGTTCTCAGCCCTTTGATCTACATTCTTCATCTTCCTTCAGGCACAAACAAGAAAACAGCCAATATTATTTAGTGGTGTCCTTATGTTGACCCTGGATCCACCTGGTACCCTTCTGGATCCCAAGAAAGGCATTATCTAAGTGATAAAGGGCAGTCATCTAGATATGGTTCCTTTGTTTCCTCCTGGGACTAGAAATTTCTTCTTTAAAAGAAGAAGAAAAAAAAAAAAGTTATTTGAGATCTTGCTTGGCTGAACTCTGGAAGCATTAAGAAGAGGCACAAGGAATATATTACGCATTTATTCTACGCTTGAAGTCTTTACACAGAGGTTGAGACTACATTGCCTGAGGAGTTACCTGGACTTGCTTCAGACAGTGACAGCGTAGTAGTACCTGTTCCTTGTCCTCCTATGAAGCCAGCATAGATGTAAAAACTTGTGACCAGCAGAGATTATGTGCAGGCAAAACTCTTTCTTCCTTTGTGTGATGTTCCTGCTGCTCACCATACAGCTTTCTGAACAACAGCAGGGAAAGACAGGCCACATTGTCACTGTCCTGTTACACATGGCATGAAAACAAGGCCCTCCTTGAGGTAATGCTGACAAGATCTTAAATTACAGCCTGATTTATCCTGATGGCACAAGACAAGTCAATGGAGTTGCAGTAAACTAGCAAGGCTGACTTGAGACCTTGATTTTCTGGGATTTTATTGCCTTTATTTTAACTTCTGAACATTGTTTCTACTTGGATTTTTCTTTTTTTGTTGTTGTCTTTTCTTACAGTCTTAACATTTTATTAGCTTTCTTAGCAACAGTCTTTTTAGACAATATTAAGTCTTTGAACAAACAGCAATTGACCTTCTCTTAGAGAAATAGGGAATGCTCTCATGGGAGAAACACCAAGGTATGAGTTCACCCTCATGTCCCTAATATGCTGAAAACTCATCTCAAAGCTTGGCAAAACCAGTATCCTTCCAGCAGGTACTTGTGAAATACCATCTCCATAAGACAGCAAAAGCACATTGACAGCATTTTAACCCCTTTATTTTCCAAAAACAATTATATTTGCTGTTGGCTCATTTCCACCATGTCAAGTTATCATTCTGCTTGTGTATAATTACTGTATCACTCACAGGAGAGAGTCTGACAGAGAGAGAGAAACTTGCATAGGGGAGCAAACAAAACAATATTCCAGCACTTGTCATGAAAGGGAACTAACAAAATATGTATTTAAGGTCTAGCTTTTCTTTTATGCCTGTATGGCATTCATGACTGTGAGAGGTATCCTAGTTCATTTGGTTGATACCTCCCTATTTATCTAAAGTGGTCTTTAGGGGAGGGAAAGGATGGGGAGCAGGTGTATGTCTGTCTGTGTGTTTGTATACACACATAGCTACACAAAGCACGTACAGGTAGAGCTATGTGCATGTGTTCCTGTATGTGTGTGAGGGTGCAGATGTATAAAGTTCAGTTTAGGTTGGTTTAAGTCCAGTTTGTAGTTATAGCAGGAGATGGACTTGATGGAGTGGGTTCAGAGGAGGACTACCAAAAAGATCACAGGGCTGGAGCACCTCTGCTATGAGGACAGGCTGAGGGAGCTGGGGTTGCTCAGCCTGGAGATGGGTAGGCTCAAGGCAGAACTCATAGTGACATTCCAGTATCTCAAGGGGGCTACAGAAGGTTGCAGAGGAACTGTTTGCAAAGGCCTGCAGTAATAAGATGAGGGGCAATACTTTGAAAGGGGCAATTTAGATTGGGTGTTAGGACCATGTTCTGCACATGAGGCTGGTGGAATACTGCAACATGTTGCCTAGGGAGGCCCCATCTCTGGAGATACTCAAGGTGAGGCTTGACAAGGCTTTGAGCAACCTGATCTAGTGTCCATGCTGAATGCAAGGGGGATGTACTGGGCAAATTTTGGAGATCTCTTCCAACCCAAACCATTCTATGATTCTGTGTTGTCATGCCCATCTGCCTTGGCTGTAGGAATTGAACAGAAAGGCTCATGGACCAGTGTAGCTCATTCATTTGAACTGCTCACACTTGTGGCTATTGAACTGCTGTTGACTGGTGACATATTGGAAGTCATCACTGTTGTTCGATCTGTAATTTATTTGTTAATGATATACAAAGGTTTCCCTGTGCCAAGGAATCAATAACAAATGCTTTGTGCATTAACAATGGCAAGACAGAACTGCTTTGGTTAGAAAAATATCCAGTTCTACTACCTTTCTCCAACAAAGGTCCATATGGTGTGCTCCTGAAAGGAAAACAACTGTGAGTGAGCAAATATGATAGACATAAATCTTCGCTGCTGTTTTTATACCAAGACAGCCTTTATCAGGTCTATGAAAAGAATATGAATGATTAGTCACTTATACAGCATGGATTTTATAATTTGATTTTCTTAAAGGCAACCATTAGTTTGTTGGCTTGTGGGTTTTTTTACTTCTAATGTATACAACTTAAATGTTTGACCTATGCTTTTATTAATTTGAATTTTTTTTTTTTTTATTCCTATCTACAGTCTTGGGGAAACAGGTTACCTAAAAGGTGGTATTTTAGCATACACAATTAAATTATGGATTTTTAAATTATGTTATTAATTAGTATTGTTTCTGTCTTCTTTACACAACCTGAAATGCTGTTCCAGTTTTGACCTGCCACATGTAGGTTGGAGGTCTCTTCCGACTTGGCTGATTCTATGAATTCTATGAGTCTATGTTTTATCCTCAATCTGCTCACCTGGAAGTCCCTAAAACCTTTGAATTTTTTAAAAACATGACTAACGTGAAAATACTTTCTTAAAAATGTAGCTCAGCTACAGTGAGTCCTGCCAGGACTACATTTTTAAGCTTTCGATGTATTAAAATTTGTGCTGGTTTGAGGCTAATTGGAATATTTTAATGAGAGAAATTAGACCATTGGCTCTGAAAAGAAAATAAAAGTGATGTCCATATCACTTATTGGTTATGCTGAGCAACATAAATAGTCAAAATATAAGATAAAGGGCACTGCACCACTTCTTCTTTGGTCTGTGTGTCTGGCTGCATCTTGCCTTAAATCCCCTGCATGAAAGCTATGTAACCTAATCTAACTATATCTATTTCCTTATAACTTAAATTTTATTAAAAACTTCTATTGCCATCTTAAGCTGTAGACTTTCTAGAACAAAAAAAAAAACCCTACTTGTTGATGTTTGTTGAAGGGTTTTTAATTTGTTTGGGGTTTTTTTTCATTTTTAATGATTTTTTTTTTTTATCACTAATGCTGCTCTGGCATTACTGCAATAGTAATCCAACTTTTGAGTATAGCAAGAAAAAAAAAAATCGAGAAAGGCTCCTCACTATCAGTCACATAATTGCAGCATCTCAGAGGCTCTTCAGTAGCTTGAGCACGACTAAAGCCCCCCTGAAGTGTTGTAAAATCCTTGGCAGTGCCCCTGACTCTCTAGAAGCTTGCAGGCAGGAGGCAGCTGTCCCCTCTCCAAGTAGTTTTCTTAATAACATGTTTCATATCTGCACCTGTTCGTAGATCAACTTTGTTACAGGCAAGGGACCAACAGAATTTCTCAAGTGCAAAAATTTAATGAATTTCTTTCCCCTTGTCAATCTCTTACTTTTTAATTAACTCTAATCTAACATCAGTTCTACTGAAAGGGTGTTTATAAAATGTCTTCCTATTTGATGTGCATGTTAGGGTGTTTATTTTCACTGTGTTCTCTACTCAGCAAGGTAATTTTTATTGTATCATATTGTGGGTTAAGATGCTGAAGGATTAATTAGAATTTACTTTCCCTTTCCTTAAGAAAATCTGTCAAAAAAAAAAAGTTTCTCCTAACATACTATTTAGGGATTTTTTTTTTCTTTTTGTTCATAACTTCTTTGCTGTCCTAGACCCAAATGGCTTTTTTTCTGTCCTAGTAGAATGTAATTAATCACACTATAGAAAAAAAACCAGACAACACCAAACCAACACAACTAAAAAAAAAGGCAAGCCAAACACCGAAACTAGATGAAAACCAAACAACTAAAAGTGAAAAAAAGAAAAGAAAAAAAGCTCCAAAAATGCCAGCAAACCTTGTAGTGGGTATTATTGAAGGCATGTTTGATTTCATATTCCTATGAGCAAAGCTCATGTAGTAAAGATTTTTTCACCTTTTGGGTTATGTCTGATGTGCAACAGATATTCTCTTCAGGCTTGTCTTAGCTTCAGGTATCTTCAGATATCTTCCTGCCAAACAGGAGTAATTTCAGAGGAAGAGTAATGTTAAAATTTAAATCAAATAATATTATTGCCACGTCTTGAGCATAGAAGCATAGAATGGTTTGGTTTGGGTTGGGAGAGACCCTACAGATCATCTAGTTCCAACCCCCTTGCCATGGGCAGGGACATCTTCCACTAGATTAGGTTGCTCAAGGTCTCATCCAACCTGGCCCAAAACACCTCCAGGGAGGGAGCATCTATGACCTGTTCCAGTGTCTCACCACCTTCACTGTAAATATTTTTTTCCAATATCAATTTAAATCTGCCCTGAATTCTCTCAGCCTGTCCACAAAGGGTAGGTGCTCCAGCACTCTGATCATCCTTGTAGCCCTCCTCTGAATGACATAATCACACTTCATTTTTCAGTACTCTATTTAAATGTACCAGTTTTAATTACAAAACCAGTAATGAAATTCCAATGTGATCACATTTTAAAGTAATGACTAAAGTTTATCAATATTTTACTGTATTTCACATTTTCATTTCTTCAGTTATGGCATCATTAATCCTGCTCCTGAAGGGACTTTAATTTAATTACAGCAGGACTTTCAGTGGTGGTTAAATCTGTACTTAAGACTCATAACACGAGATCTCTTTGGTTCAAAAAGTCTAATGTGTAGTTAATTTTATTTATGCTATTCAGCTCTGTTTTCCAGATAGTAAAAAGCATATTGGCAAGGAAAATGACATTATTGCTGGAATCAAATGACAGAAATTAGTCTAACAAGGATTTACATACCTTAAGTTTCATCTCACCCCCCCATTTGGGGAATTATTATACCAAGGAGATTGAGCAATTTAGAAAAGGGAATAATAACATAGCAGTCCTATTTTTAATGCTAGTTTTCAGCTGTTTTGTTACTGTTTTCTCATCCATAATAGACTATTATAAATACTTACCTGTTCCATGGAACCACTGTAAGAATAAACTTCACTTTTTGTTATTAAATTTAAATGTGAGGGTAAAAAAGAGCCAGGGAAGTATTGTTAAATTTGCAGCCACATTAGATTATCAGACAGGTTAATGGGGGATGAGTATGGAACTCACTTGGCTATGAATAATTTGTTTTCTCTAATTTCATCCACCAGGCTAAAAACTCACTGTAATTTTTTTTTTCTTTTGAGGAAAACATTAATATTTTAGGAGAAACATATGACATAGTTATGTCTAACATTTGTATTGGCAGGCTGGCAAGACGTGTTTGGGGAATCGCAATAATTCAACATCTCATTTGAAGACAGCAGAAACAGAGACAAGCTTTCAGGTATCCTACCACTGAGTAGCTCTCAGGATTTTTACTGAAATGTATTGTAAAGCATGCAAGTACTTGAAGTGCCGCTACATGTTCTGCACAAATGCTTCTGAAACAGAACAGATTACCCAGTTCAGACTTTGGACCTGATTGAAGTTCATCCTTTCAAAATAGTTTCTGTTACAAATTATGCAAAATTAATAATGGATATTGATTTTTATATTCAGGTGAAGATTGTTAATTACTATGAAAACTGTTTATTAACATTCAATCTTGCCAGAAAACTAACTTACAGTGTGCGAAATGCAGGGTTTGGATACTTAGACCCACAGGGAACAGGCAAAACTGGAACACTTTAAGAAGTAAGTAGCAAATGCAAATATTAAAACTGGACAGAGATTCTTAGTTTCAAATACACCTCTTGCCCAGCAGGGGACTTGAGAGGCTCCTTTCTGCTCCTAAGGCAGAAAGCACAACACAATCTAGTCACAGAATTTCTTAGACAGAGGTTTTGAAATGTTTACTCACAGAATAGTATCAGCACAGGAAGTTCCACCTCAACACAAGGGGAACTCCTTCTCTGAAGACTTTCAAGGCGTGTCTTGATGCATTCCTATGTGAGCTGAGGTAGATTGGATGGCCCTGCTCTGGCAGGGGTGTTAGACTCAATGATCTCTTTGGGTCCCTTTCCAACCCCTGACATGCTGTGATCTGTGTACCTGAGCTCTTCACTTGTTAGACCTTGAGAAAAATATTAAAATCACAATGATTCTAACGTGGTTTGGGGCTGCCAAAGATTGTTATATATTCTTCCATTAGAGGAGATCAGAATCCTCTTGTAGACACAGTTGATAAACACCATGTTCTGTTGTAGCCGTTTAAGACCGATAGATCACTGTGCTAGAAACACAGCTCTGTGTACCCTATTGCCATGGATTTTTAACACATTATTTTCCTTATTTGCTGATATATGTGAACATCTTGCCTGCAGTGCTTACACTGATGCTTTTTTCTCACCTTCAACAGAAGTTGCAGAGCCCTCCCTGGACTAAGCCCGAAGATAAAAAATCATCTGAAAGAAAGGAGAAAAAAATTGAAGAGTCTATTAGCACAAAAGAAAAAAAACTCTGAGAACTACTGAAGTCCAGTAAAAATGCCCATCACTTCCTTCCATCTTCATATTCTTTTCAGCCCAGAGGCATGAAATATATCTGGTTTCTAAAGCATGCATTTTTCACTATTTTATGAATGTTTGTAAATTAGTCTAGAATAGACCAATTAGTACCTTCCAGCAATAATCCAAAATGGATGTTTGAAAAAATGCTTCATAATCTAGTCTGTTTTTGAACTCTCATTCTACCTGATCAGTCGTTGCATACTACAAATTAGTTTCTTTGTAAACAGCAGCTGTTCTCAAGTATTTTTCCCAGTCTGGTCTATTTCATGTACCTTTAATGCAGATTAGGTTTTAAATCAAGAGTTAGGGAGCAGTTACCTTGGGGGAGGTGGGGGAAAGAAAATAAAAAAATCTGTGCAAACAGTGTTGAAGTGCAACTCATGACAGTAGCTGTACAAAAGGGACAGTGGGGGTTCATGTACACTTACCTTTCAGTAATACCATTTCAGATCTGCTCACTTAATAAAAGATGTTTGATTGGTTGCTCTTTTCCTAGCTGCTATCACAAATGGCCCCTTCTTCAGCACTGAAGCATCAACAGAAATGCAGGGCTGAAAGGATATGAAGAGAGTCACGGCTTTTGGGATTCAAGCAAAAATGTTTGCAGGTGGAACTGAGGTCAAATTTTGTAGCTTGGGTGTTAGCTATGAGAATTCAGTCCTGTCCCTTATAGCTGTCCTGATCTCAACAGGATAATTATACTTTACGTGGTAAAACCTGTTTGCCCACCACAGGTGGCCCTTGGTCACTGCAGCAGAAAAGATCATTTTGGTTGGGGTAGGCTCTGTGAGTTCTAGGGTTCCGTTTGTTCTTGAGTCACTTTGTGACAAGGAAGTAGAAAGGGAAGAGAAGGTAGAGTGAGGGGGTTTGCTGCTTTGTGATTGTGTCATTATTGGTCTAACTTAGGTATTCCTATGCCTTATCTGGCTGAGATGTGAATCATTCAGGAACTAGTACCCTAGGAAGGGAATGGCCTGATGCAGTGGTTTTATGGTTTTATGCTTTCCTCTGGCAGGAAACATTAAGTAGCTGTAACTTGTAAACTCCCACCCTCCTCTTACCACACACAGCAGTGCTTTACAGCTTTTATTAGACTGAAAGTAATTTGGTTATGTCAGTTTGCTTTTCCTCACTTTTCAATCCATTTAAAAAGCAAGCAGACAATTTTTTTTTCCTTTAGCTATGCTTCCTGCTCCACTTCTACCTGTCCTTCAACAGTCTCATCCAACAGCTGTCTGTTCCTTGCTGATACGAATAATATTTCACCCTGACATCTTCTATATGCTCTCCTACTCAAAGGCAGTTATTGCAGAATGGAAGGTTCTCTGTCTGGAGAAATTACAAGTTTTAAAAGAAAATAATCTGATCAGCTGATAAAATAATGGCAAAGTCATGTATTATCTAAGAAAATATTCTCCATACATGTTAAAAGAAGTGAAATCCTGGTCAAAAAACATAATCAGAAATGTGGCTTTTCACATCTGATCCTGAAATCAGTCATCACCAAATTGTACCTAGCAAACACAACATGAATTTGTTTTAGGCATAGCTGACATTTACTGCATCTCGGTTGTCGAAACCTGTAACCTGCCTGTAGACAGTTTGCTAGACTCCTGGATTCTCAGTGTGCAAAAGGCTGTGATCCTGTCTTATCTACAGCTAGTGCGAATCTCTTGCTATGCCAAAACCAACCTTTCTTTCCACATAACACTCCTGAACTGAAAGATCTGAAAAGGTCACCAAAACTTGCAGTTATGTGTCTGGGAAGAACACAAATCTTCGAACACATGGCCTAGAGGAAGGAGGTAAGCTTGGGGGTTTAGAGTTGGATTTTTATTAATGTAATTGAAACTAGTGAATGGTTGAGCTGCCTTCTGCTTTCTGGGAATGGGCATCATTTCCTTAGCACCTCATGGCAAGCAATTAATGTAATGCACCTGCTTACCATCAAAAAGACAAAGCAAGACATTAGGGTGGGTGAGGAGTTGGGAGGTAGGTTTTATTGTGTTTTTTGTTTCCAAATGGTTTATTAGAAGCTTTCCTCTAGCCCTGGGATTGTGATCTGGGGTGTGTTGTCACACATGTATGCTTTCACTTTTGTGTGTCCCTTTTCCTAGGTGGTGGTGAGACAGGACTGAATAAAGCCATGTTGGTGAGGAGGATTAATCCTCTTGCTTTGATAAAGCTGTAGAAATCGATTACGTCTAGTCTGAGGATTACTTGGCTGCCTCCAGCTGGGACATTGATTGCCATACTGTGAGTAGCAGTTTCAGTTCTTGAACATGATGACTGGGGGAATCCCTGCCAATCTTCAGACCTACTATTTTTAGAATAATCAGCAGAATTAACAGAAATTAAGAAAAATAATGAGGAACAAGTTTGGCTTTGTGTATGCTGTAGGTGTAACTGGCACGTTTCATAGGTACAGCTTAACAAATATTGCTATTCTGAAGCCCACCTAAAGTAAAATCTATTCCTGATGGTTGTATCTCAGAGAACTAAAGTCCAAAGACATATTAACATCTTTTCCGTTTGGGAGGAAATTTCTCTTATATGTGTACAAGTTGGGGAAAAAATAAATAAAACAGTTAGAGAGGACATTAGAGTGTATATGAGTGTGTGTGGTAAAAGTCAAAGGTTTTGAAAAGAAAATAAAATACCCCTCAGAGTAATGCTTGCAGGCATTAGCATTGCTTGTCAGTAGCCAAGGTGTGTACCTTTTCACCCAGTGGATCAATAACCATTCTTTCATTCCAGCTGTGTGAGCAAGGAGTTCACATTCCAGCCCTCAGATGAAGCTAAATAGACCTTGCTATTTCCTCTGATCTGTAGTTACTCAACATAGTAAACAACATGGTCATAAAGGAACTCGAGTTTGTACAGCTTCAGTCACAATGCCACTTATGTGGTCTCTCCAGAACGCTCTCAAAGCCTCTTACACTCAGGTTCAGAGAGAACTGTGGCACTGGGGCAGCACATCTTAAGGAAATGGTTTGCGGTTCCATACAGTTGCCTGGCAACCAGGTCATGAACTGTGTTCTTCTCTTTGCAAATAAGGATTGCACATAAGGACACAAAACACTTTTCTGTTAAGTATTTCAAAGTTCAGCAGTTAAAAGCAATTTAATTTCCAGTTTAAAAGCAGACCAGAGTGTACATTTTCCAGTCTTGGAGATATGACCAAAAATAATCACCCAACAACATATCTGTGACAAAATGTATATCCTTGACAAGTTTCCAGTCATTTCTGAACTGAAAGGTCATTGGGCTTAATAAAAATATTTTTAAGTCAGAGGAAAAAAACCCCAAGCATGCTGCCTTGTTCTGAACAGTGCTCAGCTGGGAAGTATTTAATTATATAATAGTAAATACACAGCAACCTGGACATCTGTCACACATTTGTTGCTGTTACTTGATAGGAGTACTTTTAATTAATGTAATGACATGCAAATAATATTTTGCTGTATCAAGACACACTTGGTTAAACATTTGCCTTTGTCCAATGTTGACCTGTAGTATAAAGTGCTGTAACATTCAGAAGGATTTAATTTTCTGCATCAGATAATATCCTCTCACTTTCTTCTGCCTGTCTTTCTGTCTTTCCTGCTGTCAACCTGTCAGCTGAAGTGTCTGTTTCAAGGATTATGTTGCTATTAAATCCTGCCACAGCAGGTGCCAGATGTGTGCTCTAACACAATACAGTGCTCATGTCCCGTTGACAGAAGACATTTTGATATTCCTCAGGTCACTGAACCTGGACAACTGATTTGGCACAGACACTGCTGGATGAGCGTCTGACATCCTGACTGAGGTACCTTGTCAAGATCCATTAGTGCTGAATCTTCCCGGGCTCTGTAGCAGGCTTACTTTTGAGCAGGAGGGTTGGACTAGGTGATCTCCAGAGGTCTCTTCCAAGCCCTACCATCCTATGATTCAAGTACTGCTGTGGCATTGCTCTGTAACTAAAGACAGCATTACAGAGCTGAATGTGGTGAGGAATAGTTTCCATCTTGTCTATGAAAGCCTTTAAAATGACACCAAATAGCATAACTGCCTCTTCAGAACTGCAAGCCATGGCAAACAGGCATTCAACATTCTTTCTTTAGTGCCTGTTACACAAGGAGAACTTACACCTCTCCTGTGATATGGAAAACATGGTGTAAAAAAAGTATAATTGATTTACTCTTAGTTTTTATGGGTTTGTGATTCGTCACAGCCCTGACTGATGTTCAAACTAGAGAATTTTTGAGAAGTGCAGTGGAAGATGGCATCCAAAAGTATACAAACTTCAAAAACAGACAAAAATTCCCCAAAGCAAAAAAAGCCCAAGCAAATCAAGACACCTTGACGGCAAGAAAAGAGCTGATTACTTGTTAAAATGGGAGCTGTATAAAGTAGGATTTCAAATGCAAGGTTGGTTTAGGATCCATGGGCCAGATTATTTCTTAATCATAGAATTTCAGTGAGGCTTCTGGGAGCAGAAGTGTGATGAACAGAAGGGAATTGCAAGTATTAGCATTAATGTGTATGTAATGTATTTCTATATCCAGCAAGAATGGATATAATAAATTATGTATAATAATAAGGTATTATGATATATATTCTGAAATAGAGCTTTAAATTATATTTTAATATAGCAGTTGTATATCACTGCATAGTACATGTCCGTTCATTATTGATATTATAGGCAGCATATTCTGCTATAGTATATATAATGTATTCTTACACTGTGTGGAGCATCAAAAATTCTATATGCATTTATATCTATAATTGTCTAATGATATATAGATAGAGATGTAAATAGATGTAGAGGTATTTGATTCTGGAAATCTGTATATACTTGGAACTTTTCTTCCTTTACCTCTTTGTTATGGGTCAGCAAAGACAGAGTAGGATTTCCTGGGCAGGTATTTTTCGATGTCTTCCTAGTATGAGCATCACAATTTAAGATATGAACATCAACTAAGTAAAAAATTCAGTGTGAATCTGTAATATTTAATTTACCTCCTGTCCATCGGGTTTCTAACTCAGGATCTTAAACTTAGAACCAAACAAATATGAGATGCCCACAAGGGTTAAAATTCTCAACTAACTTAACTGTGTTTTACAAGACAGAATTTATTATGTCATGATAATTAATAAAATTAATTAATACTCACAAAATAATCCCCAAACTGACTCAATTTCATCTTAATTCCATTATGTCGTTAATGAAGACCAGAATTTTACTAGTTTTAATTGAGTGCTTCTTAATCAATGAAAAGTGCTAAGCCAAATAATTACCTTACAGCTCTGATGACATTTCTGATCGCTAATAATAAAACATCCCTTACTTCTGCAGAGCTACCAAGCTAACAAATACATGGCCTTTGGCTGTTGGTAAAGTGACCCTTTTCTGGGGTTATTCACATGCAGAGCAAAGCCATTACATGGTGTTTGACCGAAATCTAGCACTTTAAAAAAAGTCTTCTTGTGGTGTCATTGCTCTGCAGATGTGACAGGCAAAGGCTCACTGCAGGTAATGAAATTATATTGCTTTTACCTTTTCCAGTGCAGGCGAGATGACTGCCATCTGTAAGAAATTCCCACATGGCCTGATGTTCAGCTAAATTTAGTGGTGCCAGCTGGGTCTTGTTCTCAGGGTATAATAACCTTAATATCACAGGACTGCCTTTGATGGAGCAAGTGGTAATGCATCAGAAATGAATCTTTCATTGCCAGTCCTTGGTGCACAAAAGCCAACTCTGTATTATGAAGTCTTTTGAATGAAGCCTGATTTTTAGTTTGTATGTTGCTCTGCATCCATATCCTGCAGTACCCTGAAGGTGCTCTCTTATACCTTTCCACCCTTCTCATCTCCTGATGGACCTGGATGATCAGAAAGGAGGTTGAGGATGGATTCATTTCCTGCATAATATGTATGATCTAATTTGTTGTTATTCCTGACAGAGGACATAGTGCATTTGGTGGAAATAATGCAGCCAGTGCTCTTTAAAGCTGCTCAGAGATTGGTATATCTGCCTCATTCCTTTCCTCAGTTCCTTCTCCCTCTTCCAAATACCATTTTAACTAGGAAAAAATGTGTTTTGAAAAAAGAAATTAACATCCTCTGGGAAACATCCTGGTTTGAGTTATTATGCAGAGCAAAATAATTCACTAAACCAGTAAACCTTGCCAGCTTGCCAGTGCAGAACACACCCGCCCCCACCCCCCACAAAAAAAANAATTAAGAACAGTAAAAGAGAGATGATGTAGACAATCACTCCGTGATCCTATTTTTTTTTTTTATTTTAATGACTGAAATACAAAGTGATGAGTTTGGATTCATTTTGTGGAGATGTTTATTTTCACAACTGAAAGCAAGGAAATAAATCAGACAGTGAGTGTAGAGGAAAAGTATTTTTTTATCACTTGATGTAAGTCTAGTCCTCCTAGCCTGGAGAACATGGTCATAACAAAAAAAATGTGTGTTGCTCTTCTTATAGTAGTAGGTAATGGTGTCATTGGCGGTTCAACACTCTCTTCATACAGCTCTTAGCTGAAAAGAACATGCTCTTTGAGTTTGTAAAGCTATTTGTTCACTTGGGACTCAGAACACAGTTTTTCTAGCAGGCAAAGAAGCATGAAAGATTTGACTGCTCCTATAGTTAGATGCCTATAAGGGCAGATGAATTCATGGTGCCAAGGAGCAGGGGTTTGCATGTTTCATCTTTCACTGCTAACCTGTTTATTGTATACTGTGAAGCTGGAAGGACCATATCAAAGAACAAACAGAAGTATAGATACGTAAGAGTAAGCTGTTAAACATTTCATTATAGTTTCCAGTCTGTTTTAAATTAATAAATATATGTATTTAGTCACGTGTGCATCTCTGCCTGGTAGAAAGAATGGCTTTCTAGTCTGATGCTGTTCATTGTCATTCAATCAGACATGAAAACCAGGTGTCAAATTATTGGCTGTGTCTCTGCGTCTTTGAAGAACCTATTGAGCTCTTTTTCTGGTGTTTCTCAGCCTGCAGAAGCACCACAGGGAGGTTCACTCTGTCGTTTCCCAGCACCTGTGTACATCAGAGCGCCTCCCCTGTCACTCTCCGGGATGGTTTCAGGCACATCCTGCTTCTTGCTTTGTCTTTCATCATCTGGTGCAGTTGGGAAGAACAGTTTTAAACGAGTTGCTCTCCTAGCATGTGTCTCTCCAAATTAAAGGATGGCTCAGCTGGCAGGATGCTGTTACCCAGCTCTCACAGGGTACCAGCTTTCTTCTTCTTTTGACTGGTCCACACTAGGGAAGCGAGGAAACTAGCAATGTCATTTTGGGAGGGTTCAGACAGCACTGTGGAAGGCAGCTTGTGACTGATGTTACAATGAAACATATTAAAAAGTCAGACCTGGTAATTCTGAGTGCCAGTCGCCAGTGACTGCATTGCTAGGCAAACATCCTTCATGTCATCTTGAGCAGAAAAAAAAAGGGGGGGAAACCCTCAAATCATAGGTTCCTGGAGAGGGAATAAAAGGAAAGCCTTCTTTTCTGCTCAATCTGTTCCTTTTAATTAAAAATGGGTTTACTTTAAGCAGAATAAAGCAGACATTGCCTCCCTGCTATTGTTCTATCTGGCAAGGTTGAACAGCTCTAATCCATAATATCTGGAATATCTCATTAATTTAGGACTCACATTTCTTGTTTTGCTCCTTTCTTGCAGCCTTGTTAATTACAGCCTCATCTATAGAAGCAAAGAATATTCTTAAACAGTAGAAAGAAAGACCTTTTTTTCATGTTAATTAGCAATGGAGAGGGGTAAGAGAGAGAAATTGCCACATATTGTACATAGCAGCAAGGAGGAATTGATGCTTTTGAAAAGTACCCAAGCTGATCAATAATGCCTGCACTCCTCTCTTTCTGATAAAACATCTTTTCTGCTTTGTGGCAGTTAAAGGACCTGGAATTTTTTCCTTCTGCCAGCCAAAATGGCATATCAGGAGGGATGAGCTTGTCTTGGTTTACACGAATAATGATGTTTTATCCTGCCAGCATTCAGTCTATAATGCTTGGGACTGAACATGGAATGCGTTTAGAAGAACTTGTGACAATCACAACAACAGCCCAATCTTGATTATATATTGGGAAATAAGTGACACATCTGCTGCATTTATCCCCACTTTCCTCTGAGCTCTAGATATAAAAATAACTGCATTTCTAATGGCAAAAGTGTGAACAAAAGGACACATTAGCAGAGGCTACATCATCAGTGAGAATGTGCACAGCTGTGGAAATACTCCAGACAATTTCCCAGAGCATATATCAAATATTTCCTGGCCAGACTGGGTGGACCAGCAGCACTGGCAGGGCAAGGCATTTTCTAAAGATACCTTTGAATTTTATTCAAGGTTATATTTTATGGCCCCATTGCAGAGAGGAAAATGAAATTTGAAGGTATAGACAGTTACTATGGATTATCTTTTCAGCATCCTTTCTTACCACAGAACACTGCCACTGATGAAAGATCATAATCAGATGCTCCAGAGGACAGGGTAAGTGCCTCACACTTTCAGATAACCCTCTGGTGCCAGTTGTCAAAGTTGGACCTTGAAATAAGAATCAGTATTATTTCCAAAGCTTTGGCTACCTGGTATTAACAGAAATTTTAATTTGAAATTAATTCATAGGGAGGAAAAAAAAAAAAAAGAGGAGGATTTTTCTATTATAATTATGAGTATTTTCATGTTTATTTCACAGTTTAATTAAAATGCAAAATAATATCTCTTTGTAAACACCAGAATAAATGTTCATTCAATTCCACTAAACATTTTCACCTCACAATTTAAATTTTATGTTGGTTATGTTTCATTTCCATTAAATATTTGAGCTCCTGTTTTATGAACTAGGCAGTGCTGATTTGTTTTCTTTGAGCTAACTCTTTATTGCTTGGTCTTTTTTAAGATTAAAAAAAAATTTAAAAGAGGAAAGTGAAGAAATTAAAGGGGGTTTCTAACAATTTTGTTTAACAGAGTATTCAGTTTCATGTAGCTGGTTCCTGTGAAGCATGGGGGTTTGCCTCTGTATGTGTATATTTGCAGAGGAAATTTGTGGCCCTGTTAACTCATTTCAGCCAAAGTTCTTGGAGGAGTCAGGCACTTCCCAAGTCAAGTACTCAAAGCTTCTGTAAGTGTGGAACAGAATCAGCTGATGCAGGAGAGAAAACTCTAAAACTCCAGAAAGCTTTGATCTGCCTCATTCTCCTGAAATCTCTGCAGAACTTTCTAAGTTCCCCAAAGGAAGAGGTTAAATGGGAATTTGTGCCACCTCCTACTCAAAGTTCAACCAGCTTTTTATTTCAGACCCCCAGGCAACCAGGCTTTCTTTGGTTTAGTCTTAGAATGAATAATTAGTTTGGAGCTGAGTTCCAGGGGTGGGAAGAGAAGGGAACACACAGGGAGAAGGCAAACGGAAGTCTACAATGCCCACATAGGAAGCAGAGGTATTTTCCTTTTCATAGTCACAAACCAAACAGCCCAACTTGAGAGCTTGCACTAACGGGCAATTTCTTACACAGAAGGGGAAATTATTTCCAAACCCCAGTTAAATGCTTTTGAATATTCTGGTAAGGTAGCCGTAATTTGTGTGGATAGTTCTCCATGTCAGTGTGATGGAGTTTGTGGGTTTCTCTTGCCAGGGTGAAGTTCAGCTGGCAATAGGAAGGCCATACTGTGTTTCCATGTGGCATTGCAGAGAGAGTGAGATTTGGGGATCAGTGGCATCACTGATTTTCTTGTTATTCCTTCAACGGTCTGTGAAGTCAGATGCTTCACTTCAGATCCCTCATCTCTCACCCTGCCATTCTTACCATCATGACCCCAATCTATCTGCCACCTTTTACAGTCTTTGGTAATGTAAACATGGGGAAATCCAGCAGTCTGCAGATCATAACCATGGCAGAATCCTTAGGAAAGGATTGCAGGGAATGGCCTCTCACTACACTGTCAAATCAATTCCCTGTTAAATGTTAATAGTGTAGTTCAAATGACAATTAAGTCTCTCCAAGCAATTTGTTTTTTTTCCCCTTTTCTTAAATTGCATTTCAAAACCAGAGGATGTACATTTACTTGTCATCTACCATATTATCACAAATTTTTATTCACTACAGAACTTTTTTCTTTCCCTTCTAAGCAAATTTATAGTCATTCTTGAGCGGAGGAAGAGGATGAATTTCTTTTTATCCTGCATTTGGCTGGCTTCTTTTCAAATTCTTATGGTCTATTAATGACTCATCAGTAGGAAAAAATCCCCAAAAAACAACCAAAACACAGTTTTTCACATTCATGCAGATGCTTTAGTATGCACAGTCAGCTTTTGCAAGAAGTTAATCATCAAAGGAAAATAAAGAATGTTTATGTTACCTCACAAATTCTTCCCATTTTCCAAGCTTTGTTGTACCTTCTAATCATCTTGTTCTAAATTATAAAGCAAATTCTTCACTTTCAACTTGTTTAATTGTACCTCCCACAACCAGCTGCTGTCTTACACTCTGTACATTATAGACTCCAGTACCTTCAGCTGGAACACATACAGCTCCTTCATTGCTTATCCATGGTAACCACAAGCTCCTAAGGACACTTGTCTTGAATTAAGAATTGGATCAAATATCCTTCCTTATTTTTCCAAACTGTATTTATTTCACCCAGAACTGTGGGGCTTACTAATGCTGGGAAAATGCACATGCTGGTATCCTCTCCTCTCTCTGCACTGTCCATGAATGAGTGCAGATGTTATCATTAAGGAATGTCACAGTCACAGGCAGGTCCATATCTGCAATAGTAGACTCTGGATGGATCATTCCCAAGGTCCAATGTGAAATTCCTTAAATGCCCTCCAAAGCTTTGGTAGAAGAACCTGACAAAGGCAATAGTACAGATTACTGTGCCAACACTGCCATGACTTCATCCACTCTGGGTGGATTTCAGAGACCATATTTTGCACTGTTTGTAGCTGGGCCCATAGAGTGAATTCCCATCAGCAGCTGGTGCCCAGTAGGTGCCTTCTTTGGAGACATGCCATGATTTACTTCCACCCAAAATGAATCCAGCTGTTGTGTTTGGAGGTGAGACTCCTAGTTAAACTGCACAGTATGAGGGCAGGTGATTCAGAGATGCACATTAACAGCATAGTCCCAAAGTGATCTAAAATGCTGATGTAGATCTACCTAATGAGACACCTCAGCTGGCTCCCACAGCAGGAGGCTCGCTTATGTTCTTCAGAAAGGAACAGAGGATGGAAGCAAAAAGGGTGAAACTTAAATCAGACTCTGGAAAATTCTCTGGGAGACTACAATCCCGGGATCTTCATCAAATGAAGTGAATCTATGTTTAATGAGAGCATTAAGCTGTGAATGTTCTGTCAGCTGGGTGCAGGTTGTGGTTTTGAGATTTACATCTGCAATGAAGCAATATTTATGGTGATTTAAAATAAAAAGGGGCATATTTATGTCTTATCTTTGCCAGCCAATGACATTATTTTATGAGCATGTTCAATCCTATCAAACCTGGCGTCACATCAGCATTATAACAGCCTGCTTTAGAGCTTTAAGGAGACTGGAAACAGCATTTCTTATTTTGAAAAAAAATCCTTATTTTTTTTGTTCAAATGCTGTGTTTGGGGATGGAGTAAAACAGGAGCTTGCATTGTGTAAAAGACATAGCGCAGAATGTCAGAGCTTCATCAATGGCTACTCTGTGTGTTTTATAGCTCTTTTCTTCTCAATGCTCCACACCTTTTTTTGAGTCTGCAAATTCTTCATCCACTTATGTGAAGGGTTATGCTGGATTAAAATTATTAGCAGAGTGCTGGCCCTTATCACTTTCTGGAAGAACTTAAATTTGCCATATGTCCTTAGTGAGAATGACTTTACAACCTAACACAAAAGAAAGGGATGTAGTGAGGTAGTATTAAGTTATTTTGGTTGAATCCTCATTTCAAGACATCTCAACCACTTCTACTTTCCTAGTATTATGAAGGCTTAGTTAAGGTGATCATTTTTGTTTTGGTTTGGTTTTAGTGATGGAACCATTTCCTTTACATTTGTGTGATTTAAAAAGCAACACTCAGTGTGACTGTAAAACTCAGTATCATTCCCTCTGCTTTCCAAACAGGCAACGGTGCAGAACAAGTAGTCTGACCTGAGTAATAAAGAACTCATCTAGCTGCACATCTTATTCAATAGAGACTTCTACAGAAATGGCTGCAGCTGTTTCCAGGAGAATCTGAAGCAGATAACCTACCTTCTGTTGCTGCTGAGGAGCATATGAAGTAAAGATTCTGGTAAGTCAGGACTGGCATTTTAGCTAAAGATTCACATAGCTAAACCAATGGACAATAACAGCTGCAGCAAGTTGTATCCCCATGTGTGAAGGTGGGTGAGAATTACACAACTGATAATGATCCAGAGAAGTGGAAAATATAACAGGTGTGAAAAACTGACCCAAAACACCATGGACCAATTTTGGTCTGATTGACCATGACCAGAAGTAACTTCATGGAATTAAACTATTCCTCAGAGCATTCCCAAATATATTCTGCATGTCTGAGGTAAACACAAGCATCTGAGGTAAGCTCGCACCCAACCTTTGCCTAGACTTTGGGAAATGTGCACAGTTTGGGTCTAGGGCTGGGTAATTCTAGCAGCCTCTGACGACAAAATGTGAGAGAAAGGAGAGCGACGGAGTGAGCCGGAACCACAGTGGTCTGTGCAGCCTCTGTGCAGCTCCAGGCAGCATACCAGCAGGTCTGGGCCTAGGTGACTAAGGATTATTACGTCTTCTGTGTGACTTGCAGGGCATTCTAACAAACTCCAGCATATCATGAAAGATATTAAACCGGAAGGCATCTACTAAAGGAAGAATAGAAGAAAGGGTTTTCAGAGGGGTATGTTCCCTGAAGCAGTCCATTTTTTTGGGAGCATTATGTTATAGACTCAGAGATCAGTATGGAAGGGATCAACTACAGAGACGTCTGCACATGGTATGGTGCTCACTCTGGGGTAGGGATCAAAATCCAAACCATTGCTGTGTGGACTGGTCCCTCTTCTTAGTTGTGTTGCATACTCATGACCCACCATAATTATTAAGAACTGGAAGGTGGCTTCAGATCAGGTGGTGGAAGGAACTGTAAGATGACAAAATGATGATGTTTTTTTTCCCCACAGGAAAGATGAATGGGAGGCAGACAAGCTGAGTTAAGACTCTTAAAGCCATTTTTTATAAAGGGATTGCAATTGGAGTTACCTTTTCAGCAGCCAGCATATGTTTTCAAGTTTGCAGAACATCCTTTTTTAAGGTAAGACATGATGTTACAGCATCTAAATCCAGCCAGCCAGCACCAGCAGCTTCAAGGCACAGGCACCTGCAGGCAGTCCAGCACACCTCAGTGCCCCCCAACCGGTCTGTAGCCCCTTGCAGGTCTCTTGTCACAGTTCATTTGATCTGCCCGTTACCGTTTCAAAGTCAGGTTCTGAATGCTCTGCAAAACTAAAGGGCATTATTTGTCTGATTATTTTTCCTTCTCAGCATACTTTCCCCCCGATAATCAGACAACAAATATAAACCACTTTTGACAGTTCATTTGTCCTAGAAATCAATCCAGAAATCTCTAGTAACCTACATTAAATGTCCTAGGCCCTTACCAGGCTATAAATCTCTGACGTGCCATTAATCCAGACAGACCACTTCTGTCAGGTCATCTGCTTTTCCTTTATAAACACCACAGATATTGCTCATGTTCTCCACAGCTAGCAAAGCTCTTTAGCTTCATTATAATCACATTCCTATCCCTCACTACTGATTTCAATGATCATTTATAGCTCAGCCTGCTGCAAAGCAGAAGAGGGTTCTACATGTAGATGGCAATTAGCAGAACTTTATATAAATTGCAGGCTGCACAAGTCATTCTGAAGGTCAGGCATTGACTACAGTTGTATACAGGAAATTATAAACTGATTTTGAGCTGCAAAGTTGATGTGAAAATTGTGTTACATTTGTTAGAGTGCAAAAGCCCTCATGAAACAAACTTAGTAATAAGCAGCCTTGTAGTGTTTTCACTTAGAATTCAATCTCACTTGAAAGTCTTAAAGTGGAAAATAGCACTCTCAAAATATATATGTGGACAGTGTGGAGACATGCAAAGACCTAATGACAGAGCAGTGTGCTTCTGCAGCAGATGCAGCATCGAGGTTTCTCTGAACAAAGAGTGATTCTGTTCAAAGTAGTTGCAGATAATTCAGCTTAAATTCCAGTTACATAGACTCATTTTCACTACCTAGAAGGAGCTTATAGTGAGGTAGATGCTGGCCTCTTTTCCCAGGTAACTGGTGATAGGATGAGAGCAAGTGACCTCAAGCTGTGCCAGGGGACTTTTAGATTGGATGTTAAGGAAAATTTCTTCACTGCAATAGTGGTCAGGCCCAGGGAAGTGGTAGAGTCACCATCTCTGGAGCTGTTCAAAAACCATGCAGACATGGTTTAACTGCATGCTTGGTAGTGTTAGGTTAATGGTTGGACTTGAGGATCTTCAAGATCTTTCCCAACTTTTATGATGATTCTACAAGACATTTCCTTGTTCTGTCTCATTAAATAAGTGCAAATTGAAAATAGGAGGGAAAGGAGGATGGCAGAGTTTCTCTTTTTCACAGAATATACCACTTGACTGATCAAAATGCTTGGATGGGACCAGAACAATTAGGACAGACATGCCTTGAAAGTAGATTTATGCAGATCCAGGTAGAGCCTTGCCTTGAAATACATGAAAATGAACACCTTACCCACCATGCACACATTCTGTTATTCATTTTGATGCCTGATCCAGAGCATGAGCCTCGTGTCAGGTCTCAGTAGAGCAGATAATACTTAAACCCAGAAATATGTAGAACTGTCCTGTGCAGCAGACCGTTGGTGATAAATTGTCTTGTCACTGGCTGGAAGCTTTCCAGGCAAAACTGTTCTGCAAGACACCCTAAGTGCAGAAGTTGTGGCACTTCACTCTATGTATTGTGCTCTGCTTTGCAGCCCTGTCCAGGACATTTTTCTCCCGTGCTCTCCCTCTGGAGAACAGTTCATGGAATTATTCATGAATTTATTCGATCGAACAGATTCAGTCTTCCCCTATTAGAATCTGGCCTACAGTCCTTAGAAAGCATTGCTTGGGAGCTGGAGAACATTTTGATTCAAACTTTATTTAAAGAGAACTGTAAAACTAGCCTAAAAATAAACTAGACTATTAAAAAAATCAAAACCAACCTGTATTATAAAATGAACATGGAAATTCTGCAGGAGTTCTCACAGCCCATCATTGGCAAAATCTTCTGCTGCTTAGAGAGGACATAAATGGGGTAGGCAACCATCTAGGAAAATATGTGCCCAAAAGTCATTCTTTAAAATGGGAATAGGGAATTGCAGTTTGCTGAATCTGGCACAAGAGAGGTATCAGTGTGAGGCACCAGCATGGACATGTGCAATGCCATAGCCCCCAGAAGCAGCCTGAAGGACCCAGCACAGGGTTTTGGAGCTTCTCAGATGAGGTACTGAGAAATTGGCAGGTAGTTATAGAGCTTTCATAAAATTCTAGTTGTATGGGTTATCTGTTGGACTGCTGATATGGATTGCAAATGTTTTGGTCCCTGGCTGCTGGTTAATTATGTCATTAATAAACTTTCAGTAGTGACCTAGTTTAAATTAGAGGAACTGAGCAGATTTTACTTCTCTTTGATGTTTGAGTTACAAGCTACCTTTTCATAAATACTGATTCATTGCCACTTTGCAAGTACCACTGAACATCTTGAGGTGGACAACAGGAGCATTCTTGAATGTCTATTTCATTTTGAAGCTTGAATGTCTATTTCATTTCCTTTAAGCAAATGAAGAGCTTAAAGGAAGGGGGAAAATAGGAAACCAAACCAAACCAAAACAGAGATGTTCAATAAGTTAAAAAGAAAAAAAAATCTCATCTTGTATGAGTCTCCTCCTCTGGCTGCTCAATGGAAGACCATCAAAATTCCACAAAACTCCCTCTAGATGTTTTTTTTTCTTTTTGGTAGAAAATTTAGCTTTACATCTGTGGAAACACAATTCTGTAGTGAAGTTGTGTTGGAGTATGGGAGGCAATGAGCATTGCTGATGTCTGTGCACTGAACGGGAAAATTGAATTATCCTCTCATAAGTTGCTGTGCTCTGACTTCTGTAGAATGCAACAACTCTCAGTTCATGAATGAAAGGGAATTGCTTTGTGACATTTGCACGTGGTAAATCTGGCAACGGTGAACTCTCCCACCCTGAATGGCTGCTACTGGCCTTAGAAAGGCTTTAAATGAAATGGTTTAGGTATTTTCTCTGCTTTTGTTGAGAGGTAAATTTACTTTGTGTTTTAGCTGGGTAACATGCAAGGTAAGGGACATGAGGGAGATTAGCCTCCAGTGGAACAATGAGATCTTACCACCTCTTTTGTGTTTTCAGGCTGCCCTAGAGAAGGGAGGTTGAGGGTAAGCTTTGACCTTGGTCCCAAAGGTAATGTATGGATAACAAATTTGTTTAAATTGTGTTGGAGAACAAAGTGCAGTAGCAAGGTTAAAATCAGAAAAAAAAGGTGAAAAAATAAAAGGAAGGTTGATAGATCAGAAAGAGTAAACGTGGAAATTTGATAGCTAGTGTAAGCCTGTTGGAAAATCAATTGCAAGCTGCTTCAAACAAGGAACAAAGTGATGCTCCTGCTGCTTTTAGCGAATCTCCCCTTTTCAAAATGTGGTGCCTGTGCACTGCTGTGCAAATTCCCAACGGTGGAGTCCATTGCTATTTTCCCCCTACCAACTCACCACTTACTCACTGAAAAGCAGCTTTACAAATGTCAGTGGAGAAACACCTGGAGCCAAATGACACTTCAGCAAGAACACAACTGATGGGAAAAAAAGGTGCCTCTGTACCATGTTTGCTATTTTTTACCATCTCCCCAGTAGGGAAATATGTTTATTCATTTTAGTATGTCTCCTTCTGAATAACAAGCAGAAAAGCACTTTTATTGCTGATAATGGCTATTGCACCTTTTTTCTCTGTGATATGCCCAGACTCTAATGTCAGCTATCTCAGAGATGAAATTAGGAAAAATGGGGTTTGCAGCATACAGTCTGCAGTGTCTGCTGTCACTGCTTTCAAGGGCTGCATTTCAAGTGGGAGCTGTGGTGTTTGCTCTCCCCAGAAAACTGGAGCAACTGCCTGTTGCTAGACTCTAATCTCAGCATGGAGAGATTCAGCCATTAAGCTCCTATCAAGGTTAATTAAACTTTTGAAGGCAAAGGTTTGAAATGCAGACATGCTAGAGAGAAACACATTTCCTCTAAGGATTAAATACAAGTCAGCAGCTGAATCTCTTTTCAGCTCCTTGTTAATCCAAGCGTAGGCCAGGTGATTTTTACTTGTCAAAATAGAACCTGAAGGGCTCAGGACACACATTTGGTGAGCTGGGACCCTAACTCTAGCTGAATCCCCATAAATTAACCAGGAGATGTCAGCTAGCAGAAAATGATCAAACAAAAATGTGACAATAAACTATTTAACAATTCTAAGTTAGACAGCAATGAGAGGGGAATTAGAAGTCAGATAAAAATATGGAATATGGTTGGAAAGATTTTGCATCATCTTTCAAAAACAAACTAAAGACTTTTCAGTTTGTTTTTTTTCCCCAAGTTGTTTGTCCAAATAGGGTAAATGTTCATCAAAATGCATTTTTAACCACTCTGTTGCACCAGCTTGGCCTTTCTAAAATGAAACTGAATATTCAGCGTTTGAAATATCCCATGGGAAGGATATTAGCTAACTGGATGCTAACAGTTCTATGCAGATGTCTTCTCATCATGCAAGTAGTTTGCTTGGATGTGAAGACACATCAGACTCCACTGATCAGAAAGTGAAAAATGGTAGCTGTTGCTTCATGCTTTTCCAGTGTATGTGATCAGAATTTCAGCAGCTTTTCTCTAGTACATCAGACAGCAACACTGAAATGAGCAACAAAAAGAAGAGACACACAACCGTGTATACAAAGGAGGCTTAATTTCCAGTAGAGTGGGTACTAGTGGTAGGTGAAGGGCTGCAGAACAGATGCCTTTGAATCAGCAGACCATTATGCATACAGCTGTTAACAAGACAAAATCACCGAATTTCACTTACTGTACTCTTAATTTTACTCCTAGTATGCTGGTCACATGCAGATTTCAGTGTGACATTTAAAAGGAGGTCTCAGATGGTTTATCAAGTACTTTATAATCCCTGATTCGCGAAAGGCCAACTGCCTGATATTACTGCTGAGGTCCAGAAAATAATACAGCTGCTAGCCTTCTGTGGAGCGTGAATGGGTTTTCATTAAATCTTAACCCTCCGCTATTTCTTGACCTTTCCCTAATGTCACACCTATTATTTGTCTCTCTAAATGATGCTCAAATCCTAAATATTGTGTTGTGGTTTAACCCCAGCCAGCAGTTAAGCCCTTGCAGTCTCTCTCTCTCACTCCTTCCCAAGAAATAGGATGGGAAGAAAATCAGGGGAAGAAAAACTCATGGGTTGAGATAAAGACAGTTTAATAGGAAAGAAAAGGAAAAGGTGGTAATAATAACAATAGAACACAGGAAACAAGTGTTGCATGATACAACTGCTCATCATATAGTGTCTGATGCCTGGACTCCAAGCTGTGGTATTCCCTGGCCGACAGCCCCCAGCTGATGTATTATGGTACAGAATACCTTTTTGGCTTGTTTGGGTCAGCTGCCCTGGCTGTGACCCCTCCCAGCAACTTGTGCACCCCTAGCCTCTAGGGGTAGGGCAGAGTGAGAAACTTGACTTTAGTGTAAGCTCTGCTCAGCAACAACTAAACCATCAGTGTGTTATGATCATCCTAACCTCACAACACAGCACTGTAGTGGTTGCTAAGAGGAAAAAGTTACTTTTTTCTATCTGAAACCAGGAGACATTGGGATGTCTCTTTTTCACTATTCCCTATTCACTATAATCATCCTTATATCTAGTGCAAAGCTCTTACCTTTTCATGGAGCTGTTCGTAGGATGCATAATGAAGATCCTCCATTAGCGACAAGTCAGCCAACTAAGTGTTGCAGCAGCACATATCCCCTAGCAGATCACTGTTCTCTCTGTTCTAAACAGGCTACAAAATGCTTCAGCTCCTGGGTAGCACATCATTTATTCATACTAGAGCAAGTTATTTCTGAAGGCAACAGATGAAAGCAGAAGTCTGTTCCTTGACAAAGATGGGCTTTTGACTGGTGCAAGTACCTGCAAACAGGGATTAAAGCAATTCCGAGAGGCCCTTCTGAGGTTTCTGTCATTTTCTATTGAAGGGAACCACTCTGCATAGCAAACTAAAGTCAACGTCAAGTCGGTAAAGTATCCAATTTTGCCTTCTCTTCCTCCTCCATTCTCACTTACCCAAGCTTAGCTATCATGCCCTTCTCCACAGCGATTACTCTTGGCTGCCCATCACCGGCATCGCCATCAGGACAGCTGCACTGACCAAACAGGTTGTGTGCATCCCTTCTTTGTGCAGTTCAACACCAAACCCAGCCTTTCTCCATGTGTCAGGCATCCATATGTACCTCTGATGTTAAAAAGCATGTCAAGTTCACGTGTAATTGCCTGAGCTGTGTGAAGTTGCTACTGAAAGCCTCAATATACTGTCTGGTCTGCTTGGGATTTCACTGATAGTGAAAGGACAAGAAAAACAGATGGCAATTCCACCCTCTCCATAAATGAACAGCGAGGGGCTTAGTAGCAGAAAGACACCACAGAGCAAAGATTTGTGTGAGTGGGGTTTTTTTTTTCTGCTTCTCTGAATAGTTTTGCAGAATTTTGGGCAGTTGCTAGGCGTCAACGTATTAAAGTTTATATATCACTACTGTGAATTTTTCTCCTTGAGAGTGGAACAGAAATGTGCTTTGTGGCCAGGTTACTCTTTATGAGTCTCTCTTGTTTGTCCTACAGCCTACACCCAATATCAGCTACTGCAATCACAGTGCAGACTGTGAATCCATCAGAGAGAAAGTCTGTAAACATGATAAAGCGATGTCTTATTGCCCTCACTATCACTTTATCTCTTTTCAGTTTTCCCTTTTTGCTCTCTCGTAGGTGACAGTGGTGATAAAAGAAACATCTGAGGCAGAGCGTTGTCCGGAGTCCAGTAGTTCTTACACCACACTGAAGTATTTAAGACCACAACCACTCTCTTCAAGGTGATGACAGACTAAAAATAAAGCACTTTGGTAGGGTGGAGTAGAAGGATGTAAATGTTAACCTAACTTTTGTATTCTTATGCCTTGCTAAATCATTTTTTATTTAATAATAGGAGTCATGTTTATCCAAGGAGTTGTTGTGTGTTGCTTTATGGGTATTTATGAGTTTTCTTGAATAGAAATACTCATCAGCATAGATGATTTGCATTGTTAATTGCAGTACAATTGCAATAAATTGCAAACAGTTGCTCTAAAACACCACCTGATTTTGCTGCTAGGGTCTTCCCTCCACAGGCAGCAGGAAATACTTGAAATTTCTGGGATGCAGTAGCTTTGTGTTCTGGTCATGTGTGACAGGCATGGTGTTTTGCAGTTGATGCTGTGAGCTGCCTGTGCTTGTTTCTCCCTTCTCCTCTACAAACAGCTAAAGCTAATTGAGTCAGGAACAACTCCTCTGCTGGCTGAAGAAGAAAATCTTAGAGGAGCTGCTTTGGGTAGAAGCTCAAGGTTGCACACCCCCAGTGGACAGTGGGAGGGGGACACAGCCCCACCTTCCTTCAAAGGTTGTTTGTTCCACAGTGTGGGTTTGGACTGAATGAATTCAAGCTATTTAAGAGTGACTCTAAGCATGCAAGCACAAGATAAAACAAAAAGGCAGCAACACCCTCAGTTTTGAACAGTGAAGCCTCTACTAAACCAGAAAACAAGCAGTGGCAGCAAGATTAAGTCCTGTAAGAGCAGACAAATATGAAAGCTCCTTTCTGAAGATCTTGTCTCAGAATATAATCCCCAAAGTCTCCTTAAATCACAGTGGATAGAGTTGCCATGTGTCCCGTGGTTCATCTGGGAACACTTCTTTTACCAGTCAATCCTCCCACAGATTCACTTGCTGTATAAAGAATGTTCATTTCAATGCAGAGATTAAAAAGAAGTTTTCATACTCACCACAGAACATACTCTCCTATAAACAAACCCTGTGCTACTTGAGGAATGTTGGAGAAAAAAAAATAAAATAATGTATTAATGAAAAAAAATTGCTTGCTGAACTCCAGCCCCAAGAAGTTTCTCCTGTCAGAAAAGGCTGAGCATGCTGCATGTGTTCCTGAAGGGTAACCATGGTGCTGTGCACAGGCCAGCTAGACTGACACTTCATTAGAAAAACCTCTGCCCTGAAAGCCAATGTTTTCCACAGCATCCTGGCCCCAAGTGCTGCTGAAGGCACTGGGTGAGAGTTAGGGTCAAGCTGGACCCATCACTGTACTCCTGTGTGCTGCCCTCCTGCACTCAGCTGTGCCAGCAGCAACCTCCAGCCAGGGTTCCAGCTTGGGGTGGCTGCATAACTCTGGAGTAAAAAGCCTCATCTTCTAAGGAAACAGTCTGGTAGCAAGCTCTTCAAAGGAGCAGCAACTGCAAGTCAAATATCCAAGACTGATGTTCATTTGAAAGGTCCCGAAGAGCCAAGGCTTCAAAACACAGGCTGACATCTCTACACTGTGGCACAAGCAGGCAAAGAAAACAGAAATTAGCTGTAGAAGGAACTTGGTTTGTGGATACTTAACTTATAGAGTGAGAGTCTCAGTTCCCTGCAGTAGAGCATCTCCCCTGAGCAAGGCGAGCCTGTCCTGCTTGCAGTTAGGGGTGCCCACAAACTCCCCTGATCCCTTCAGTTGTACAGAACAAAAGTGCTTAGAGTATTTCCTCCCTCCTATGCCATTTATTTCTCCTGGACACAATAAAAATAAGGATATAAAGGAGATGGATTGTGTTTTACCTGCCCTGTCTATAAACACACCATCAGTCTGCAGGGGTTTTCCTTTGGTATCCATCACACTAAGCATGCAGTGACGGGGCAGTGAACCAAACCACTGAGAAAGGGTAGTGGCTCATTTATTAAATTAAGAAATAAGACACAAACTTTTCCTTTCCTGGGAAGTACAGAGTGGTGTTGGCTTCCAGAACTTGTTACTGGCACTGGCTCAGCAGACAGAATAAGGAAATAAAGTGCCAGGAGAATAAGGGGAAAAAACCAAACTGAGAGCAAAATGTTTACATCAGCGGCACTTTAAATGGGAAAGTAATACCAGCTGCACTCTGCAATGTGTTTATAATTCACCAGTGCTTAAAGAAGACACATCAACCAGGGTTTTGCACATCAGAAACAACACTAAACTGTAATTTTCTATATGATAGCCTATCCAATACAATATTTCTACTCCACCTCCAGTCCCAATTAAGGGAGCAGTCAACAGGAGATGGAAAAGCAATTCTGTTCCTGACACACAAATAAATTTTCAAGTGATTCGATATGCTGATTAAGCTATTCATAAGAAAAGAAGTGCATATATTTCTCATTCATTTTACCTTGAAGCACCAAAGTACATCCACTTGAGAATATAGAGAATTTGGGGTTTATTTATTGCTATCGCAAGGCAGCACTATAAATTCAATGACTTTGGTATGAGGCATAAAATTCATCTGTAATAATCAAATTGCAAGCAGCTATGGATGCAGTTTAACCTAAAGAACATACCTTTTGATTATCTGCATTGTCTTCTTTGGCAATTCATGCCAGGTCCAATAGATGTAGTCTTTTAAAAGCTCTTTTGACAGCTTGCTACACACAGGGGTGAGTAGGTTCACCGCCTTGGTGCACCCAGAGAAAAGTGTGAATCCTCTTGGGGCAGATCTGGACTTACAGCACAGCCAAGGCTGTTTGATTCGTGGCTGTAAGTGCTGCAAGGAGGAAACACGTTCCTCATTGATGCTCCTACCTATCCCCCTGCAACTCCTTGGCTGCCAGCCTGCACTCAGGGCAGCTGCTAAGGACGGAGACAAGGGAATGGGTGAAGAAGGAGCGAGGCCTCCTTTTTCATTGGAAAATGAAATTGTATTCTGAGATAGGGAACAGCTGGCAGGAGGTTATAGCCAATGGTGGGGTGCAGCCAGATTTACAGTTATGGCTAAGGTACAAATGTTTCTGTGAATTTATATTCTGCAGACAAGTTTTTATGGCTCTAATGAGAACCCGTGTGCTCTGCTGTGGAGCGTTAGTGTAATGGTAGCTAATAAAAATTGCATCGATGGTTCTTCCTCTTGCCTCGCCCTGTAACTGGGAGTTTTCTGTTTGTTCAGCCAGACACTCTGTCACCGTGGTTGATGTTTGCAAGCCTCTTGCATTTCACAGAAGAAATTACTTCTGAAGAAGAAAGCAGCTCATTACCCACAGAATACAGCAAAATGAAAATTATATTTTTATGTCTGGAGGTGCTTTGTATCTTAATTGGCTTAGATGCCACAGTCATATAAAATAAGCAGTGCAAAAACAGTTTCAGCTCCTTCTTTTGAGCTGTTTACTTGCACTGGTCTTTCAGGGGGAAAAAATGGAAGAATATGTGCTCGTTCTATGTGGACTTGTCTTATTTAAAATACAATGGATGCTTTTGAAGCTTCAACTAATTAATATAAAAACATATTAAAATATCCAGAGAGAAAAGTTAAATAAAGTTTGAGAAGCTGGCTGAAAAAGGAGTTAAAACTGGTGCCCCCAGCACAAGAGGAACATGGAACTGCTGGAATGGGTCCAGAGAAGGCCACAAAGATGGTCAAAGGGCTGGAGAACCTCCTCTATGGGGACAAGCTGAGAGAGCTGGGGCTGTTCAGCCTGGAGTAAAGAAGGCCAAGAGAAGGCCTTGGAGCATCCTTCCAGTCTCTGAAAGAATGCTGGGAAGGGACTTTTTACAAAGGCTTGTAGTGATGAGATGTGAGGCAATGGCTTTGAGCTTGAGGAGGGCAGATTTAGACTGAAGTTTGTAAGAAAATCTTTACAGTGAGGGTGGGAAGACACTGGCACAGGTTGCTCAGGGAGGTTGTGGAGCACAGAAGCACCAAACGTGATCGAAGATCACATTCGGTGCTTCTGTGCTCCACAACCTCCCTGAAGGTGTTCAAGGCCAGTTTGGATGAGGCCTTGAGCAACCTGAGCTGGTGGGAAGTGTCCCTGACCATAGCAGGAGGGTTGGAACTGGATGATCTTTAAGGCCCTTTCCAGCCTCAGCAATTCTATGAACTTGTGAACCCAAAATGTAATTTAACCTGAGCTGGAAAACACACACAATAACACTGGATAGGGATCTATTAAAGTGAAAATCTGTAAATCCATCTGCTTATTTTAGTAACCCAATAAATTTCAGCACTTCTGTCTGAGGCTTTATTATGATTTAATAGATCTGCCCTACCGCATTTGCAGTCTAATTTAACAATGTAGCATCAATTTCTACGAATTATGTGGGTTGTAAACCGAACAAATTCGAGAACTGGAGCACTTCAGCAAGGAATGTCATCAGGTTACTGTTTTATTTTGCTTTTCACAGGGTTTTGGTTTTTTTCCCTCCCCTAAGATTGTAGATTTCACAACAACAGGAGAACTTTATCCATATATTTTTCACTCTCCATTTAAAAACCTTTTTATTTTTCTTTAAAGAGATAATAAGGCTTCTGACAAGCAATATATTTTTTTTCTTGGCGGAGGACTGCCTCATAATAATATTTCTCTTCCAAATTACAGGTTTGACACATCTTAAAAAGATAGAAAAGCATAGTAAATCTCTCTTTATTTACAGGAATGTCCTTTCAGTGAGTGACATTTGAACCTGGGGGAAGACTATTTACATTTCCTTGAGTGGTGAGTTGCATAGTGCCGTCAAAACCTACTTCACTCTGTCAAATGCAATGTTTTCACCTGCAATCTCTTCTATAACCATGTCAGTTTACTCACCACTTATTTTTTTTAAGTATCTTCTTTGCAGAGTCTGAATCTCCAATGGTTAAAAAAACAGTGACCGCAGAGAAAAATTGTTTTGTTACATTAAACTGGCAGAAATTGTTATGAACCAAGCATGTGGGCACACTTAATTCCTCCAAAAATATTTAATGTAAATGGAATTTTGTGCATAGAAAAGGGTTAAAACAGAAAACACCTGATTTATTACTCTTTACAAGTTTAGTCAATAAAAGTGAAGCAATCCTTACTGCAACTACTTAAAGAAGCCAGGTAAAAAGCAGAGGTATGGAAAAGAGGAGAATCAACCAGCTGGTTTCATTCTAGCCTCTTCATAATTCTGTATTGTAAATCAAGCAAAGTTTGATTGAGTGGAGACAGGCCATCAAGTCACTTAAGACTTGGAGTGTGCATTGTTATGCTGGAGACAGAGAATCGAATGCTCTTCATTCTTCTGGAGTGTTAGATCCACTTCATAATAAGCCTGTAATAAAGTGCACTCCTCAGGAAAATGGAAATCTGCAGTTTGCTAATGGGAGTGAGGGAAAGAACCTGACACAGGAGAAGCATAGGGACTGTGATTGCAGTTCATGCAACCTAGCAGGTTAATATCACATGAAAGTGCACGAAACCAAGCATTCCTCCAGCTCACCTGAAGGAATCATTTTGAATAAGGCTAAGCAAACTGATAGAATGTGATTTTACTCTTCTGAAGACACAAGGGAAAAAAAAATAATTTAAAATTTTGTAGTGTAGGAATTCANAATAAGAAAGGTAATACAGAAACACAATACCCCTCCCAGAAATCAGTCCCCAAGAGGGGTTCCCAACCACCCTTCCACCTTCCCTTGACCTCCCAGTCTTATCCCAGAATCTGCCTTATGTGCAAGGTTAATTGGAAAGATCAGCGAGGGGGATTAGTAGCAGAATTGATTAGTTGGGTTACACAGATCCAGCTGGAAGGCAAGGAGAGGGAGAGACCAACAGCCCGAGCTCAGACCAAAGAGACTGCCTTATCTATGTTTGAGTCCTTGGTTTTGTACATCTCAGTAAACCTATGAGTGAAGTGGACATCATTGTTTTCTTTCACAGCCTATAAATTAATTTCTCATTAAAATATTCCTCAAACCAGCACAAGGTGGAAAACATCCACCCAGTTCTGTCTTGATTTCAGTACCTGACACTAGAGAAAGCATAAAAACTACTGTGTTTTCAGCTCTGTGCTATCTGGTTGTAAGACAGGCTGCCTGCCACAAGGTGTTTAGCAGAGGTATTTCAGCACCTCAGCTCTCACACAGATGGAGTGATGCACTGCTCCTTTTTTTTCCAGGTGGTTTTAGTTAACTGCAGACAACAGGCTGAGCACATTCCACATCTGCCTTTGTTTTTCACTTATCCTTTTAGTAGGAGAGAATCTACAGCAATGTTTAATGAACTATACAATTAAATAAAGCAACTGTGAAGTGCGTGGCTCACTTCCAAGGATCAAGATTAAAGTATTCAAGGTACAAATATCTGAATTTCTAATTTATTAGAGAGCAACACTTGCATTGTTGAATTGGAAATAACACATTTCTTCTGTGGGGAGCTTTTTCCCTCTTTTCTAATCTCAACTGTGTCTATAACTTCATTTTTTCTTCCTAGAGCATCCTTATTTTTCACTGTTAGTCATCTGTAGTTCTTCTTATCCTACTTTACATTCAGGAAAGGAACCCTTTAAATGTCTTAGGAGATATATACATTTATTTTCCATCAGCTTATTCAATGATTATTCTCCTTATCTAGTGAAGTGGTATCAAAGCTATCAGCTAACTTAATTTTCCTCAAGTGTCAATTCTATTTAATACTGGTCTCCACTTGTGCTACCCAGAAAGGACTGAGGAGACTCTCTTGCATTTCTTGGGGCTTAGGTTTCATGCTGCCTCTAGCTGGAAAACATCACTGGAAACTATTTGAAGCTCATGAATGGCAGCAATGTTAACTGGGAATGGAGCATTGGTAGGAAGTCCAAGCAGTCCTCCATGAGTGAAGCATCTGAGAGGTGGCAGATGAAGATGTTTCCTGGTCTGATTTTATGAAAGTAAGTTTAAAATACATTACTATATCTATTTTGTTATTCTGCTCCTGGAGAAACTTCATACTGAAGAACTATGCTGCTTGAGGTACTGTTCTCTGGTTCTAGATATGAATTTTGTTCTTTTAAGAATGCCTGGATCAGATGGTCTCCTTTAACCCTTTTTGATCCTCTTTCACTCTTAATCAGTAGATGCAGAGGACAAGACATAAGTGTTTAGGTAGGAAAAAATGTTTTTGAGTAGAATTGAAGGAACTTTTCCACCTTAGGAGGAAAATGCAGTGAACTACCTTGGTATTTCTTCATATTGCTATTCTGGTGACCAAACTGTCTGCCTCAGCACAAACCTTGCTTTATATATTCATTCAGAAAGTCCATCAAATCCATTTCATCACTCTAAGCACAGAATAAATATTGCATGCTCTGGACTAGGGATATCAGATGCTTCCCATATAGCCTCATAAAACATTGGAGAGAAGTGAAGACTGAATATAGAGGAAGCCACTAAAGTGTGCCTAACTGTTCGGACCCTGTGATGTCATTCACTTACAGACACAAAGCAGCCTTTTGAGGAATTTGAGAATCTGAATTGGAGCTGAATGTTTTCTTTTTTGTTTGCATTCTTGGGCTACAAAGAACGGGTGTTTAGCAGCAGAACATTTTTTAGTACGGAGAAAGCAGTGCTACAGTGGCACTGCAACAGTGCATGCCCTCAGACTGAAGTCTTGCAGGAAAAGAGTCCACAAATACATTTTATAATGTTTATAATACACAAATAGCAATTCTGCTCATTGGGGTGAGAAGGAAAGAAGTGAGATTAAATGCTTAGCAGGCACTTAAAGAACCTCATTCCTGCCAGTGTCTTTGGGTTAAATGGGCAGAAAAGAACTAACCAAGCAAATTGTATTTTTAAACCCTTCTTAAGTCAGTGTGAGGTAATGGACTCTTTGGAGGAGTGGCACTGGAGACACATAGCAGTGTGAGCAGAATGCCATGCTCTGCACAAAATACAGCTGGCTAGTCTTGAAATTGCATTATTGCATTCAAAGAGTTCATTTGCAATTAATGTGAATGGAAATTCGTGCTTCATTAATGATATTTTGGGGGAAATTGGAGCATGACAAACTGTCTAACAGATATCAACGTAATGACTTCTGGGTTTAGATACTAAACTAATGGGAAATGTGAGAGCAGAGACTGAGTTGTTATTCAAACTTTAGCCCATTTATTTAAGTTCAAGACTGTTTTCAAGCATGATAATGCCTCAGCAGGTGATTAAGTTCTACTCATGCTGAATTGTTTTCTACCCATACAGTCCAGAGTGCTTATGAACTTCATTACTGCCATCATCTTGGATACACAAATCCACTCATTTGCAGTTCTTATATTAGAACCTGGATAATACTGGGAAAAAAAATGTTCAAGGTTATATATAATGAAAATATCTTCATTTTTCATCAGTGCAGTAAAGCATCTCCTAAAATACAGCCACTACAATTTCTGTCAACTGGTACTAGTATAACACACCAAATAAGCTGAGTCCAATTCCCAATGGGTACCACAGGTTCAGTTTCTATTTGGGACATGGAATAAAATAAACTAGAGGGGAAGGGAGAGAAAACCTCCTAACCTTCTCTACTTTTTTTTTTNCACAGATAAATTTCACAGATTGCATCGTGTTGGAAGGGACCCTCAAATGCCTCTTTGTCCAGCCCCCTTGCAGTGAGCAGGGACACCTTCAGCTAGATCAGGCTGCCCAAGGTCACATCAAGCCACTCTGGAAAGCACTGAGTTGTCGTTTACTTTAGTGATTAGTTTATCCTGACAACTTGATGATACTTTATGATACTTTATGACATCAGTATTTATATATTAAATTGATTGATATTTTTTGTGTGTGGTATCTTCTTCTCTTCTGAAATGAGGACTCACCCAAAACATGCACTAATGTGGGGATTTTTACCTTCTCTTAATCTAGAAATACAAAGGTGTTTCTATGTGGATAATCAAAGTACAGGCTGTAAATAACTTGAACATGTTTTGGCTGTTTCCTCTTTCCAGTCATTTGGGGATATTGGGAATAAATTTGTATTCCTTAGGCATTCCACACTTGCAATGTCACATGGAGATTGGTCAGACTAAAGGGAAAAATACCTAGAAATGGAACTATAGGAATTAGGTTTAGCAGGGCTGTATGGGAAACAGATGAGCGAGAAAGAAAGAGTGCAATAAATTAGGTTTCTTCCTCGAAGTTCTTGAGCTTTCCTTCTAGGTAGTGAGATAAAGATCATTGGGTAATAAAGCTCAAATTCTGAACTTTCTGCTCTTTCCTGTGCTTCTCTATATCAAAGAAACCTACTTTTAATTAAGAGTTTAGAAGAACAAAAATGACCATTCTGTTATAATCATGCAGTTCACACAGCATCACTTTCTTCTCTTCTGTGAGCTCATAGGAGCTCACATAAGATCATCATTCATTTTAAGAGCCTTCAGATATTTCTGCAAACTGAGGAATCTGTGTTTAGTCCACATGGGAATTTAGGCTCATTCAACCATCTTACTCCAGAATTCTTTCTTTTCTCAGCTTTCATCGTGTGATTTCTGGAATGGGAAGCACAACTCTAACCGTGACAGCAATGAACTTAGCCAGGAGAATGGTTGTGACAAAAATTCCTTCCTTTGAAATCACTTCAGGTGAGCACTCGGACTCTGCAGGTCAGACAAATCTGTCTTATGCTGGCTGCAATGCACTCATGGACTTTAAAGTTTGACTTGTTGGCACTTTCTGCACTATCTTTAAGAATCAGAATAATTAACATGATGTTTTCAAGTCTCACTTTGTAAAGAAAATGAATTTATAGCCAACTGAATGTGTGATGCTTAGATAGGAATTTGAAAGTTTTATTAATGCAGCAGGCAAACTTTATTTCCTTATTCTGTCTGTACTGCTGTATGCCCTGATAAGAGTGCTGGAAAGCCTGAAGAAATGAGATTAATGGAACATGGAGCATCTCTTCCATAAAGTATTCATGCCACACTGGTGGAGGCAAACTATAAAATAGAAAGACAATTGAAGATTCAAATTTTTCACTTCCTTACTGGTGCAAGGGCAGGAGAGCTTTTTTATTTTTGTTAATTCTGATGCATCTGCGCTGCCTGGGTACATTTTCTCCAGGATAAAATACTAAATATTAACACTTGCTCTATCTTCTTTACTGCCCAAGGACTAGTTTGTTGTTTGGTTTTTTGGTTTTTGTTTTTGTTTTTTTGTCGGCTGATAGAACTGAAGACAATTCTTCAGGAAATACTTAAGCTGTAGCTCTCTTCCCATGCTAAGTGTGTACTGTGTGGGGAGGTTTTAAATAATGGAGCTTCAGACTGCCAAATGACTCTCGCAGTAATGAATCCATGTCTCACACTGGGGAAGCTACTGTGTAAATTATTATTCTTCTCCCAGTCAACTCTGTCTACATAAAATAGGTCTTGGCTCAGGTGGTATTGTACCTCCAGTGTTACAGTCTTTACAGCAGGTGTGGTGCAATTTGTTCTCAATGTTTTCACTCTCTCTTAGCCCGGCCCACCGCTTCAGAGGAATTCTACTCTATTGCTTGAGGGCTAATGAAGCATGAGGAGTACAACTGCAGATACATCCAAGGTAAGGGAGTGAAAGGAGTTGCTTTCTGTAACTGCTGGCTATCTAAAGGCACTGTGTTTGGCAGACTTCTCTTGTTCATTGCATCTTTTTTTTTTTTTCTTTCTCTAGTCTGTTCTTTTCTCCTTTTTAATCTTAGAATCATACGATCATCCAGGTTGGAAGAGACCTCCAAGATCATCCAGTCCAACCTAGCATCCAGCCCTATCCAATCAAATACAATGGCACTAAGTGCCCCATCCAGGCTTCTCTTGAACACCTCCAGGGACAGCAACTCCACCACCTCCCTGGGCAGCCCATTCCAATGCCACTTACTCTCTCTGTCAAGAACTTCCTCCTGATATCCAGCCTGAACCTCCCCTGGCTCAACATCAGACTGTGTCCCCTCATTCTGTTGCTGGTTTCCTGGGAGAAGAGCCCAACCCCATCTGGCTACAACCTCCCTTCAATGCTAGATAGCAATGAGGTCTACCCTCTTCTCCAGGCTGCACACCCTCAGCTCCCTCAGCCTCTTTTCACAGGGCTGTGCTTCAGGCCCCTCACCAGCTTCGTTGCCCTTCTCTGGACACTATTCCAGCACCTCAACATCTCTTGAATTGAGTGGCCCAGAACTGGACACAGCACTCAAGGTCTGGCCTGGCCAGCGTTCTGTTCTGTTTGTTTTTTCTGAATCCTAAATCAAGGGAACCCACTTTCTAGGGGAAGGAGCAAAACCAGCAAATACTAATATTAAAGCTACAAAGCTATGTGCAAACAATTAAATTGCTTTATTTGTTACTCATTACTGTAACACAAAAAGTCTTCTATGTCTCACTTGTCTTAGAAGAAGGCAATTTAGCCATCTTTCATGATTTTTCACCATGTCAGACAATGCTGTGTCTGCAGAGTTACAAACTAATTAAAAATGTTCTCATTAGTCAGTCAATTGTTAGGTAAGTGATAACATTTGTTATCTATTTGTTACCTTAAGGTAATTTCTGTTATTAAAATTGATCCCATTGATTCCACCCTCATTAAAAACAAAACCACAAAATGGAAGCAGCAGCTCTCAGCAGGGTTAAAGGATTAAGATGATCTGAGTTCTATAATATTGGCTCTTAAAAAATAAATAATATGGTGGGAAGGTAGCCTCTATCTAATGCTTCTTTCCTCTGGTGCCTATGAATTAATGTTAATTTTATAGTCCAGATGCTTATTACCCAGTTGATTTCTGCTCAGTATTGCTCACTCTACCCTTTGCTTTCCTTACCCTTTCCTGTCCTCTGTCTGCAACTCCATGTTAGGCTTTGACACACAGAGCCCTGTGCTCTCCAGTCTGCTTACCTCTGCCACAGTCAGCTCCCAGCCTCTCCCCGCGGTTCTGAGCTGCTGATGCTACCTCAGGTTTAAAAGGGAGCTGAAGCAGGAGATCCACAGCTCGTGGCCTCCCTTGGGCAGTGTGGTGGTAACTTGAGGGCTGAAATGAACAGTCTGAGTCGGCAGATTCACAGCCAACAGGGTGCTCTGCTCAGCCCTCAGCTTCTGGAAGATGGATGTGCTACTCTTCTGTGTGTGATAACTTCCCTCTCATCTATGCTAACACCTCTCCTACATGAATGACCTCTGGGAACTGGGGAAAGAAAAAACACTTTTTTTTTTCCTTTTTTTTTCCTCTGGACATGAAAGCCTTCCTTGTCTTGGAACTGTGTTTTCTACTCCTGCTGCAGTTCACTTGCTGCCACCCTCTGATGGGATGTATCTGTTTGCTAGTGATGGAATCTGTCACCTGTCATCAGGTTTTCCTTATTGGTGCTCATGCAATAAAATATTTGGCATTGTGAATGAGATATCTCTCTCTTCTCTGGCTTCTCTTTTTTTTTTTCCTCATCAAAATTTTGAAAAGCTATTCAAAGCTGGGAAAGTTTCAGCAAAATTAACCGATTAATCTTGCATGTTCAGAGGCCTTCTTGTGAGAGGCAAGGCCACAGCCACACAGCCCCCTAAGCAGTGGGGATTTGATGTTTGGGGCAGAATGAGGCTCATCTCTTGGCTCTTTGCACAGAATGGAAAGGTCTATGCTCATAGCATCCTCAACTACTCATTGTATTATGTCTGTGTTCTCTGGAAGATATGTTCTGTTCTGTCCAAGCCTTTGGCAAGCTTAGGTTCTCAAATTTTCATTTGAGACATAAGGGCTGTATAAATATTTAACATCAATTAGCAAAACAATATTGTGTTTATTCCTTCTTTCACTCTTGAAGCTCTTCTGTTGATTTGAGTGTTCTTCCTTAATAAACCTGTTTTTAATATACCAGAGGAACACATGAAACAACTTGGCATACTTGCCTCTTTGCTTTGTCTCAGAACAGTTTCATTTCAGGATATCACAGAATCATGTAATTACAGAATGTCAGGGGCTGGAAGGTACCTTGAAAGCTCATCTGGTCCAGCCCTGCTGCCAGAGCACCTAGAGCAGGTCACACTGGAACACATCCAGATGGTTCTTGAATATCTCCAGAGAGGGAGACTCCACAGCCTCCCTGGACAGCCTATTCCAGTGCTTTGTCACCCTCATAGGGAGAAAAATTCTTCCTCAGCTTATGCCTTAACTTCCACCCATTGCCCCTTGTCCTGTCATTGGGCATCACCCAGCAGAGCCTGGCTCCAGCCTCCTGACACTCAACCTGCACATATTTATAAGCATTAATGAGATCACCTCTCAGTCTCCTCCTCTTCAAGCAGCACAGCCCCAGCTCCCTCTCTCTCCCCATAAGGAAGATGTTTGACTTCCTTAATCAGTTTGTGGCTCTGCACTGGACTTTCTAAAGCAGCTCCCTGCCATTCTTGAACTGGGGGACCCAGAACTGGACACGATACTCCAGATGAGGCCTCAGCAGGGCAGAGTAGAGGGGCAGGAGAACCTCTCTTGACCTACTAACCACAGCCCTTCTAATGCACCCCAGAATGGCATTGGCCTTCCTGGCCACAAGAGCACACTGCTGGCTCATGGCCGTCCTGCCATCCACTGGCACTCCCAAGTCCTTCTCTTCTTCACTGCTCTCCAGCAGGTCAGTTCCCAACCTATACTGTTACCTGGGATTGCTCTTTCCCAGGTGCTAGACTCTACACTTACCCCTGTTGAACTTCTTTACCTTTCTCTCTGCCCAACTCTCCAGCCTGTCTGAGTCTCTCTGAATGGCAGCACAACTGTCTGGTGTGGCAGCCACTCCACCCAGCTTGGTCTTGGTATGCAGCTACTTTGCTGAGTACCTACACATTCAAATGCTCAGGAAGTATTTAGGAAGAAACCAACACACCGTTGAGATGTGCAAGGTGTCTTTATTTTGTTTCCCAAGTCAGAAAGTCACAATGGATGCTAACACATTTATTCAACTCAAAATAAACTCTAACTGGCAATGTTCTCAAGAGTCATCAGCTGTTGGAAGTGTGGACATCTGGAAAGAGGGCATTAGTGGTTGTTAACTTCATGAGGTTCACCTGGGCCCACCTCTCCGGTTTGCCCCGGTCCTTTAGGACAGCAACCTGTCCCCTAGCATACCAACAGCACCACTTGTGCTTCTCCTGTGCAGTTGCTGTCACATACATATTTGCCATATAATTTCCAGAGGTATACTGAAAGAAATGTGCCTGAAATGTTGTTTTGATTCTGTCGCAAGCACCTACCAGTCTGACACAACAAGGAGCTTTCAACACGGATTCTTTATCAGGTTACAGAGCAAATTATGAGCAAATGCTTGTCAGCTGCTTGGTGCTGCTCAGGTGCTGAGGACAAGTCAAAGGAAATGATGTGCTTCAGATAAGCCTGTAGGAGAATGCTGGAACAAGCAGGAGGAGCAGAACTTCTAAGTTCCTCTCTGTGGGAGTTTGAGAGTCTTTGTGCTATGTGGTTTCATCTCTGCTTGCAGAACAACCTACAAGGAGGTGAGTAAATAATGCAAGAGTTGACAGCTTAGTGAAAGAATAGTTCCTTATGTTCACTTGTATAATTTGCTGCAGATTCTGTGTGGAATTTCTTTCTTTCTGAAACTGGTTGTCACAATTTCTTTTTGTGGGTGCTGCTGCTGAGGCAGCCACTGAAATCTCCACCCTCCATTTCTGATTAGAACCCTTATCTAAAAGTTCTTCATTCAAAATATGATTCCTGTGTCAAACAGGGATAGAGAGCAATTGGTTGTGCTTCGGGAAAGAGATCAGGGAATAGCCTGAAGTAAAGGAGCAGGTGGGGGATTTGTTTGTTTTCATTTCCTTTTTTTTTTAAAATTAATGTGTTTGCTGACCTCCTTCAGTGGCCAAAATAAGAGCTGCAACAGAGAATGTATGATCAGAGCCAGTGGGCTGCACATTTTGTCTGATTATGCCAGAAGTAGCTTCACCTGCCTTCCTAGCTCAGCAGTATGCCCTGGAAGGGCATTTTAAACAAAGTCATTCCAAAACCCACCAAAACTGTAAGGAAACTGTTAAAAACCACCAAAGATGTATTAGCTATGGATCAGTGCAATGAGAGCTTGCTTAGGAACAGAAGGCAAAACTCATTCCAAAGCCCACCGGTGGAATGTAAAATCACTCTAAGCGCAATTCTGAACCTGTTAAAGTCAATGGGAGCTGCAAATTTTTAGTAGAACCAAGACTGAGTGTTAAGCAGTTTCACTGGAAAAAAAAAACAAACAAATAGTTTAGGTCTATGGCACCCAATTCTATTGTGAAAGCTGTGCTTTGTTCTCTAAGCAAATAGATGTGATAGTTTGTGTTTGGACCTTTGGATGTTCTTCATTACCTTCTCAATCCTTGCTCGAGCAAAATTATTTTCCTGAGTTTGCAGCAGTAATTGAAGTTTTAAAGGGAAGGTTTTCAACAGGCTTCTGAGGATGTTTAAAGAGCAGAAGAGATTTAAGGTTTGGATTGTAATAACATCTCCTAGTTTGTTCAGTGCATAAAAAAGTCAAGGCACAAATGAGTAGCTGATTGCATGAGGGCTGTTGCACTTTGTCTACAAACTGAGTGATGCCCAACTGAATGCTTGTCTACAGAGGTAACAATAAAACCATAAAATCACTTCCCATGTTGGTTTTGCTGTAATGGAAGTTTTAAGTTGTTGGGTCTCAAATATATTTTTGGAGAGAAGTAGTTCCACAAACTTTATTGAGCTACTGCTTAAGGTCTTGTTTTTCTTGTTGATAATAGATAAGAGAAAAAAAAAAAAAAGGCAGAATGTTTTCTTTTATCGTGTTGTAGAAGAATGCTGAATTTAATGGCTGTGATGGTAAGCAAATTTGTGAGAACTGAGTGCATTGCTCTCAACACCTGTGCAACAGGTAAATTCCAGAGTCCTGGCTTTGAGAAAGCTTCAAAAGCCTAACAGATTGCTGCATTTCTATCTGGCTCCTATTAATAATTTCTGGTGGGATTTTTTTGTTTTAAAATAATTTCAGCAAGATAACAGAAAGATACAAAGATATTGTAAGTGATGAGGTAATATCTGGATTGCAAATGAGCGTCTGCGTTGAAATGTATGGTGGGACAAGCTGTTCCAACTGCTGCCAGCACTGATTTTACCCCAATGTTTTCATTTAAATGACAAATGATATTACCTGTTGTAGTATTCTCCTTCAACTCCTAAATGTTTTTTCCACTCTCTTTTGACTCCCCCCTTGAACATTTTTTTCACCTTGTTAACTGTTACTTGCAAGATTCACTCTTTTCCCACTAGTATCAGATAAATAACTGCACTGAATCTAAAAACCAGGATGCTGTAACCTAGAGCTTCAGGCACTCTGGGGAAGCCCAGTGTGGTGTGGTCTTCAGGACTGCTCCTGCTCTTACCTGGGAGGCTAACCTCTTCATTGTGACTTTTTCACTCCTAGTGATAGATAGGTGGCACATCTTAATCTGTTAAAATTTGCTCCTTCATGTATTCTAAGGCTGAGGAAATCCACATATGAGAGCAGCGTGATTTAGGAGATGAGGAAGAAGTTTTTTTATTGAGGGTGGTGAGACACTGGAACAGGTTGCCCAGGGAGGTTGTGGAGCACAGAAGCACCAAATGTGATCTTTGATTGGTGCTTCTGTGCTCCACAACTTCCCTGAAGATGTTCAAGGCCAGGCTGGATAAGACCTTGAGTGACCTGTTCTAGTGGGAGGTGTCCCTGCCTATGGATGAATTTTGGAGGTGATTTCTGACCTAAATCATTCTGTAATTTTAATTCCCTGAAATTCAAAAGCAAAGCTGAAGTTCAGCTGCTGCAATCCTGTCTTGCTATTTATTTTATTTTCCCTGTGACACGCTGTACCTGGAGAAGCATTCAGGCATTGTTTTGAGAGTTGAACCAGTGTTATGTAGATCTGTGAACTGATCTTAATACCCTGGAGCGAGAGTGTGTATGTGTGTGTCTAAACAAATTCTCAGATTTAATATCCAGTGTGTGTCTATGCAAGTATGGTAAGAATCTTGCGCTTGAAGGTTGTTCTGTGAATTCAGCACAAACTGGGAACAGAGAGCAGCAAGATCAATTGGCAGCTCACCTATTTGTCTGTTTGCTTGTATTTCTCCTCCCAGAGATGCCTGGCTTTGGGCAAATTAAAAAGTATTTACTACAAAAGCACAATCATGGTTTGGTGTAGCAGTTAGGTTATTGTTTTGTGGGGTCTTTTTTTACTACTGTGAGGAAGAAATTAATTCCACAAGTAAAAAACAAAAAACACCCTTCTGTAAAGAAATTCCTCCTAATATGCAGCCTGTACCTCCCTTGCCACAACTTGAGACTGTGTCCCCTCATTCTGATGCTGGTTACCTGGGAGAAGAGACCAACCCCACCTGGCTGCAAGCTTCGTTTAGGTAATCATAGACAGCAATGAGGTCTCCCCTGAGCCTCCTCTTCTGTAGGCTGCACACCCCCAGCTCCCTCCGCCTCTCCTCACAGGGCTGTGCTCCAGACCCCTCCCCAGCCTTGCTGCCCTTCTCTGGATGCTTTCCAGTACCTCAACATTCCTCTTGAATTGAGGAGCCCAGAACTGGACACAGTACTCAAGGTGTGGCCTGACCAGTGCCAAGTACAGGGGCAGAATAACCTCCCTTGTCCTGCTGATCACATTGTTCCTGATCCAGGCCAGGATGCCATTGGCTCTCCTGGCCACCTGTGCACACTGCTGGCTCATGTTCAGCTCCTATCTACCAGCACCCCCAGGTCCCTCTCTGCCTGGCTGCTCTCCAGCCACCCTGTCCCCAGCCTGCAGCACTGCCTGGGGTTGTTGTGGCCAAAGTGCAGAACCTGGCATTTAGCCTTATTAGATCTCATCCCATTGGTCTCTGCCCACTCATCCAGCCCAGCAAAATCCCTCTGCAGGGCCCTCCTGCAGATCCACACCTGCTAAAGCAAACCAGAAAGAAGTCATTGTTTGCACTAGCTAGAAATACTCTCTGGTTTCAGCAGAGTCATTCGAAAGACAAGTGTACCTGGGCAGAAGGTTGTGGTGAAGAGCCACCAGGATGATCTAATGTGCCAAAAGAAGGCAAATTTCTTGAAGTTCTGCATCTAATGCCAACATTTCAAACAAGACAAATCTTGCTCTCGGGCTTGTCACTGTTTCTTGGTTCATTTTAGTTATTTATGAGATAATTATATTCCACTTTGAGGGTATAAAACAACAAACAACTCCCCTGGCTCAAATAACTTTGTTTTGTTGCAGTTTAGCAGTCCCATGCACAGAGTGCTTGCTATCTAAGGTAGTAATTTGCTGTGTATTGTATGTTTTTGACTAGACCATAAAAAGGTTGTGCAGTTATTCACAAATCCCTAACTTATTTAGTCAGCTCATGAATAGTTGATGCTGTTTTGTGTAAGGCTGGATCGCTGTGGCATGGCTGAAATGGGAACAAAAAGAGAGCTAAATAAGTTCACCTGGGGAGATTGTGTGTTCTCCATCCTTGCTTTTCAAAGCTTCCTGGACATGCTGTTGGGATGCTCAGTCTAGGTAGCCCTCTCTGTGTTACAATGCTGCACCAAAGGACCTCTAGAGGTACCTTCCTGCCTCAAGGATGTTGTGATTCAGCGTGAGCAATCTATCCCAAACTGACAGCTGGAGACTGGCAGTCTGGGACAGTAAAGAGGCTTCCGAGAGCTGTTTTGTGCCCCATGAGTGCAAAATGAGGAAAAGGAAATGTAAGTTGAGGTACTGGAATGTGCCGAGAGAAGGGCACCAAGGCTGGGAAGGAGCCTGGAGCACAGCCCTGTGAGGAGAGGCTGAGGGTGTGCAGCCTACAGAAGCGGAGGCTCAGGGCAGACATCATTGCTCTCTACGATTACCTAAAAGAAGCTTGCTGCCAGGTGGGGTTGGTCTCTTCTCCCAGGAAACCAGCAACAGAACAAAGGGACACGGTCTTAAGTTGTGCCAGGAGGAGATATAGGCTGGATGTTAGGAGGAAGTTCTTCACAGAGAGAGTGATTGGCATTGGAATGGGCTGCCCAGGGAGGTGGTGGAGTTGCCATCCCTGGAGGTGTTCAAGAAAAGACTGGATGGGGCACTTAGTGCCATGGTGTATTTGATTGGGTAGGGCTGGGTGCTACGTTGGACTGGGTGATTTTGTAGGCCTCTTCCAACCTGGCTGATTCTATGATTCTAAGTACTGTAGCTGTGCCTTGGCACTGGGCAGGACCTGGGAGATGTGGGATGTGCTGGGAGGAGGGCACAGAATTCAGCTGCAGATCCTCTTCCAGCTGATGGGACATGGGCCTGTTCTTATAAGGATTTGAATGTCCCCTGTGAGAAACATGTCACCAGGTGATGACTTCTGTAATGAAGTCACAGTGGTTTCCTGAGGAGTCCACCATTTGTGCAACCCGACAAATCTTAGACAAGGGGCTTAATAGCACACAAGATCCTGTGCCTACCAGAAGCACAAAACAGCACTTCCTCGCCTCAGTTAACTGAGAATTGTGTTTGGGATTCTCCTGATGGAATCTGTTGTCAAGTCTTCTGAGAGGTCTCTTAGGGCTTGAAGTGTAATTACTACTTTAAGTATAACCAAGGGCTATCATTTTGCTAAGTACTTTCTACAGGTACCTATGTTCTTGCTGAAACTATTTGTGTTTTGGTTTGGGTTTTGTTTTCTTTTTGTAGTAAGTGCTTAATTTGTCTTGGAATGCAGCAGTAGTAGCTTTGCATGGGACTGTCAAGAATCTACTTCACAAAAAAAAAACCAAAAAAAAACCAAAACCCAACAACAACTAAATATTTAGCACGGGGAATCTGGCCCTAAGAGGATAATGAAGGCTTTAATACACTGAACTAAGACTGATTTTTTTTTAAAAAAAGTAAAATAGTAATAATCATTTTTTTAAAAAAAACAAATTTCAGAAAACATTGATGGAGTGTTTTCACTAAATAGAGTCTTATGATAAAGAAATGTTGAGCCTCAGCAATCGTTTCTCTTTTGTCAAAACAGTTTAAATTATACCTTTCCCTCTCCTGGTACATCTGTAGTGTCTGCAGTTGACGTGCAAAAGGAAGCTTTCAGATACCATGGTGATGAGTGTGAGGTGGTGAGATGATTGACAGGCTTTCTACAGCGAGGGCTGCTTCGTGGATTGTTCTGAGCTAACAGAACCTCCAGAAATACCTGTAAACCTGTCAGGTTTTCATTGAATGCCTAACTAACTAAAAATACTGTGTTTCAAAGTAAAATTGCTTGCTAATAATAAAAATTTAAAAAATAAAAACCAAAAACACCAAAACACCCAACCCTGTGAAGAAGGTTTTTATGATGAGCCTCACAACAACGATGATGGCAAAGTGCACAGAGAAGAGGCAACATGTGCTGGTTTGAACTAATTGGAGGATTTTAATGAGAAATTAGACTATAGACTGAGAAAGGAAAACATTCCAGTTTCTCCTTCACTCATTTCTTTACTGAAATGGTATAAATGTTAGAAACAAAACATAGATAACTCAGAGCTGTTTGAGCATCTCTCGCTGCTGTATCTCTCTTTCCCTTCTTAGCTGGATCTGTGTAACTTTACTAACACCTCTGGCTGATATACCTCACTTACCTGGCGTGTAAAGCAGATAGTGGGATAAGATTGGGAAGTGGGGAGAAGGTGGTAGGGTGATTGGAAACCCCTCTTAGGGACTCTGATCTCTGGGAGGGCTGTGGTGTTTCTGTATTGCCTTTTTACTGGATATATCTATAATATACAAGTAGATATTTACGCTATATTGTGCAAAGCTGTAATTATGAAGCTTCATTTATTGACTTCCAGCAGGCTGAGTTTAGCCTGGATTATTTCAAAGGGGGGGGGATGGGGGGGGGCAGGTAACTTCCAAACCACCACATTATGAAAGAGCAAAGTCAGGGTTGAGGAAGAGGCACATCGAGAGCCTCATTAAAAGTCTTACTTTTTCAGATAGCTGAATAATATTTATGGTGGGACTGGACATGGAACACAGACTACAGATAGAAGGAGCTGATTAACTTAATGAGGATTTAAAAAACCACCACTGAACAAATCAGTGAACTTTTGGAGAAAATGATGCTTTAATATGATTCTCTGCTAGCTTCAAAAGGTTATGTGTGGGTCAGGGTGTGCTTCCTTGCTCCACATAATTCTGATTATCTGTTGACTTGTAGGAGTCAAGACAGGCTTATGCTTTGCTATGTGATATGTGGTTCCACAGTTATTATTTCACCCTGCCTTGTTCTGCAGACTGGCTCTTGAATGTCTACCTATGACAACAGGAGACTAGACTTGAGACCTGGGTGGTTTGTAGCATCCCTTTTTTGCTGACACTAACTTGTCAAACTCCCCTTTCCCTTCCCTTGGCTTGAGAGATGAAGATGTAGCTCTGAAAGAATGTTCAACAGCTTCACTGATCCTCTTGGGAGGTAACTTAGTTGTCTATGTTTCGAAAAGTGAAACTTAAGTTCCTTAGGCACTGGCTAGGGTTTTTGAAGTTGTTCTGTTTCAAGTGTGTGATTGCCTAGGAGGCTGTTGCCAGTGGATGGGGCTGGCTAGTTAGCTAAGCAGATGTGAAATGCCTTGGGCACTTTTCAATAAATATGACACAATTCATAGCAGTTAGGTTTGCTTTGACTCTTTTCTTCCCAAGCTATTCAGTTTTGTGTTCCTGAAAGCTTTCTCTTTTCTCATGCAAATGAGAATCCACATAACTTCAGCACATAATATTTTGCTTCATAACCTTCCCCTCCTCTCTAGCTCTTTGGCATGAAAAAATGCTCTGCTCCTTTTCACTGACAACAAAGGGGGTTGGCGCTATCTGTAGGCATCTTCTACCTTCCTGTTCCTTCTGCTTGCCTCTTATTTTCTGAAAACTTGTACGTTGTTAAAATTTATCTTGTACCTCCTTTGCTTAATAAAGATCCCAGGTCCACTCAACTTCTGAATCTTTGTCTTCTTTGATTTTACTTGTGCCTAAGGCATCTCTTTTTTTTTTTTTTTCTTCTTCTACAATTAGATAATTTATGTCCCTTCTGAGAGCAAAAAGCATTGTATGAAAGGAAACAATTGAGGTGATGATTCCCTGATGAGAGCAGACACTCAGTTGTTAGGTCTTCTGCAATTCTTTTTTAGTATCCCCACATATTGGTACTGAGTGAGAATGGAGGAATCTGGCCTTATCTTTTGAGTTGGAGGGGGTGTGTGTATTTTTTAATATCTTTTCAGGATGGGATCTGCGCCTGTGGCCAAAGTGATGCTCATGAAAGCTACAGAGACTATAGTACAAGGGCAAAGTAAGGGGGGATGGGGGGGTTGACTAGACCTTAGAACATCAGTGCATGGTGCTGGGATGGTGTTGAAAATGTATTACTCTAATCACTCTCCCTTTTTAACTTCAAAAGAACCTTACCTTCAATGTAATTCTGGAGGCTAATATTTAAAAAAGGTATGTGTGATGAGGAGAAATAAAGGTGATTAGATCTGGCAGTTTTCCTGAGGCTTTTGATCTTTTCCTCACACTTTTGCACGATGCCATTGAGCTCCAGCTGCCTGTCCAAAGCGGCAGCTGCAACACTGTTCAGTGCTGAGAGTAAGGGGAAGCAGCACCAGTCTCAAGAAGCCCTGGCACACCTCCTTCAAGGTGGAAATGTGCTTCTGGAGGTGCTGCTCAGACCCTACTTTTTTTTTCTTTGCCAAGGCATAGTATGTTTTAGTGGAGTTATTGAATAATAGCACATTTAGTTAATTAACCATTCAGCGCTTTCTCTGAAGGAGAACCTGCTGTTAGCAGAACTGCTGTGCCATTTGCTTTGTGTACTCTCATTTGCAGAAGGATATCAACAGCAGAGGCAGCTAGGGTAATGAAGCATAAAAGGAAAGGACAAAATTGCTGCCACTTCAATAGCTCTTTCAACACAACAGCTGGAAAAAAAAAAAAAAAGAGAGAGAGAATAAAAAAGGCTAATATGGAATTGCTGTTCTTATGCTTTGGGACTTGTGAGAACATCCCTGAAACACCAGGCCTGACTTTGACATTTACTTTTGGCTAACACTAAGTTATTTTTTCAATGGGTAGCTGTGACTGGTTCTGTAGATTTGTATGATGTCTTTCCCCACCTCCTCTGTTGCCAAAGGAGGATTCAGAAATGGGGACTGTAGGCTTTGCTATTACTAAGAGATAAAGCTGGATGCTGTATGTTTATATATATATATACATATATGCTTTTCTTGAGGGTAAATTGCTTTCTGACCGTTTTTATTCCCTTTCTGTTCAGCAACAAACATCTGTCCTATGATGATGCAAGTCAGACACCTAGTGTCTAGTCTGAATTAACTCACTGAGTCTGTAATTCAGACACTAAACAGGCTCACAGCTGTTGCTTGGTACTGAGGAAATAATGTGCATCCAAAAAAAATATTTATATGTGGGTCTTTTTGAAGGGTTAAAAGTTACTTCTGGTAATCTGATGGGAAATGCAACTCCCAACTGTTGCAAGAATAGCCTGGATACAGTGGCATGATGTGGTAGAATTCATCTCCACTCTAAGTTTAAAATCATCACCCCTTGTCCTGTCACAACAGACACTTGAAAATCAACACCTCCATTCTTATAGGTCCCTTTTTAAGTACTGAAAGGCTGTAATAAGTTCTCCCTAGAGCATTCTTTTCTCTAATGCTGAACAACCTGAACTCTCTCTCAGCCTTTCTTTATAGCAGAGGTGTTCCAGCCCTCTGATTATAGTGTGAGGTTTCAGCATTTTTGTAGAGGCCTTAGCCTGGCAAGAATTGTAGAGGAAACTTGGGAGAAGGAATTACTTTGCAAATAAGATGTATTTTGCTCTTGGACTTCACCACTGGCTTCTTCAGGGTTGAACTTCTCTTTCTTCATCTCTCAGTAAGGATAACTACAGGTATACAGAGAAAGCTACTGCAGCATGCCATAAAGTTCAGAAATCATCTATTTAGATGGTTAGAGAATGACTTGGAGAGGAACTTTCCTCTTTAATTGGGCAAGGCCTTTTGCCTTTGCTATTTGGCTTTTTAGCCTTTACTTTAGGGTCCAAGCAACATTCTATTAAGAGGCACAGCACACTGCTTTAGCCATCAAGAGGTGTTGTTATATGGTAGCAACTGCAGATGGGCTTTATGCCTAACAAAGCAAAAGCATTCCAGTGCATCAGGGAAAGAGTGTCTTATCCATGGAATTATCTCATGTCATAGAAAGTTCATCTGTGGAGATGAACATGGGGAGGTGGTGCTTATGGGCTGCCTTTCTCATGTGCCTAGGTTTTGGGAAAGGATTGTTTTCAGATAGCCCTCCAGAAAAAACACTTACTGGACAAATATTATTGGTGTTAGAGGTGGATTCTGTGCGTGCATTTATCTTTCTGGTGTCAGTAGGTCTTCAGTAGTGCTGCCTTCTCACCCTTCTGAAAAAAAGAAATAATTACTGGTATGTATCACTTCTGAATGAAATAATAATATGGAATGGTTACTTTCTTTATTGGTAATTCTGTCATGTCAAGTACCTCATCTTAAACCTCACTGATATTAACAGTATAGATGTTATTTGAGGGTCAAAATAAATGGCAGTAGTATACTCCTAAGCTCAAGGTTAGATATTTTAAAGTCTCTGTGATATAAACTACTGTGCTGAAATGGCAGAGTATTTTTGGTTTAGCTTATGTGTGAGAGAGAGAGAGAGAGAGAGAAATTTATCCCCAAAGAAGTGTTAGATTGGTTCAAATTATCTTTAGGTAATGTATTCCTACACCTAGGAAGTCCAAAGATTAAACAGCTTTGAGTGTTTTGGGTTGCAGGGCTTTCAGTATGCCTCTATTAATTGAATATCCTAAATTATTTTCCTGTTTTCACTTAGTACTATCCACTGATGGAGTGTGTTGCATGATTATTTGTTTTGGTTTCTTCTTCCCCAGGCAGAATCATTGTCACTCTGTCTGACTTCAGGTCTTAAGTCCTGCATGTAAAACCCCAAAAAAGGGAACAATCTGCAGTACATTCTAAAGGAAACTTTAAATTACCATGAGACATTTAATTCAAAGTTCAAAATTATTTCTTTTCGGCAAGACTAAGAAAATAAAAGGTACAAAGCTACGTTTTCAAGATTGATTAGTCAATATTGCTGGGAAAGCTATTGGCAAAACATACTCAAGTGTGTTAATTTATCAGTAGAATGTAGCCAAAATTGCTTTGTGCTTCCAGCAGCTCAAAAGTGATAGAGATTGTATAGTAAAATAATCAAATTCCACTTGTGCCTGCATTTCTTTAGCAGTCTGAGGTGTTTCTTGGTTGCCTACAGAAGATAAACATCATTTTCTTCCCTACCTCTCTCTACAGCATGAATAACTGCCTCTGCTGAAATTTAAATGGCAACACTTTAATTAATAGAGAAGGTGCACCAAGAGGTGTGCTAAATCACAAAACATATTTTGCTGTTTGGAAACTATCTTGACTTATTGCAGCATAACCTCTTTATGGCCTCTCTGTCTCGATTAGCTAAGACAGGATTTGTTAAAATGCCAGAGGTAGAGGGAAGATTCTATCTTTTAATGCACGTTGGAAAATTCAGTTTGACGTCAAGCTCTTTTATTATTAGCTTAATTTTTCCAGAAAGCAGGATTTGTAACAGGACTCTCTGAATTCAATTTAACTTGGTTTGGCATCGTAAAAGCTTGAATGGTTTGTAATCTTGACATTTCTTGCCTCTCTGAAAAGATTGTCGGTGGTATGAACAATCCTTTCAGGTAGCTTTCACGACGTGTGTACTGACATGTTGGGGACAGACATATTTTCAAGTATGGCAGACCTTTAGAGACATGAGGCAATTGAAAGTGGCTTAGAAATGTCCATAAGCATCTAACGACTACATTTATTATGTGGAAGCATAGAATGGTTCAGGTTGGAAGTGACCTCAAAGATCATCTAGTCCCAACCCCCTGCCATAGGCAGGGACACCTCCCACTAGAACAGATTGCTCAAGAGCAGCTTTATAGTAGTCAAATAGTGGAGTATGATGGAAAAGCAGGTTCTGGTGCTTTGGTTTGATTATGTACCCCTGTGGCTGGAGACACCTAAATGAAGCTCTGAAAGTTTAGGTAGGTTCCCATGATATGTCCTTGTGATATCTTGCCAATAGTGCCAGTCTTCAATAGAGCAAGATGGAAAAATAGAACTCCAATCTGCTTGACAATTAAAGGTATTTTAAATAACAACACAGATAATACTCCCAGTTTTAAAATTTACTTCGGAAGATTTTTAAAAGACACAAAGTGGAGGTGCGAAATAGAAACAGAGCTTCAGCTGCTCCCACACTGGTTTAACTCATGGAGATGAGGGAGACAGAAGTAGTATTTGCTTGAGCATAAGTGGAAAGGTCTACAAGCATTTGCTGCCCTTCAGGTCTTCCAGAGGTCATCACATGGATTATCATATATCACCAGCAGGAAATCATTTTCCTTAGAGCTGGAAATTAAAAGTAATAATTAAATAAAATATTCTTTACAGTACATTATCCTCTCCATCTTAAAGGATGACCCTCTGGCCTGTTGTAGAACAAAAGATTGTGTAGTTAAAACTGCGTGGTGCATAGATCTTTCTTCATCATTTCACTCTGCCACGCTGAGCAAGGAGATGCTTAGGAAGTGGTAGGAGCTAACAGCTGACAAAGCACTGCTTCACCTTTCCCTTAGCCAAGGTTTGCCAGCTTTCCTGGAAAAAAGCCTCAAACACCTCGTCGCATACGTTTTCATAAACGACAATTCCTGCTTCATCAGGTCTGCTGCTCTGAAGGCAAATCCAGAGCAGGCAGTGCGCTGGCAAGGTTCCCAAGGCAAGCACCTCCCCGAGCATCCCCTGCTCCGCTCGCCCCCACATGGAGCGCTCCGCAAGCGTCGTTCCCCAGCGCCGCCACTGGGCGGCGCTCTCGGTACTGCTTATCCTGCTCCCGCCGGGCTGGTGGGACAGAGCCCGGAAACAAATGAAGCAGTTTCTTGGCTTGAGTTCTCTTGAGGTTTACTTGTATCCAAGGAAAGGAAAACTACGGGTTTTTTTACGAAAAGCCTTAAGGATAAACCCACTTTTCTTAATGTCACCAGCACTGGTTTCCATAGAACGACGTTTTTTAGACTGAAGATGGAGAACCTGAGAACTACTTGTGACTTCTTGTCCGGGAGCGCTGTAGCCTGTGGCCATTTATCTTGCTGCACACGTCAGTGACAAAGAGCCGAGTGTTCTCCAGGAAGCAGAAGTGTGGCACCAGCCGCTTCCAGGCTGCAGCTGCCAGGCGCTGGGCTGGGTGCGGGATGCACTTGTTCCTATCGGCATTGCTTAGCTCCTCCCAGCTGGACCAGTGGGTTACAAAATATGAATTAGACAAAGTTAGCATGGCCACAAGTCAGCGGGCGTACAGATGTCTCTACTTACCCTCGCTATTTTCGTAGCAGCCACACAGAAATGCCGTAACATTTTTGTCACTGCAAGAAGAGAACTTTTCGAAGGAGTGGTTTTGTACCTTGCAGAAGAGCTGCAATACTTAGCAAACGCTGCAGAGCTGGAAGAACAGCTTCATGGAGAGACTGTTTCTCAGTCATTGACTTAAACATTTTGCACTGTTACGGTTTGGGGAAATACTTATTTTGTTTTGGCTTTTGTTGTTGTTGTGATAGGAAGTTATTTTTCCCCAGACGTGGGGAAGCTTAACTGAAAGTGGTTGCTGCTTTTGTTCATCCTTGGTAGTTTTCTTTTTTTTACTTTGGCTTGTACTGAGGCATACGATGTCAGCTGTCATAATTGAACTGGATAAGCTTTCTTCAGAGAAGAGTGAGAGCGAAAAGGATTCCAGGACAGATTTTATGGAGGGAAAATTCAGTGAATGGTGTGGTGGTGGTCGTGGGTTTCAACTTCACTGCTCGCGTTCTGCACCAGCTGGTAAGCATGCACTGATATATACTTTCCCTCAGACCTCTGTTTATGTAACACATCACAAGTAAACTGTGCAGCCAATGAAGAAAACACAGGGTTCACTGATGTCACAATCATGCAATATATGAAGCCATTTCTGTTTTATCTAAAGGCTAGAACATATATTTGCTTTTTTAAAAAGAATAAAAATCTAGGGCCTCCTGATCACTCTAGCACATGCCAGTAGAAGAGCCCACAAGACTGTTACCTTGGCATCACCTCAAAGATGAGCTTTCCACAGGTGATGACAGAGATTTTGTGTAAGTTAGAGCAGCCCCAGCAGCTGCTCTGGTGTTAAACTTTGCAGAGTGTGTGTACAAACTCATCCTCTCTGGTGCCCAGCACTGTGGCTTCTCGTTGCTCTAGCAGATTTTGTTCATGTAGGGGCTTGTAATGAGGGAACTGGAGATGCTTTAAGAGTGTTGTTACTGTTTTTTTGCTTGTTTTGTGATGTTTGGGCGGTTTGTTTGTTTGCTTTATGGTTTCATAATTGTTTGAGATGGTTTGCTTTTGGTTTGGTGGGTGGTTGGTTGGTTGTTTTTGCATGACTAGTGTGGCTCATTGAGGTTTTTGTGGCAGTTGTTGCACATAGCTGCAATAAGTCCCCCAAACTGTCAATTAAATAGGTGTCATGAAGTTTTAATTTCTCTGGAAACTCATAATGGTGGGAAATACAGAATGTAGCTGCTCTGGATTGTCTCCTAGAACCAAGGGGGCACATCTGCAGTTAATCAAGGGATCCTTCTTGATGCTCCTTAAAGTCTTCTTTTAAGAATGGCTCCTCTGCTTTCTTGTGGACTACATCTGTGTTTTGACTTTCACAACTCTCAAGGAATAACTTGATTTTCATCCCTTGCTTATGACCCCTAGCACAAAGCACAGACAAGACAAATGGAGAATACCTGAATGTAAGTGATGTGAATCCTGTGAAAGGGCAACCAACCTGCAGTCAAAGACTGCAACTTTTGCTTGGATGTGAAGTAGGTGAACACATCAATAAAGCATTGATGGTTTTTAACTCTGTAATAAAGTTTGGGGACTTCAGTTCTTACACATACAACTGACTACAGGACTGGGATGCTATGCTATTTATTATTTTGTAAATAAAACAGGTAACTTCACTTCTTGCAAAGCCTTCACTAACTTTTGTAACCTAGGATTTTCTCAGTAGATGCAGCTTTGAATGTTTCACATGCTAAATGCAGGAAATTCAGCTAAAGTCTTCAAATGAGCTCTGTAGTTCTGTGTTTCAATGCAGGATCAGAACTTGAAACTGCTGCACTGAAATAATTTTTGAGACTGTTTACATGAAGTGGGCAAATGTAACAGTTATCCCTGTACAAAGATCAGCTGCCAGTTTTGTACTTCTCTGTTTCCTCTTATAAAACAAAAGGTCAAGAAATGCATTTCAACACCCCCCCCCCTCCCCCCAAGTAATTTCAAGAAGCAATTGAGAGNCTTCTACTTGTCATGTCATGTCAAGCCAACATTTAGTTGAAAGCCACCAAGAAACATGATTAATTCAGTAGCAGAGCAGTTATTCAGCTGTTATTAGCACTCTGCTAAGTTCAGTGTAACAATGTATTTCATTGTTTCTGACAGATGGCAATATCTTCTGATATTCTAACTTCACCCTAGAGGCAGAATCTGTTGTGTCCACATCCTAGACATTGCTGTCAGTTCTGAAAATTAAGTGAGCATGTTGGGCAGTGGTTTGCAGGTGAAGAGAAAGCAGGGAGGGAAGGATCTTTGTTCTTACGTGGTTGGAGGCTGGGATTCAAAGTTATGTAGTATGTGCTCAGTTGAGTTGAGATTCAGTACTGGCAAGAGGGAGTCTTTGTGCCATTCATCTTAAAGATGTGCTGTGAACTACAACTGGAAGAAGACCTTTCTTTCTTTCTTTTGTTGATGCTACTCTCTGCACCAAAATTTCATTAATAATACTCAAAATAAGTCTGTAGATAATGAATAATTCTGAGATTGCAGGGAGGCCTAACATATTGAGGCATGCACCTCTGCCCCCAGGGTCATGACTTCTATCCTCACACAGCTACAATGAATGGAAACTAAACTGGATATAGAAATTTAATTTTTCCCACAGGCATCATTTCTCTTCTGTGCTCTTCCTTCTTCTAATGAGCTATTTACTTTCAATTCAAGAATGGGGTAGGTCAACTAGCTCTGAGTAAAGGCACTCTAATGATTTACAATTAAGGATTTTGTTTTCCAGATTCTCCCAGTAAAATAGATGGAGTATGGCCGCATAAAGGATATTATAGAATCAGTCAGAGTTGGAAAGGACCACAAGGATTATCTAGTTACAACCCCCCTACTGTGGCCAGGGGCACCCTGCCCTAGATCAGGCTGCCCACAACCTCATCCAGCCTGGCTTTAAACACCTCCAAGGATGTGGCTCCAACCACCTTCCTTGGCAACCCATTCCAGGCTCTCACCACTCTTATGGTGAAGAACTTTCTCCTGTTGCCCTTGCAGATATTACTAAAACTTTCCCTGATTTGAAAGGTGAAATCAACACTTGAAAAGCAGGTCAGTGCAGACTTGGTTAGAAAGGTCAAAAAATGTGGAGAGGCTACTGCTGGGCTCTTCTCACAGGTCACTGGAGACAGAACAAGGGGGAATGGCCTCAAGCTGAGACTGGAGTTTAGATTGGACACTGTGGAAAAGTTTTTCATGGAGAGAGTGGTCAGGGACTGGAATGGCTGCCTGGGGAGGTGGTGGAGTCACCCGCCCTAGATGTGTTTAAGGGTTGTTTGAATGTGGTGCTTAGGTCTATGGTTTAAGGTGGATCTTGTAGAATAGGGTTCTAGGTTGGACTTGGTGATCCTGAAGGGCTTTGCCAACCTGAATGTTTCTGTGATTCTCTGAGCTTCCTATAGCAGAGTGCAAGCTAGACCTGCAAATCCATAATACAGAAGTGAAATTGTCTCAGTCTTTAGAAGTCTATCTGCATGCTTAAACCGTTTTTTCCCTCCCGTTGGATAGTAAGCATTAATTGACAATCATCTCTCTGGTATAAAATCAGGTTGCAAGATGAGCCTGTGTGTGAGTGGGGAGGTCACTGAAGTATTTCAGGCTTCTTAAATTCAAGTCTGGGGAATACATCTCCATCTGCTATTAGAACAGCATGTTGTAACAGGAAGCTCATGAATGTTGCAAATAGACTGATGGCAGCGTATCGATAACTTCGGTACATAAAGGATGCTCCCCTGCTGCAGAACACAATTGCATTCTGTGTTTGAACACAGATTTTACTGTGTCTAGCCAGAATGCAGTGAGAAAACATTCTGTCATTTCCTACTTGGTCTGTGGACTATTGCTCACAATCAGTTTCCCTTTTCATATGCTAATAAACCAACCCATATTTGGGTTTCTTACATGTATAGAAACTCCAGTAAACATTTTAGACCTCTGTGTTATTTGTATCAGTGTCTAAGTACGACCTACTTTAATCAGATTTTTTAAAAAAAAACAAACAAATGAAGCACAATAAAACTTCCTGAAAAGGCAAGTTTAGTAATATTTAGAGGGGACATCATGGGGGAGAGAGAGAAAATTATACACAGAGTTATCTATGCAGGCAGCTGAGTGTTATAAATAGAAAGAGTTTTGAGTGGAGCTGGAAGAGACAAGTGTGTTTTATTCCCAAAAGTACATGGTGAGAAAGAATTTGGCTGCCTGTTAGTCTCAATCCTAAAATGTGCTGGTTTGCTGGTAAAATAATAAACCAAGATGGTATCTTTAGAAATTATGTATTTATATATGCAGAAGCATTAGTAATTATTTGGATCTTTATCGTGTTTGTGCTCCTGCCTTTCAAGAGGGAGGGCATGGTGAAGTCACTTAGATCCGGATACATCGATCTCTCGAGCCAGTACCGAATGTCTCTGGCTGTGGAGTGTTTGTAAAGAGCATCAGGTTCAGGTTTTTGCTTTAATGCTTTGACCACTTAGGATGGTGATTTTTAAGACTCTTCTGCTCTTTCCAAAATGAAATAGATAGCACTTCAGAACAGCATTCCAAGTTGCATCATGTGTCTTTCAAGTTAGCAACAGCTTTCCTGATTTTGCTGCTGTACTTCTGGATTGCTCTGTAATGCAGTGTGCTGTGTGAAAATTCATATTGCAGCCAGCTACTAATATTACTTCAGCAACACTACTGATGAGAAAGGCAGTAAAATGTTTAGTGAAGGAGTTTAAAGAAACAGAACTAGGCAGTCAGAGACTGTTGTGAAAAAGCTTCTAAGATCAAGTCAACCCAAATTGACACCACCATGCCCTCCAAAGCATGCCCTAAAAAGCCATCTCTATGCTTCTTTTTACCACCTCCAGGCATGGTGACTTTGCCACTTCCCTGGGCAGCCTCTTCCAATGCCTGACCACTTTTTCAGTGCGGAAATTTTTTCCAATATCCAGCCTAAACCTCCTGTGGTATAGCCTGAAGCCATTTCCTCTTGTCCTATTGTTATTTACTTGGAAGAAGAGACTAACCTTGCTCCAACCTCCTTTCAGGTAGTCATAGAGAGGGAGGAGTTCTCCTTTGAGCCTCCTCTTCTTCTCTTTAATGCTTTCTCTTCCAAGATCCTTACTAAGGACATTCACTGCTCTGGCAGTGCAGCTTTAAAGAGGGGGGGGGCGGAAATTAAAACAATATATGAAAAATATATATTATTAAAATATACTATATAAAATTATATTTTATATGAATTCATATTTTATATGAATCTAATATATTATTAATATACTATCTCTATATACTATTTATAATAGATTACATAGCTATGATACATTAATATAATTCATATAATATGTGGATATATGTGATATGAATATATTATATATAATAATCACAATAATATATGAATAATTATATACAAAATAATATAATAGCTGTTCTTGTCCTGTGAGCTTTGCCAAGCCCAAATGGTTTTGTATTTTTTACTCAGCGGCGCCTTGCCAGACTAAAGACTGGCTCATGGCCAGCCTCTCAGAAGGGCAATTCCTGATGTACATCAGTCAGGAACATAACTGTATTCATCTATGGGTTTCCTAAAACACCTGTCTTGAAAAATGCATGGACTCTGGAAGGTCTCACTGGGAAAACAAAGGATGGTGGAAAGGGATGCCCAGTTTCTGCTACAGTGCTGAAGTTGGCTGCTCTCGGTGGCTCTGAGGAATGCCTGGTATAAAGTGGCCAATTGTCACTGCTCACTTCTCTTGACTAGACTCGATGTCATGTTAAAAATTAAACAGTAGTAAAAATAGCAAGTGTGTGCTGAGATTGTACTGATAGTTGTTTTCTCCGTCAAGAGAAGACAAAAGATTTAGGGTTAGGGAACTCTCTGTATATTTATGTACCCTTTTTTAGTTTCGTTCATTAAAAAAGCCAAGGAGAACATAAATCTTCAGAAGTCAAGGATGATCAAAACTAGGCTGAATGAAGTTTGTTTCAACTGTTGACATCTTATTCTTCTTGAAGACTGACTTGGCCTTGTTCTTTGCCTAATTTAACTAACAATGTAACAACTGCAGGCGTATATTTTTTAGCTTTCCTGTATCTCTGGAAAAATGTGGGTTTGTATATACTTCTCACACAGGATACCCTGCTGACTTGCTCACTTACTTCAGGGAGGAAATAGCCAGGGCTGTGTAAAGAAGTACAAATAAGTGCCCTGTTTATAGACACGTTTTTGTTCTTAAAACTCATGACATTTACTAAAATGTATTTTTGGCATGTTCTAATCTTTTGTTTTTTCTTAGTAGGATCTCTTGGAGTAGATTTAGATGTAATGTTTATGACACTTTTAGAAAAAGAATGATAAAATCAGTCAGGGTTGAAAGGGATCACCAGGATCGTCTAGTTCCAATGCCCCTGCCATGGACAGGGACACTTCACACTAGATCAGGCTGCCCAGACCCTCATCCAGCCTGGCCTTAAGCACCTCCAGGGATGAGGCTTCCACCACCTCCCTGGGCAACCTGTTCTAGAGTCTCACCACCCCCATGGTGAAGAACTTCCTAACATCCAGTCTGAATCTACCTGAATCCTAGAATGGTTTATGTTGAAAGGAACCTCAAAGATCATTGAGTTCCAACCCCCATCACAGGCAGGGACACCTCCCACTAGAACAGGTTCACTCAAGGACTCATCCAACCTGGCCTTGAACACCTCCAGACAGGGAGCAGCCACAACCTCCCTGGGCAACCTGTGCCAGTGTTTCACCACCTTCACTGGAAAGAACTTCCTCCTGACATCCAGTTTAAATCTCCCTTCTGCCAATTGAAACCCATTATTCCTTGTCTTGTCATTACAAGCCCATGTCTGTCTTGTCTCATTAATAACACACTTTGAGGGTTTCTCTTCTGGTGCCAAGGGCATGATCCTGCTGATATGAATTATGTCCATTTCTTTCATGTTTTCCCTTTCTATTTCAATAAATATTAAAAAAACACAAAAACACAAAAACAAAAAAAAAAAAAAAAAAAAAAAAAAAAAAAAAAAAAAAAAAAAAAAAAAAAAAAAAAAAAAAAAAAAAAAAAAAAAAAAAAAAAAAAAAAAANTATTATTCTTTCCTTTATAAAAAGCCTGTGAAACCATTTTAATTATAAAATTTCGGTAGATGAAGGGAACTAAACTAAGGAGGGGAGTTTGCAGCTGGTATTTCTAGCCATTTTTGTGAGTGCAGTTGACACAACTACACAAGAGCTGACCTGGTCTGTGCCATCTATATAAACTTGAACATCTCCAGTAATAAGGAATTTTCTCTGGTGTCACTTAGTGGTTCTTAAAAAGGAATTAGTTAGGAAAAGAGAGAGTAGCCTCAGTTAAAAAGAATCAAACACGAAACACCCTCACTTGGCACAGCTAGGGGTTAGGGTTTAGCATTTCTGGGAAAGCAGGTCCTGATTGATGCACCCAAACCTGTGCAGAAGCTAGTGAGCCATGGAGAGATGTTCGTGGGGTTTTAGGAGGAAAAACAAACTAAAAATAAGTGAATGCATTCTGATTATTTCTCACCCCCCCCCTACAATTATGTTATTACTTCGGCATGTCTTATAAAGCTTACTGGATGTAACTCAGCAAGAATAGAACTTAACACTTCCTACTTCTAGGCAGGAAAGGTATCTTAAAATTATCAGTAATGTGTTTTCATAAGATGGCAAAAATATCTCTGGACTCAGGATATGCTCTATTAAGGCCAAAGAGAAGGCAAATATGGGAGCTTGAGTGCCAGTTTGGTTTGCAAGTGCTAAGCATGTTAGCCTTTATCTTTCCAATTTCCCAGGCAGGCAGAGTAAGGGCAAGGCTTGCTGCTGCTGTAAAGCTGAGGGCAGCCATTCATTCATTTGCAGACTTTTTTTGCTTCTGCTGGGGGATTTACCTCCAGTCTGCAGAGCAGGCAGACATAATTTTTCATCCTGTAGAATATTGCCAGAGGGAAATTCAACTGTGGTAATAAAAATTGTCTTGTCTGAATCCTAGTGAAACTCTTACGAGAAGTCATTTGGAGGAGTAGGAGGAAAGGAATACAAAGACTATTCCACTCTTTGTCCTTCATCAGGGAAAAGCTTTTGGTGCAATAAAGAGGTCTCTTACTCATATTGCTGTACTTCAAGCATTTTTCTGTTTCTTTAAAAGAATCATTTTTGTTGGAAGAGACCTTTTAAGATCAAGTCCAATAAGTAACTCTACCAAGTCTAGTGAAAAGCCACATCCCTCAGCACCACATCTCTACCTCTCTGAAACACCTCCAAGGGTGGGGGTTCAACCACTTCCCATAGCTACTTTTGCAGTGACTAAGGAGGGCCTTGGAGTTCTCAGGGTTTGCTCTGTGTTAATGAGGCTTGTTTCCTGGTAGCACAGTACAAGGCATCCCAAATGGACAGGAACTTTGTGGCAACGCTGCAGATTGTGTTAGCAAATCTCTGAAAAAAAATACTTAGAAATTCCACAGAGCAGCCAAACAAAGGACTTTTTGCTCCACAGAATTCACTCAGATGGCATTTACAGCAGAAACTGGACACTGAATACAAAGAGCAGCTTTAATGACGTGAGAAGGGATTTTGTCATCTTTGCTGCTTCCAGACAGTTTAATGCACTTATTTAGTTTGGGCACAAATTAGTGCTTATAAGGAAAATCATCAGACTCGACTTGTTAATGTAAGAATGTCAACTAATTAAACATTAAAGGGTAATTCTTTTAGTCATTCTTTTGTGGAAGCTCTTTTTCACAGTATCTGATTTGATATGTGGGACAGTTATTTATGTGATGTATGATCAGAACTATGACCTCAGCAAGTTCTGCCCTTTTATGACTAACCAAGTACAATATGTAAAAGCTGGCAACTTGGTCAGGAGCTGGATTTGCTTAAAAAAAATTTTGATTAGAAATTGTAGGACTTATTACTTCTGCATCTGCAAGTTACACAGAATCACACAGAAACATGCAGGTTGGCAAAGCCTCTCAGGATCACCAAGTCAAACCTACAACCCTACACTTCAAGATTCACCTTAAACCATAGCCCTAAGCACCATGTCCAAATGATCCTTAAACACATCCAGGGTGGGTGATTCCACCACCTCCTTGGGCAGCTCATTCCAGTCCCCGACCACTCTCTCTGGGAAATACTTTTTCCTAATGTACAATCTAAATCTCCCTAGTGTCAGCTTGAGGCCATTCCCCCTTGTTCTGTCTCCAATGACCTGCAAGAAGAGCCCAGCAGCCTCTCCACACTGTCCCTTCAGGTAGCTGTAGACAGCAATGAGAGTCGTGTGTGAGCACGGCTTTCCTTTTACATACTACACAGAATAGGACTGCTGTGGTAGCATTGTTATTTCTGTATTCTGACATAACTTAGGAACCCTCCCTAGATGTGGTCACATTTTTCCTTCCCTGATGATTAAATTGGAGACAGCATTCAAACAGGAGAGCTTCCCCAGAAATTTTGAGGCATTGTGCCGACTTCAGCTGGGAAACAACTGGACCTTAAGTCTCAATTTCCTTGTTTAGACTTTAGCTTCTCCCTTTGGCCTCTTCGGTGATCTATCTGGGCTGCTGCTATGTTTGTTACTATTTTCACATCTGACAGGAAGAATGTGACTTGTGGAGATGTGTTCAGCTTGCACCAGCTGAAATGCTGAAATTCCCTTGGTGTTGATGTCTTCAAGGTTTACACTGATATGTCACAAATTGTTTCTCCTTGTATGTCCTTTGATGTCATTGTATTTCCTGAAATCAGGTAGACAGTGAATGGTAGTGTTTGGGATGGTGTACAAAACTAGTCTTGGTTGCATAATTTCCACTAATCTCCTTATCAGGGAGATTTTTTACTAATTTTTGACTAATAGTGAGAATGGAGTTTCAAATGTTTTCTTGACATGGATATAGTGGTCTTGCAGTTGCACTGGATGAAGTTATTGAGGTGGTTTATATATATTTTAAGTAAGACTTCATTCTATTTTGTTCTGTTTTGTTTTTAATCAAACTGTGGTAAACCTACTCAGAATGCAGAGTTTTCCCCTGGCTGGACTTGGTAGCTCAGTGTAGACTTCTTAGGCCAAAAACAGGAGAGTGGGGAGGAAACTGACATGAGGAAGACTGAGCATGTGACTCCACAATCTCCATAAAGAAATGAGCCTGTGATGTGTGCATCACTGACAGGCTCAGGAATCAATCGTTAAAAAATAACTCAGCATTGTGTCACTCAGCTAATCAAACACCCTGCTGCAAGTGCCTCCTTGATTTTAGATGCTCCTCTTTGATTGACTTTACCACTAGTGGCTGTGCTAACAGGGTGGTCTGGAGACATTCAGCCTTTGTTCTTCTCACGCAGTCTTTCTGCTGATCATAAAAATGATCCACACAGGCACATCTTCAAGGCTAATTTCTTTTCATTTTCTGTATCCCTCTACCAATAACCTTTCTAACTCCTTTTCTACGTAATTACCATGATGGAAGATTTGTACCTCACAATATGACAATACAGATCAATAAGCAGTGGGTAAAATGTTGCTTTGCCTGTTTTGCTTTCTGTTTGCAGTTTCATTGATTTATTCCTCTCTATGAACAGAGTGTTACAAGAAACAAAAGCTCAGCCTTTGCTCCCTTGAAATCTTGAAACAGAGAGTTCCATAGCCAGTAGGTCTGTAGAACAAACATGGTTTTCTCTAGAAGGCCACATTTGGACTAGCCAGCTCTGCATTGTCCAAGCCAAGCAGAATCTAGGAGGGATAAATGAAACTGGTTACCTCACTCAGAGAGAGACTATTGATTTTTTTTTTTTTCTCTTAGAGGTTATTGGTTTTTTTGATTAGAGACTCTGTCTTTCTGTGTGAGGTGATGTGTTAGTGGTCCCTGCTGTTCAGAAGTTTCTCCGGAGTCACATTAGGAGTTTTATACATACTGAGGAATAAAGGGTTACTTCTAGTTTGGAGGGGATTTTCTTTATTAGGTTGGAGTTTAGTTTAAAGGAAATGTGAGGCAGGCATCTTCACCAAATGGATTCAGTAATTGAAAGCTCTTTTGAAATGTTTTATTGAGCCCTGGAATCATTAGGGTTGGAAAATTCCTCTAAGACCATTCAGTTCAACCATCAACCAGACAACACCATGGCCTTTACACCATGCCCCAAAGTGCACATCTACACATTTTATTTTTTTTAAACATCTCCAGGGGTGGTGACTCCATCTCCTCCCTGGGTGGCCTGTTCCAATGCCTGACCACATTTTCATCACAGAAACTCTTCCTAATGTCCTATCTAGACCTCCTATGGCATGACTTGATGCCATTTCTTCTTATCCTGTTGCTAACTGAGAGAAGAGACCAACCTACACGTCACTACAATCTCCTTTGAGGTAACTGTAGAGACCAATAAAGTCTTTCTTCAGCCTCCTCTTCTCTAGACTAATTTTACTGTTGCCCTAAATATTCACATTCCAACTCCTATCCTCTGATTCTTACCCTCCTTAGAAAGAATCTGAAGTAGAGAAATGATGGATAGTTCAACACACCATCTTTGCCATGAAGACTGAAATGAATGCTCATCCTTCCAAGGTCATAGGTTAGTTAATTAGAAGGGTTAGGTGGCAGGTTGGACTCAATGATCTCGGAGGTCTTTTTCAACCTGGTTAATTCTGTGATTCTGTGATCTCTGAATCATGCAGAGGATTTGCTTGCAGGACTGTGTCAGCCATTCAGCATGCCACAGACTATTTTGATAACTTTATATGTTCTGCTTTAACAACGTTAGAGCAAAGACCATCACATGCTTCTGCCAGCAATTGTTCTATCTGCCGGTGGAGACATGGCTTCAGAACCTTGGCATGTTGAAGCTATGCAGAAAATATGTTCCTTCAACCAAAACGCCATTGGCAAGGATTCTTTCTCGTTGAGCTTATCATGATTTATTCCTGTTTGCTTTTTTTCCTAATATTGTTCTCTTTTTGAAAGAGGAGTTCACAACTAAGGGGCATGAGCTTAAAGTCTTTACCTTTAATTGGCCGCCTTGAGACTGTTCATGTGGTTTTCTCTCTTCTGTTGCTTTGGAAACATGCGTGACCTAAGAATCAACTGTGAGAGTTTGTAAGACTGCCTGGATGTCACCTCAACTACAGCAGGACTGACCCAAAGTTCCTCTACTCTTATTCCTTACTCAAGGGGAGACCTTGACCAGCTATCACTGACACTGAGCTATTTGCGGGGCCCTGGATCCAATGACGCTGGCCTGGAGGAACAAACAGTGGAACTGGTTAAAAAAACCTCTCCTCCTGCAACTCTTTCTGACCCAGATGCCAGAATGAAATAACGAAGAATTTCTTGCTAGAGTGTAACTGAACTTGGCTTGATAGATGTCATATTTCAAAAGCTCAAGCCTGTCAGCAGTTGATAAAATGCTGTCTCTGCCTTTAAAATAAGCAGAAACTCTTCTGTGTTTAGCTCTTGCAAGGATGAACGGAGTACAATTAACAGTTTATGCATTATATAAACCATATGTTAACCTCCTAAACCTAAAGGCTGCAGACTTTAAACAATTTAGCCCATTTCTCAATAGAATTATCTGCTTTCTTTCACAGTATGTAGAACACAGAGGGAGACTTTTCTGAAGGGCACTGTTCTTGTTTTCTTGCACGCTTGCAGCCTGAGCTCACCGATCCAAGCTGTTCTGCAGCTGCAAGCACACAGGACCTTCACCTGTTTGTCAAAGTGACTGCTGCAGCACCACTTGGTGCTTTGACAATCTCATGGTCTAGGGACAGTTTTCTGCTGGGATGGATCTCCCCGTCTTGAGGAACATGCTGCCTTTTGACTTGGGGCAAAACCACGATCTGCTGCAAACAATGCCCAAGAGAATTTAAATCCTTCGATGGGTTTTGGATGAGACCCAACATACGGATATAATGCAACTAGGAATGATTGATGATGGGATAGAAAACATTAAAGAAATCCCCTGCCATCTGGTACTGCTGATAGTTTGTTGGCATGATGTCTTTAGACACTGCCTTTGAGAACTGATGTAAATATTGGTCTCTGTCATTCTCATTACAAGATGCAAACATGTTTGCAAGGAAGAGTATAACAATCTGACCAAGATCAGTTATGTGCAGAGAAAATGACAGCAAGCTGTGCTTTGAAGTCACCTGTAGCTATTCCCTATTAATAATTGCAGCTGTGGCTGTTCAGTGTTGGCAATGCCTGCTACACAGTACTGGTTTCTGCTCTTTTCCAAACGAGATTACCAAAACTTCCATTTATATTACTACACTTTCAGGAGGGATCTCTGGCTAGTCCATGCATAACTGTGTGGAGCAACCCAGGGCAAGAGAGAGGGTTTACAGGCCAGAGTGGAGGTAGTTTCTTTTAGATTGTGTGAGCTTTTATTGTGATTGTCCTAATTCATCAAACCACCAAATAAACAGAGCTCTGAAGAAGAGGGAGAACACCCTTCTAGATTCCACTTCTGTGAAGATCAATTGCTTCTTCATATGCAGCCTTTGTGTTTGCAGCAAAAGAATAATGTGTAGAGAGGGATCTCAAGTTCAGAAGGTCATGCTAGCTTCTGAGGTCAGAACTGCTTCACAAATTGAGTGGTTTCATTACTTACTGATAGCAGGCTTAAAATGCTGATGATTATTGTACCGCTGTATGGTGTGGGCCAGTTAATGTGGCCATTGTGATTTGTACCAAACCCAGCTGCCAAATGCAGAGAACTAACTTCAGTAGCAAACAACTTTTAATCATTTCCCCACGCTGCATGCTTTGAGAGTGCAGATAATTAATGTTGCTGATGCGTTTTCCTCAGTGAAGCGTTTCCAAGGAAGGGTAAAATGTGTGGTACAGAGAGGTCAAGCTAGAGGTTCACGTTGCACCTTTAACACAGTCACCTGCTGAATGATATGTCTCTTGCTGTGTGTGAAGGGCAGTGCTGAATTCAGAGTACTCTGCATACGTAGATGGCAGTGAAATAGTTTTAAGGACACCAATTAGCTTCTGTGGAAAAGACACCAAAAGCAGTGTGCAAAAGCAGACTGAATGTGAAGCCCAGGAAAGCAGTTTTCCTAGGAAGAAAACACCCAGTGCAGGCAAAGATGAAAAAGTTATCATGCAGTCCAGAAGGCAAATCATATCCTAGGCTGCATCTGGAGCAGTGTGGCCAGCAGGGCAAGAGAGAGGATCCTTCTTCACTCTGCTTATGTGAGACCCTACCAGTTCTGCTGTTCCCAGCATAGGAAGGGCACACAGCTGCTGGAGCAAGTCCAAAGGAGGTCACAAAGCTCATCCAGGGCTGGAGCACCTCTGCCTTGAGCATAGGCTAAGGGAGCTGGGCTGGTTCAGCCTGGAGAAAAGAAGACTCCACAGGGAACTTGTAACTGCCTTGCTACCGGAAGGGCACAAATTTTCTGGTAAAGTAATTAATTCTGTTTGGTATTTCTTGTGATGAACTTCAGCATCTTAGAGTAACTGTGTGCTTGAACTGTGTGCAGTAGTTTTTGCCATGCTCTTTGAAACATTTAGTGAAGCCTCCAAGTTAATGCTATTTGCTTATCTGTGTCACCAACTGTACTGTGCAAGAGGTCTGGAATGTGACTAAACAGGAATATTTGCTTGAATTTTTAAGTTTGGATGGTCAAAATTTCTATTCACTGAACTGTCTTTGTGTAACGGAGATGAGGGTTCACTGAAAAAAAAAACAAACCCTGAAACTAAAACCTCAACAACAAATAATCAACAAAGCCCCAAAACTCAAATTCCTTAACAAGCTCTTGGTATGTCCAACTCTTCTACAACCAATGCGTTCACACAAATGTACTATCTCCTTACTACTATTTTTAGGTGAAGTCTTGTAGTCCTGGACAGAAAGTCATTAGCTCAGATGATCCAGAGATATGTAGAGGAAATAGTACAGCATGTCTCCCATGTAATCATTTACTGGTACTTGTGATTCAACAGATTTATTGGAAATGAGACAAACTTCATGGGACCTTAAAGGTGGCACTGCAAGAAAACAAACAAAGAAACAAAAAACTTTAGTGATTTTAATTGTGTTTGGAAACAGTGAAGCCTCTAAACCTGGTATTTCCTCTAAGAATATAATGACCTCAGGACAATATCACTACAACTATTCCCATTTCTTTCCAATCCCCTATAAGGGAAACAAAGGAAAACTAAGACCAGTAGTACTATGTCAGCTATCCAGGCTAAAATTCATTCCAAATGCTTTTCAATTCAGCAAAGCATTCCTTTCAGCTATTCAGTGACAATGGGAAGTGAAAGCTGTGTAGTTTATTTAAGGAGCATGTAAGCAATGTCTGAAAATACTGTAAGCATTGATAGAAATTAAATTGATTTCCCACCACCACCCTTAGCAACTACCCCAGTATTCTGCCTCCTTCATGTTACTCTGGAGATTTGAGTATTTAATTTAGAGATACTGTCAACAACAAGAGGAACAACAGCCTGTGAGGACAGGTTGAGAGAGTTGGGGTTTTTCAGCCTGGAGAAGAGAAGGCTTCCAGGACACCTTGTAGTAGCCTTCCAGTATCTGCAGGGGGCCTACAGAAGGGCTGGGGAAGGACTATTCACAAGGTCTTGTAATGAGAGGATGAGGGGTAATGGGTTTAACTGGCAGAGGGGAGATTTTAACTGTGTGTTAGAAGGAAGTTGTTTGCAGTGAGGGTGGTGAGACACTGGCACAGATTGCCCAGGGAGGTTGTGGCTGCTCCCTCCCTGGAGGTGTTGGAGGCCAGGTTGGATAAGTCCTTGAGTGACCTGTTCTAGTGAGAGGTGTCCCTGCCTATGGCAGAGTATTGGAACTGGATGAGCTTAGAGTTCTCTTCCAACCTAAACCATTCTATGATAATCTAATTTCTCATTAAAATCATAGAATCATAGAATGATTTAGGTTGGAAGAGACCTTAAAGATCATCCAGTTCCAACCTCCCCACCACAGGCAGGGACACCTCCCACTAGATCAGGTTGCTCAAGACCTCATCCAGCCTGGCCTCAAACACATCCAGGGAGGGAGCAGCCTGTTCTAGTGCCTCACCACCCTCACTGTGAAGAATTTCTTCCTAACATCCTGTTCAAATTTCCCCTCCACCAATTTGAACCCATTCCCCCTTGTCCTGTCATTACAAGACCTTGTGAATAGTCCCTCCCCAGCCTTCCTGTAGCCCCTTTCAGATACTGGAAGGCTATTCCAAGGTCTCCTCAAAGCCATCTCTTCTCCAGGCTGAAAAGCCCCAACTCTCTCAGCTTGTCCTCATAGCAGAGGTGCTCCAGCCCTCTGATCAATCCCCCAATTAGTTCAAACCAGCACATCTGTGAAGCAGGATTTACTATTATTTTTTTAGATGCTGTGTGAAAACATCATTACCTCTGTAAGCATTTGCTTTGGAATGCTTTGGAAACTGCTAAACCAGAAAGACTTTCTCATGAAAGGAGCAGCCGCAGCAATCTGCATCATTCGTTCAAGCACAAAGTGCCTGAAGCATCCCAAAGAATATTAGAAATTGTAGTCAGAGTGAGCCTTGCACTCTGCCTGGCTGATAGTGGCTAAGTGAATAGAGGGTGAGGATTTTGCATAACACCACAGAGTATGATGACGATGATAAGGGCTTCTCTGCTCCTTTGATTGCTCAATTCATTCATGTTTAATAGCAGTGATATTAACACAAAAAGTAAAATTAATGAAGGCTCAACATTCACTCCCCTGGCAAGATGCCAGTGCCTTTGCAGAGCAGAACAATTGTGCTGTGTCTTGTTGAACATTCTGGGCCTGATTTTTCTAACTTGAAGGCTTTACATTTACTTTTATTGCTTTAATATAACATCACCAGAATATTATATGTAGCTCAATTATTTTTCCCTCTCTTTATAGCCTCATCTAATGTTCTGCACTGTCCTGTCCCTTGGGATTTTTAGATTGCTGAGTCAAACTGCAGAGCTGTTACATTTCAAGATGCCTGGGTGCAGGCACTGGCAAACCATTTGGTTTGTGTCAAAGATTATCTCCCAGACTATTGGAAGCATTTAATGCATGCAGAAATGCTCTAGAAGCTCTCTGGAATACATCTATGACATAGCAAAGCTACCAGGTAGAAAAAAAGCCAAACCCTTCCCCCCCCAAAAAAAAACCAAAAAAAACCCCATAATTGCCTGTTTGCATTCTGAAGGTTTTCCCCACTAGTCAATTGAACTATATACTTCAAACTTTTCCTCTAGCTCACAAAATCTTAAAGGTAAATAAGCCCTCTATTACCAACAGCATAATGGATGTAGACCAGGCATTTCCATGGCAAGGAATCACAGAATGTTGGAGGCTGGAAAGGACCTCAAAAGGTCATCCAGTCCAACCCCTCTGCCAAAGCAGGATCATCTAGAACAAATCACGCAGGAGTGCACTGTGGAGAAGGGGACTCCACTACCTTTCTGGGCACCCTGTTCAGTTGTGAGGTACATGCTGTCTAGTGGCTTTTAAAAACATAACAATGTTTTTAAGACAAACCTGAACTCCCAATAGTACCCAAAAGGTATGATGTCTTCAAATTAGCTACCATCTCTTGGTGTCTGGGGGGAGTTCAAACCTTTAGGACTTTTACTGCCTTGATATCCCTAAAGGCTCATCTCTGTGGCTGCAGGCAGGAGGGAATGCACTTACAGCAGAGACATTCTCACTCCCTTTCCTTGCTGTTCCTTATGCCCACTCCTACCTGCAGCATACATTACACACAAGCTCTCGGTTGCATTGAGCTCTTTGGTGAGCTGCTTCAACTTGCAAACTCTTCACAAAGCCTTGGGGTTTTTGTGGGTTTTTTTGTTTTTGGTTTTTTTTTCCCCTTGCCAGTTTAGTTTTCAGTTACCATAGCTAACTGAAACAGCCCAGGGAGGAATTTGATAGATGCCAGAGTGAAAGCAGAGGGAAAGGCAGAAATGTGTTTCTGGAGGAGAGGGATGCAAGTTTGGGGGGGTGCAGAAGCAAAATGCTGTTGGAACCAGCTGGAATGACTTACTGCTGTCATAACTGTATACATCTTGTTCTCTTCCCATCAGCATCCTCTTCGTTTGTGGCAGATAACAGTGCTGACAGATTTTGGAGTCTCTCTCCTTAAGTTTGCAAGGGATGTTATTCTTTCTTTCATTTGTTCTTCATTGGTTTGGGTTGGGGATTGGGTCTGGGGGGGTTTTTTTGTGTGTGTGTGGTTGTTTTTCTTTTTTTTTTTTTTTAATTTTTTTTGGTTTGCTTTATCATTCTAACATAAAGTAAAATGAGGAGGCAGGTATAACAGAGTTTATTTAGCAAGCCCTTGTCTATACACAAAGGCACTCTTCTCCTCCCACTTTCTTCATACCATCCATAATCTCCAGAGGGAAGATCAGTTCAAGTGGGTGGTCAGCCTGTGCATATCTGAGGGCTCCCAGTTTTGCCTGTGGAAGCTGGAATGTTTGCAGTGGGGGCTCCATTGTTTTCTCCACTATTTAGAGATTCGTGCATGACACAATATTCAAAATATTCCAGAACATTAAACATTTCTTGTCTTTTCCTACTCCACTGGGCCCAGAGCTCTCATATTTGCACTTCAGATTTTTCTACATAAATGGCAAGCTAGAGCAGTGCTCAAGCACTGGGCTGTGTATACTTGAACCCTTTTCTTTCCATAAATGTGAGCTCATCAGGTGTGCCTCCTAAGGATCTGCAGGAACTGAAAGACACAACAGCAGAGATGGAAGCTGCTTCACAGCAGTGCAGAAGCTCATATGACAAATTAATTGTTTTTATTAGACATTTGGAGATTTGATTCTCTGAAAACTGCTGGTATGAGGGAAGAGTTCTGCTTTTTCCTCAGTTGTACAGAAAGGTCACACAGCCTATATATATATATATATTTTTATTTTTTTTTTAATGGTGCTTTTCTCTATAGGAGAGACATTTCTGCTTTCAAATCACAGAAATCCTTGAATCTCCCCACTTCTACAAAAGCTCTGTGTCCTGCAGTACAATTAGAGCCAGAGGGGAGTTTGTTGTGTAAGCAGCAGGCAGGCAGTGTGAGCAGCTGGCTGTATGCTCTGTATTCTGCTCCTCTCCTGCCACCCTGTCCCTGACAGAGTGCAGCTCAAACATCGCCAAGGTCACAGAGAAACAATGTTAGAAGAGATTCCAGGCTTAGCTAACCTGCTGTTTTTACTTGGAGGTAAAAAAAAATGTTCCTTCAGGTTTGAATCCTGTAAGGTGGATCAGGATGGTCACACAAAAATGTTACACTTGAAAAACAACTTGCTGGGAAGGATCAAAGAGTGAAGTCCAGAGAAGGGCCATGAAGACTCTCAGAGGGCTGCAGCAGCTCTGCTGTGAGGACAGGCTGAGAGAGTTGTGGCTCTGCAGCCTGGAGAAGAGAAGTCTTCCAGGACACCTTATAGTAGCTTTCTGGTATCTGAAGGGGGCTACAGAAAGGCTGGGGAGGGACTATTGACAAGGGCTTGTAATGAAAGGATGAGGGGTAAAGGGTTTAAACTGGCAGAGGGGAGATGGAAACTGGATGTTAGGAGCAAGTTTTTTGCAGTGAGGGTGGTGAGACACTGGCACAGGTTGCGTGGGGAGGTTGTGGCTACTCCTTCCCTGGGGTGTTCAGGACCTTGAGCAACCTGTTCTAGTGGGAGGTGTCCCTGCCTATAGCACAAGGGAGTTGGAACTGGCTGAGCTTTGAGGTCCTTTCCAACCTAAACCATTCTATTCTATGAAGGATGAGTCAGGTCTGGCATTGTAGTCCCATGTGTCTGTGCTGTTGGGAACTCACAGTAAGTTAATGTGAGCTATGTGCCCATCATGGAGTTTTCAGCTTCTGCAAAACTAGTAAGTGTGCTCAGATAAAGCAGAAATACAGCACCACCATTCCAAACCCTATGGCCAAATACCATAAGCAGCAAATATACAGATCCAGTAGAGGATATGACTTCATTACAGCACATTATCTTGGGATTTTTACAAGTACTTTCCTTACTGTGTGGTGAAATCTATCTGCAGCATTGCAAGAAGTCAGCCAAATGTTCATGGGATTAACACCTCAAGTTTTTCTCACTGATTAACTCAAATTAGGGAAACATATAAGCTACCTAGAATGTCTGTTCTCCATATGGGCAGTGCCATACTAAAATTGAAAAAAGGAAAATCCTTTGCCTAGTAACTTCGTGGGTCAGATGCAAAATTTTTGGCAGACAATTAAAATCTGATTTACCAAGCTTAAAAAATGAGGATATATTGGAGAAATCCCCACAAAAATGAGGATTACTTTTGTTTTTCCTTCTGTAATATGTAATGGAGACAGTCCAGTGGAGGGCAACAAGGATGATGGAAGAGCTGAAACACTTCTGCTATGACAGGCTGAGGGACCTGGGCTGGTTTAGCCTGGAGAAGAGAAGGTTCCAGAGGGACCTTGTAGCTGCCTTCCAATACCCAAAGAGATCCTACAGGAGGGCTAGAGAGGGACACGTCTAGCAGAGGGCTAGAGAGGGACACGTCTAGAGAGAAGACAATTGGGAATGGTTTGAAACTGATGAAGAGTAGGTTTAGGCTGGATCTTAGAAGTTCTTTAGTACAAGGGTGGTGAGACTCTGGAATTGGTTGCCCAGGAAGGTTGTGGATGCCTCCTTCCTGGGGGGTGTTCAAAGCCAGGTTGGATGAGACCTCAAACCTGAGTTTAGTTGAGAGGTGTCCCTGCCCATGGTGGGGAGGTTGGAGTGGATGATCTCTGAGCTTCTTTCTAACCTAAGCCATTCAATGATTCTGTGATATGTATGTGAACGTCTCTGATAGACCTGGAGCAATGTGCAGATCTGGTCTATTGTTTTCCTACGTGACTAGACCTACCAAGTTAGAATTATTTACTAGCAGCTAGCTGGCAGAATCTTGTTTTTATAGTAGCTAAATTTGTGAATGACATGAGAGATGATAGGACTAATCTTACTGCTGCTGTTAGTGTGCCAGTGGCACCAAGCCAGTTTTTATATCAGCTGAGGATTATCCTGGTTGGTTTGTGTTGTTCAATGTTTCTTTCTGGTGCAGATTAGAATTCACAATGCTCTACAGAACCAAAGGCTAAATGTTTAAACACACGACTCAACAGCAGAAAAAAGGATTTGTTGCATCCTTCAGATTAGACAGACAAATGCCTGAAGCTGTAACTTCGGTTCCGTATTGTAAAGTGCCAGGATTCATTACAGGGCAGCGAAGCTGGTGAAGGGTTTGGAGTACAGGTCTGATGAGGAGCAACTGAGGTTGTTCAACTCAGAGAAGAGGAGGCTGAGGAGAGATCTTATTGTTCTCTACAGTTCCCTGAAAGGAGGTTGTAGTAAGGTGGCATTGGTCTCTTCTGCCAAGTAACTGCTGATGAGAGGAAATGGGTTTAAGCTGTGCCAGGAAAGGTTTGGACTGGGTATTAGGAAAAGCTTCTTTACTGACAGACAGGTAAGGCATTGGGACAGGCTGCCGGAGATGCTAAAAACCATGGAGATGTGCACTTTGGGAAACAGCTTAGTGGTCACAGTGGTGTTGCACTAACAGCTGGACTCAATGACCTTAGAGGCCTTCTACATTAGCTGTCTGATTCTGTGATTGTCTTCCCATACTTATCCAGTGCAACAAAATCCTGAGTACTGCTTATGGGGTGCAATATCTGTTACCACCACTAAAAAAAAGTTGATATACTTGGTGGTAAATAAAAGTTCATGTGTTTGGAGAGTGGAAACATCTAAAGCTAATAAGCAAAAAAAAAAAAAAAAAATCCAACCAAAAACAAAGTCCTAAATTTATTTAGAATATGGGAAAAGCTAAACATGAAAGACTGGACAAAAAGAAATAATCTAGCTACCTTTTTTGGTGTTGATATTGTCATTGACAGTTGAGACTGGAAACTGAGTTGACACATGGCTATTACAAAACCGATTTGTGTTTATTAAGTGCTGCATGTTTGGATTCGTTTGCTTGTAGCTACTGATTTTATTTGTGCTGAGATTTGAACTTTATCTGTAATAGAGCATCTTTTAAAATGCTGATGAGTACCCTGAGACAAAAATGATAACTGAATCTTTTTGGAGCAACATAGAGATTAGTTTGCTCCCTCTGTTGCTAGCAGCCTGACTGCTTAACATTCATCTGTGAATCCATCACTTGATAAAAAGAGAAGCAGTGCCAAGGGGAAAAGCAAATACAGACTAAGCACAGTGAGAAACTTCATATTTTCTGTTAGCACCAGAAACCTTATTTCTCAAACCAAAGTCCTGCTCAGAAAACATAATGAGTATTATTGCAGGGGGAAAATAAAAATTAAAAATTGAGGCCCAATGAGAACGGACAATGAAGTGATCCTGTAAAGCGCTGTGTGCAGCACCCTGGGTGTGCTGCAAGGCTTGGGTATGGCACCTGAAATACAACACAGCAGAGCCAGGAGTACCTGGGAAAGGGCCAGGGCTGGAGAATGGATTCTGGTCCAGGGAGAGAGCAAACAGCCAAAAGTGGTCATACTGGAAAGGATCCATCAAGCTAAGATTAGAAAAAGGTGGCAAACAGGGTTCCACTGTTTACTCTTTTTATAACCCAGGGGTTAGGAGATGCTTTGTGACAGGATCAAATGTGCAGATATAAGGAGCAATGAAATAGAGAAAGATGCACTTTGCTTCGCTGCCATGTGTTGGAGTTTTGAAAAGATCTGAATGTGTCAAGGAGATGGAAAAGCTGAATGTTGGAGCTCCCTTGACCATCCTGCTCTAAATGAACCTGCTCTGGCAGGGTGATTGGACTTGATGATCTTCAGAGGCCCCTTTCAACAAATTAAAAGCAGACTACACAAGACTGCAAAAGTAATCAAAAAGGCTAACACAGCTGCACTCCTAAAATGCATCAAGGACTGTCTGCTGCATTCTTGTGGCACCTATTTCAATACTTTTATTCGTTCAAAACATGAAACTAATTACAGGCTTCATGGATCTTTAATTTTTTAAAATCAGAAATATGGTCAAGGACCACTGTAGAGCTGACTATGGCTTGGTTTGGCTATCAGTTATGGTCAAGGACCACTGTAGAGCTGACTATGGCTTGGTTTGGCTATCAGTTTATTTATCGATATCATCTGTGGCTTTTGGAATTATTTTTCTTTACTTTTTTTTTCAGCTTCAGAAATTCCTAGGACTGCAAGAACTATTGCGTTAAAAGATTCTCTTTTAAGTCTTTAAGTTGGTGATAAATATCACAGGAGCTGTTGGAGCTATGTGGTGAAGTAGGATCATGCTGACAGATCCCACTGCTAAGAAACAGAAGGGAAGGAAATGATGAGAAAATGAGCTGTGGGGGAACTGAGCATTTAGAGTTCTCACTTCTTTTTTTTCCTGATTTTTTTTTTTTTAATCCTTTGTGTCCCAGAGGGCTGTTGAGTCTTCTGTCAATTTGCCCCACTTTTAGATGATCAGATGGTACTGTCACCAGAGTCACCATAAAAATAACTGCACCTAGGTCTTATCAGTAGCAAAACCCAAGCAGCACCACAGGTCTAAGTTCAATTTTCAGCTTAAGCTACAGGTCTGGTGGATCACAGAGCTGAAAAACTGAATGTTAGCTGAGCTCATGGCTAGAAAAAAGAGGAAAGCAGCAGCAAATGCACCTGGTTGGGTTCTTTCTATGTTCTCTGATCCTTAGTTTACATGCATTGAAGAACTTAAAACCCTTGGGCTGTGGGGGAAAGCAGAACTGGGAATTTCTCAAGGTGGATTTTGGTAGTCAATATGGAAAATTATTTTGTATAATATGCTGAAAGACATTCAGTTTGAGATGCTAAACACAGGCTCTGTGTCAGTTTATGTGGTGAGATTGCTGTCTGTGATGAAATTTGTATGTGAGGTCAAAGGAAAGCTGCCAGACTTAACTTTATTTTAAAATCACTTTGATCTGGGCTTTTTTTTTTTTTTCCCCCCTGAAGTTTCCTACGGTGTGGATGTTGCAGTCTGGTCACACTCCTGTAGTTATTTATTAATACATAGGAATAAGCGACTGAGGTGCTTTTAAAAAAAAAAATAATTAAAAATTATCTCCTTTGGAAAACAAAATGGCACATTTGAATCTTCAAAAATTGCACCCAGGTGGTGCCACTGGGAAATAGCCTCACCTTTTGCTGGAGGAGGGGGGGAAAATGCTTCTGTTTAGCAGGGGCACTTTCCTGCTTAGTGCATAAGGTGTGTGTGTGTGCAGGGAGGTGGTGGAGTCACCATCCCTGGAGGTGTTCAAGAAAGGACCGGATGGAGCACTTAGTACCATGGTCTAGTTGATTGGATAGGGCAAGGTGCTAGGTTGGACTGGACGAGCTTGGAAAGATGGCATCTGGAAAGAAGTAGCAGCTTTTGCACTGTGAGAGTTTGTGCAATGCTCTTTCAGTGTAGGGAATTTTAGAGAGTCTAAATCTGTCCTCAGGGAAGCTCTAGAGCTGCTCTGAACACATCATGGATGAGTTTAAAGCTACAGTGCTCCGCTTCTTCCCCTAAACCATATCTTCCATAACACCTGTTCCCCAAGGTGTAACAGGCAAAAATGTTGTGTAAAAATCATATCAGAGCTCTGTTTGGTAGGACTGGAGAACAAGCGCTGGTCTCATGCAACTATGTTTTGCAGATGGTGTTAGAAAATCTGCCTAACAGTTCAAATAACAATTCACTGGAATTCAGATTATTTTATTTTGTGAATATTTAAAGTTAATAGGAGAAACAAAACCATCAGGAATAGGGCCTAGAGAATCAATCTTAAAAGAAGTGAATGAGGGAGGTAGGGATGGTTAGTGTGAAAGAGAGGAGGCTGAGGAGAGACCTCATTGCTGTCTACATCTACCTGAAGGGACATTGTGGAGAGGCTGCTGCTGGGCTCTGGTCACAGGTCATTGGAAACAGAACAAGGGGAAATGGCTTCAAGCTGAGGCTGGGGAGGTTTAGACTGGACATTAGGAAAAAGTTTTTCCCGGAGAGAGTGGTCAGGGACTGGAATGAGCTGCCCAGGGAGGTGGTGGAGTCACCCACCCTGGATGTGTTTAAGGGTGGTTTGAACGTGGTGCTTAGGGCTATGGTTGAAGGTGAATCTTGTAGGGTAGGGTTCTAGGTTGGACTCAGTGATCCTGAGGGGCTTTGTCAACCTGGATGTTTCTGTGATTCGGTAGGGAACTACAGAATCCTGTAACACTCTGAGATTTCTTTGGCAAATCTCTTGGGATACTCTTCCACAGCAGAGGTCTGTGGCTATAGAAAGTCTCAGGTTATCTAACAGAGGCAGTGTCAAAATGAAAGGAGGAGGCTTGGCTCTCAATTACAGAGGCAGGGGGAAGAATAAAGTATCCAGTCAAATAGCAAGATCTGTGTTATATCTGAGTTAATCTGTGGGCTGGTTTGGGGCTTTTATAGTTTGTTTTGGGGGTTTTTGTTGTTTTGGTTTGGTTGGGGTTTTTTGTTTGTTTGTTTGTGTTTTGCTTAGTAAAGTAATTGGCGCTGGTAAAGCTGTACCAAAACAAGAAATGAGATCCCGTTCCTGTCCGTCTTTTCTTTCCTGGTTATAAATAGACTCAGAGCTCCCTCTAGCGAGCCTTCAAAATAGAATTATATGTAGATTTGTTGGTTTTTGTTTGGTTGTTGGTTTTTTTTTCCTGGAAGTTTTAAAGTAAAATCAAATATTCCATTAGGTCATGAAGCACAAATTATTAAATGAATATTGGTAACTATTTAAAACTATTTAGGAGGGGCAAAAACGTGTGGTACTTTTCCTCTGCAGTTCCCTGTTTTGCGTTCCCGAAAATGTTGCAGCTAATTCCCAGTCACAGTGCCTCTTTCTTTTTTCTTTTCTCCATGACTGCTTCCATGGACTATTTATAAATGAGTTCCGCAGCTCAGGTCCGGCTTGGGAATTCTGAGCAATGTGAAGTACAGCATCTCAATGGTCTGAGCCTGAACACTTGCCAGATATGTTTTCTCATGAGTTTCCCATTACTTCCTGCTCCTGGTCATTATTAGCATGTGAAATGCTTTTCCTGTGATATTTTCATACTTCAAGGCCTGATCTCAGTAGGAATATGAAGAAGCATTGACAACTGTGGAGACAAAGAATTGTTAAGGAGTCCTTCAGTTAGGTTAATTTTGGCTTTGCTTTGAAAAATGGGGGGGAAAGAAGGGTCAGATCATCAGCTCATATAAACAAATTCTACTTTAGGTCCAAATCATATCTGTCCCAAGTTGCTCAATGGGAGCAGCATCTGCTTTGCCTCTATCTAGTCATATTGTTTTCACTCTGCCAATGCTGAGAGAGCCCAAACCAAGTCAGCCACTCGCTACAATAGGAGAGGCTTGTGCATTTTGTATGACAAATAACCAGTGCTCCAGAGTCCTTGGGAGATAAATATAATATAGATAAGATAGAGAGGAAAGGAAAAGGGCATCATCTCATTTGATTTGGGAGGGGAGAGGGGAGGAATAATAATGCTACTATTTCCCTAAAGCAAACAAGGGCTTTTCTACACCCCTGGGGAAAGGGGCTGACTACGCTTAGCCCTGATCTTCTTTCCTTAAGATGATCCAACCTACAGGGAGGAAGAGTACCTCTGTTGGGATACAGTCCTCTGTCAGCATGTTTGAAAGCCTAATGGAACACAGCAGACTCTTGCTTTGCTGCCACAAAACCAGATGAATCAAGGTGTGTTCTGACTGAGATGCTCCTCTTTGCTAAGAGCCATTCTTCTTTTTTTAAATGCTATAGCAGTAAACTTATATAGCTTAAACCTAAATCCAGACAAGCTGATTTCCAGCTGTACTGACTGTGGATTTTGATCGTGCTGGTATTCATTAAGAATGCTTCTCCTACTCAAAAGCCTTGTTTCAGTCCTTTTTAGGAGAGTCCAGAATTTAATTGCAGCTAGTAAATCACTGAAACTGCATAAGCAAACACCTTCTAGAGTTTGCTTTTAAACCAAAATACTGGCACTGAGGGACTGTGCCAAATTAACTGTTTAAGGGTGACAGGAGGTATCAAGAAGAGGTTCCTCTTGTGCTCAGCACTGGTGGGACTGCACCTTTAATACCCAATTCACTTCTGGTTTACTTGCTACAGGAAAGACATAGAGGTGCCAGAGTAGGGGCCAGAGAAGACTAAAAAAGCTGATGGAGGGTCTAGAGAACAGGTCTGGCAAGCAGCAGCTGAGGGAGCTGGGGTGGTTAACTTTGGAGAAAGGAAGGCTCCTTCTCTGGAGATATTCCAAACCCACCTGGATGTGTTGCTGTGTGACTTGCTCGAGGTGATCCTGCTCTGGCAGGGCGTGTGGGCTAGATGATCTTTTGAGGTCTCTTACAACCCCTGACATTGTGTGATTGTGTGAGGGGACACCTTCTGGCTGAATCATCATCCCCTGAACATCTTTAAAAAGACATGCGGAGGTGGTGCATGGTGGCCATGGTTTAGTTGTGAACTTGGTAGCATTGGGTTAGTTTTTGGACTCAATCTTAGGGGCTTTTTCCAGCCTAATTTTTTCTACTGTCCACTGGTTCTCCCCGAAGCTAGAGTCACAACACTTTCTATTTAGCTGATTGGAGAGCAGCAGCAATCACTTGGCCTTAAGGCAAGATGACTCTCCAATAGTAATCATTCATCCCTTCAAGCCAGTCTTGCTCATGTCTAATGATTATTGGATTGAGTGAGAAGGTTTTAAAACTTACACTGCTCCTTGCCAGTTCTTGCTGAAGTAACCATTATATTCCTATTTGACTTCAACAATTTTCCTTTTAATAGAACACATTTTCATATTTCTTAATTTTCATACTTTTAGTCTTCACCTGGATAATAGATTCAATTATCCATTGGGGTGTCTGCTTCAAGGTTTGAATTGTAATTATGATAATGGATATTATCAACCTCTCCAATTAGTTCCAGTACTTCTGAAACACAGCAAATTATAGGATTACAGAATGTTAGGGGTTGGAAGGGACTTGCAGAGATCATTGAGGCCAACCCTTCTGAAAAGCAGGATCACTGGGACATGTCTAGGCATGGTCTGAAGATCTTCAGAGAAGGAGACTCCACAGCCTCTCTGGACAGCCTGCTCCAGTGCTGCTTTACCCTCACAGTAAAAAATTGTTTTCCCCATGCTGAGATGGAATTTCCTGTGATTGAGTTTATATCCATTGCCCCTCATCCTATAAATGTGGGAATGTAAGGGAAGAGCTGCTGAAACCTAAGTTATCCAGATTAAGAATGGTACATATGAGAGGAAACACCACCCTTTTTCTCTTCTTTGAGATCATCAGTTTTGACCACATCACCTGGTCACACCCTCATAACCCCACAGATTCACACATAGAGGTGAAAAGATTCTCGTGGGATTTAACACTTCACAGTTTCTTGCTCTGCTTTGTACCTGAGGTTTCATGGGTTGCTGGGCCACTAGCAATCCCTTTGCTGTTCACTGCCCCAGATAGGACTACTTAAAAGTGATGATCTTTATGCTAACTGCAGAAATTGTTTACCTGTTTGCCATGTCTACACAGCCCCTCAGCTGAATGTAGCTTACATCGAGCACACTTACTCAGGAAACTTCTGCCTCCTTTGGCAGGTACACACAAGCGTTTATGCTTCAGCAAAGCAGCTGAGTAAGTCGCAGGTTGGGGACAAGACAATGTCGAAGCTGTTGTAGCTGTTTGTGGTAGCTAAGGGGCAGCACAATATTGAGACTCATTCACTACTCTGTCTCAGAACATACAGCAGAATATAAACCTCTCAAATCCCAGGTCTCTTATCTGCCAGATGTTTTCTTTTACTGCAGCTGTTCTAGGAGGCAATGGTTCATATAAACCAGTAAGTATTTATCATATCACCAATTTCTACCCACATGTCATCAAATACCTCTGGGCATGAATTTGTTCATGTTGAAAGGAGGACCTCAAGGCACAAATAACTCAGAAAAATAACTTATTCGCCTGCAAGAAAGCTGAAGCTCTCCAGGAAGCTTCAGCATGCTTCCTCTTCCTGATACCTTTACAATCTGCACCTCAGACAAAAGCAGTGGCATAAAAACAGCAAGTGCCTGACATTCAGACAGCTGTTGTAGGGAGAGCTCTGTGAGCATTTCCCTCCCACCATGCTGTTTTCTTTCTTTGGTACTGACAGAAGGACAGGAAGGGAAGTCAGAAAATGTTCAATCGCCCAAGCCTACATTCCTTGTTTACCTCCCCTTCTCCTCAGCTGCTCTTTTCTGTGAACACAGGCTCCTGTTTGCAACATAACCACTTTCCCTTTACTACAGAACCTTTCCTCAACACCAAGATGAAATGATTCATGTTATTACCATTTCTTCTTTCTTTCTGCTACATGACACCAGGGTGGTCCTCCCTTTCAAGTCCAGGGAAGAGGTCCAGATACGCAATGTTTGTAGCAAAAGAGATTGTCTATTTTTGTACATTCCTAACAGGACAGACAGCTTCCAGAGTGTATGTGGTGTTTTTTCTTCTGGAGGGGAAGAAACAAAAGCCAAAGCACACTTCAGGGGAAAAAAAAAAAAAAGGCTAAAAATGCTACATCCCCTGCTCCAAGAAAGGACACCAGAGGCATTAATTTTAAAGGAAAAGTGAAGCACTTTGATATTGCTCTTAACAATGCTAACAGTTTTTGCAGCACTGTGCTCAGAACATGAGCACATCTATGCACATTTTCCTTTTTGTTCCTTTTCCGTTTCATTCTGCCACCAGCAAACAGGAAATTGATTTATATTCTTTCTTTTCTCTAAATTCTACTTCTACCCCATTTCTTAACGAAAAATATCCAAAGCTTAAAGAATTAGAAGGTCTTCTATGGGGCTCCGGCTCTGGAGCCTTCAGCACAGCATGAGGAGGGCCATGAAAGCTCTGGTGTGAGGACAGGCTAGAGAAGGCTGCGGTTGTACAGCTGGGAGAAGAGAAGGCTCTGGGGAGACCTAACAGCTGCTTCCTGGTGCCTGAAGGGGGTTACAAGAAGGTTGCAGAGGGACTGTTTGCAAAGGCCTGCAGTGATAGGACGAAGGACAGTGATTTGAAATGAGAGAAGATAAGATTTAGGTTGGGTGTTAGGAACAAGTTCTGCACTATGAGGGTGGTGATACACCAGAACAGGTTGCCCAGGGAGGTGGTTGAGGCTTCGTCCCTGGAGATATTCAAGGTCAGGCTCAACAAGGCTCTGAGCAACCTGCTGTAGTGCAGGATGTCTCTGCTGACTGCAAAGGGGGAAGGACTGGATGACCTTTGGAGGTCTCTTCCAACCCAAACCATGCTATGATTCTGTTAGTTCCGGAACTAAGCCATATTCAGCTGACCATAACTGCTGCTATTGGCGTTGGCCAGTGGATGTCACTGTTACAATGCAAATATAACTAAAAATAGCCATGGAGAACTTTGCTGATGGCAGTGTATTAAAACAAGGAAAAAAGGGGTTCCTGCTCCTTAACAAGCTGTTGTTGCTGTGGAGCATTAAAACCTGGGGCTAAGACAAATAATTGGGCAATTACTCTATACCATCAGTTGCTTGGGCTTGGATTGGTTAGTGTGTCTGGGGTGTGGACCTTTGGTGCACAGCTCTGTGACGCCCACAGCCTGCTGCTCGGGGGTACGAGGTGCCAATAGGCTGTGGCTGAGGGCACAGCTCATCATCCTGATGTAACTGAGTGTAGTTTTGTCCTACACATCCAGTCATGCAAAAGCAATTATTTTCATCCAGAAGCTACGCTTACATTTGAAAAACAAGGTATTGGATTATGTTTTAAAGTCTATTCCGTTAATGATAGGCAACAAATTACCTCATTAAGGTGCAGCCTACTACAGTTTTCAGAATCCCAAGGACTGCAGAAGGGTTGGATTAGATAACCTCTGGAGGTCTCTTCCAATGCAAGCTATCTTATGATTCCTCTAGGCTGTCAATGACTATGAGGCTTGTAGCCATAAGGTTCCCCAGGTAAAATTCTCACCTGATGTTGAACTGAGCTTTGTTTGACTTGTTAGAATTTTAACAGCAAAAACATGGAAAAATATGGGGCTTTTCATTTAGGATAAGGATTTAAAGCTAAAGTCCCTAATAGTTTAGCTCTTAAATGTTCAAAGTGTAGTAATTATGCATCTTTGTCATAAACATCACAACATTTGTCATCTAATGTCTTGTTCCAGCAACACCAGTTAACTGAGACAGAAACATAGATTTTGCAGGTGAACTGAGTTAGATAGAAATGTGACTCTGCTTCTCTGAAGTAGTTGGTAGAATGGCTTGAATCTCCCTACCTGCTGGATTTTCCTACATGCAGATGTGCTGGAGGCAATGGTAAGTTTGTCAAGTTACTCTACACATGTGGTCTTGGGTACCTACCTGGAGTCCAGTTCTGGTGCCCCCAATACGAGAAGGACGTGGAACTGCTGGAGCAGGTCCAGAGGAGGGCATAATGATGATTAGAAGGCTGCAGCACCTTCCTATGGGGAGAGGCTGCAAGAACTGGGATTGTTCAGCCTGGAAAAGGAACTGGGAATTGGTTCCTTCCAGTGCCTGAAGGGGCCTGCAGGAACGCTGAGGGGAGGGACTTTTGACAAAAGTTTGTAGCAATAAGGGGCAATGGCTTTGAGCTAGAAGACTGGATATTAGGAAGAAATTCTTTACAGTGAGGGTGGTGAGACACTGGAACAAGTTGCCCAGGGAGGTATTCCAGGCCAAGCTGGACAGGGCTCTGAGCACCCTGGTTTAGTGAAAGGTGGTGTTTTCCATATTGGAGGGGGGTGGGGTTGGAACTAGGTGAGCCCTTCCGACCCAAATAATTCAATGATTCTATCCTTGAGTATCCTTCTCTACTGTTTTGGGAACAGAGGGATCTGGTTCAAGTGACAGAGTGTATGCTTGCAAATGTGCAATTTAAGCAGTCCTACCGGAATTAGGATTTGCTTTACACTTGTAAAGGAATAAACAAGAGACAAATGCTTCAGTAATCATTTAAAATAAACATTTTGCCAGTGTTCTTCAAGCTCCGTACATCATTAAGCCATCAAGCCTTTCTGCAGCACTGACAGTATGTGCTTTTTAGATAAACACTGAAACGAGAAGCATGTGACAGTGAGGTGGAACTGGGGCTGGCTTTTTCATTTTGAGCAACTGCAGTCCTCAGATTTGGACAAGGCACAAAAGTGCTTTATATTTCTTGTTTTCCGTTCGTGGGGAGAAATGAGATCTATCGATTTCAAGTGAAAAGCTTTTGTATGTGTTTTAGAAGCAAGGAGTTAAGTGAGTAGGCGAAAACAATTTGCAGATCTTGCCTTGGGTGCATTGAGACTGACAAACATTTTTTCTGCTCTTGACAGCTTACTTCATCTGTATAGTTCTAAATGATGCTGGGATAAGATACAGTAGAGTCAGTCAGTTCGCATTATTTCTGCAGCAGTAACAGTCAGGAGCAGCCCTCACTTAAAGAGCAGTGCACACCACTGAAAGGCACTGACCAGGAGGCTGGTGAGATGTAGCACTTCAGAGCGTGTGAAATCCGGAGGCTACTTACAACCAAGGAGTAGGTATGTACTGGTTGTTTGGATTTTTCGGTTCCTGGTTTGTCTTTGTCATGCTCATGGGAGTAGAACTGGTTACCAATATCTTTTCATGCATGACTAAATAAGTTTGTTTGTTTGTTTGTTTTTTCAATAAAATGCATGCAAATAAACTGGCAGATCAAAAGTGCTGCTGTCTTAGAGAGGAGCATTTAGTAAAGGTTTTACACCTACCAGAATAAACTTTCAGAGTAGCTAGCATGGATAACCTACTAGGAACAATGAAGCAATGTGTCATTAATCAGCATAATTCCATAGTGAGTAATCAGGATAACTCCACTCCACAATAATAATTAATATTTGCATGGCAAAAACATTGCTGTTTAGAAAGATTTCAAAGGGCTACAATCCCACTGCATACAAATGGGGGAAAAAAAAAAAAAAAGTAGACTTGGAAAGCTGCATTTCTCATATGCTATTTTTACCTTAATTTCAAACCATCTTATTGAGTAAAATTAATGCAGTCCCATTGCACTTTAACTGAAAATAATCCAGCATTCCACTTTGAAAATAATCCAGCTTTTCTTCAGGCTGTTTAGAATCAGGGATCAAATGACTATTAAACTGATTTCGCATTCAGACCTTTGAAAAATGGATTTGGAGATTGGATTTGGAAATTAGGATTCATAATCCTAAATTGTCCTGCCAGATTAAAGGTAAATAAGATATTATAGTTAAATTGAAGGTATTGCATACAGTGCCTCCAGCTTTCTGTTAACTCAGGCCTGTAAAACAGCATAAATGAGTGCAGCCAGTGGGGTGAAGCAAGACAGGAAACTTGGCCTGAATTGAAACAGATGAGCGATTCGCTTCTTCTCTAGCTCTATTTATGTATGGCATTCTGCCATTTGTGTTCAAGGAAACTTAGTTAACCGTTCCTAATGAAGTGAAGATAAAAGCCTCATGAACTTTTATCCAGATCTTGAACTCCAAAGCTCTCAGATGTTCTTACTCTTCTTCATCAGCCCAATCCCACCCCGATCGTGTGGTAACAATAAAGCAATATAGTAACAGATTTGCCAACAGGTTTAGAAACCCAAAGTGCAGAAAGTGAGCTTGAGAAGCAGTATCCATTATTCCTTTCTCTGCTGGAAGGAATTGAAGCATTCTGTTCTGCTAGCACCTTCCTGGAGCCTGTGGGAATGCATTTCTTCCTTTACATCCTACCTAAAGTCTATGGACTGTCTACAAATACATGTACCTGTATGCCCTCCTTCATGTTCTCACCCCACTGGGAAACGAGCCTATGTCATGTTTCTCACATAGATGCCTTAGAGGTAAAAAGCGAGAGGAAGAGAGGCAGAACAAGTTTTTTACTTATTATTTGCTTTGTCTTTGGAATATCATGTTGAAAATGGTCTGTGCCCTTCCACCTACTGTAAAAGCTAAAAGAAAAATGTCCTTCCTCTAAGAGAAAACAATTATTTTATCTGCCGTGCTGATAGTTGCACATTTACACAGCTTCTCCAATTTCCATTTAGAAGTGGAGAAAGTTAAGACAGAAAAACTTTTCTTCATAGAAGAAAGCCTTTATTTCATTTTCATAGCTTAGAAGATTACACTTAAAGGTGTATGGAGCTCTCTGCCTTTTGGTATTGTTTCTGTGGTCATGCGCTACTCATTTTTTCCGATGTGACATCTTGAAATGCCAAGCTTGCAGGATAAAAATGCTGGAGAAAAATACAGCACTGCTTAAAACTGAAGAGAAGAATTTAAATAGGGAAAAGAGGCAGAGGAGAAAAATATCCCAAGCAACCTGCTGGGTTTTTTTTTACCCTAATTTACATTCTAGTTTTGGGGTGTGTCTGGTGAGCAGTCCACATAGTCCCAGAATTCATACTCTTGTTTGTTATTTTTAGCACTTTATACACTATGTCTTCCAATTAATTTTTTCCCCCCAGGTTTGGCATATAACTATTATTTGTCCAGGATACAAGGCAGGTGCAAATATCCTGTCTGCAGTGAGTTCACTTGGCTTATGTGAGAGTCTTAGAAATGTGTTCTGATGGCAAACCATGTTTTTATACATTAATAGACTCTGTGTGTAAAGGATCAAACCCTAATTAGATATTGTTTAAAATCCATCCTTGAGAACATTGACAGCTGATTTGACTTGAGTTTTTTTAGGGTATATGGACCCTGTGACAGCAGCATTGAGTAAATGTGGGCTGTGTAGACAAGGAGAGCGTTCCTCTTCCATTATCTGCTTTCTGATGGCTAGCTTTTAACTCAGCTGTGCTGCACGACTGCATTGCTTTGACTTTCTGCGTTGTGAATTCAACCAGACAGTATTGAAACTCCAAACCACTTGTTCCTCACAAACAGAAAGTATTTGAAATTTTCAGAGGTGCTGAAAAAGCATTACAAAATGAAAGGCAGCATGTGATCACAAATACATTACATTTGAAAATCTTCCTTGACCTTTCTATCAGTTGTAAGTATTTCATCAGTCCACATAAAACCCTCAGTTATGGAGCATGGCACCGTGGGTTTTGCTCTGTATCTTTTTTTAAAGCCCAGATTATTGCCCTTGGAGTGAGTGTTAAATGTCACTCAGATCAATTTGATAACAAAAGCATCTGCAGTCTCACTATTGCTTGTCTCCCTGTTGTGCAAGGTCAGAACGCAGCATCTCTAGGCCAGATGGCACCTTGATAATCTCTCTGAAAACACTGTCTTATGGCATCAGCACTGGGAGGAACGAGTCTTGTGGGAGTTCACCTGGTAAAGCAAAGCAGGCGAGCTCCGTGGTGCTGGAACGCAGAAGTCTGTGGGATGGGAAGACCCACTTCAGTATGTTCCTTCCAAGGCAATGGGGAGGTGATGAATGCGTGGTACATATGTGTGTGGGCTGGCAGCTCACATGCTTAGCATCGATCCCCTCCCAAATGCTGCTGTCGGAGAAAATACACCCTCTGTTTCTAGTGGGGAGCTGGAATGAGAACATAGTACTCAGCATGAGGTTTTGTAGCCACAAAGGAGTCTGTAATGCAACAGGAAATAAGGCCAAAGCTGCATGTGAACATAATGCTGAAGAGAGAAAGTTCTGTGAATATGCTGATTGAAATGCCCTGTTGTGACTTCACTGGTGGCACTGCAGTGAGTGGTCGTCTGGGAAGAAGTTTTCAGCAGTTATATTTGCATTGGAAGATGGGAGGTTGGCCAAGGAGGAAAGCAGGCGTGCTGTGGGCTTGTGGTGATAGGATGAGAGGGAATTGCTTTAAGCTTGAGGAGGACAGATTTAGACTGGAGATTAGGAAGAACCTTTTTACCATAAGGGTGGTAAGACACTGGAACAGGTTGTCCAGGGAGGTCATGAATGGCCTCTCCTTGCACATGTTCAGGGCAGGGTTGGATAAGGTCTTGATCAACCTGGTCCAGTGGAAGGTGTCCCTGCCCATGGCACAGGTGTTGGAAATGGATGATCTTTAAGGTCCCTTTCAACCTAAAATAATCTATGAAATGACTAGGCTAAAATAATCTATGAAATGATCACATGTGAATCTATACAACACAAGCTTAAACCAAAGCATTCCATTCAGAGTAGGCTACAGAGTCGGGGCCCAAATGCTTTGTATCAGTCAGAAAACACAGTCGGTTCCATAGATGTAAGAAAATTCTATCTCACCAGAGAGAAAGTCTCTAAAATTACCATAGAAATGCAATATTAAAATATGGAAATTGGTGAGATTTGACAGGCTAGTGTTTTAGCAACACAAAGGAAAATCATTATAGAAATGCTCATTTTTTTTTCTCTCTCCTCTGCTACACACTTTAGCATGCTCCATAATCTGCATCCCAGACCTTCTCTATAGTGACTGAGAGTTTGATTAGAGTTGACAAAGGCCTCCTCATTGTGCAGTGTCCATAGCAAAATCCATGTTGTTTTCAGTAAGATCAGAACATTTGTAAACAATTGAAAAAGATTAGCTTTGCATTGCAGAGCTTCAGCTAGTACAGAACTGCCTTCCTTGAAAGAGATGGGCTCAGCAATTCTGTGAATGTTGATACTTTTTTTCCTTGCTATTTGAATGTATTATGTAAAAATTCCCCCCAAAAAATCAATAATTTTGGATGCTGCCCTAAACATTGTTGTCTGAGGGTGCTGAGTTTAGACTAAAGGATTATAATGTTCTCTAAAATTTTCTTGCAAATTGGAAATTTGGAGAGTGTCTTTAGCAAGAGTTTCAGAATCTTTGAGAAGATGGCATCTCACTCTGAATTTATACTCTAGGCTACTTAATATCATCTTGCTGTTTTGCACCCTGAATATGTGCTTAAACAGCTCTGAGTCCTCAACAAAATTTTAAAATCATATAACTTTATGGTTCATCTTAATAGCAATTCAAAATCCTGTGTCTGTTTCCTGAACTGACTTAATTCTGGTTCTGACTCCCTTGCCATTTGCTTTGAATTATTATCTCTGTTTTAATCTTTGAAGGTCATCTAATTCAACCTCTCCTTCTGAAGCCTTACCGTTGCCATCACCAAATTGGGTCAGACAAAGCTTGCTCAAGAAAAATTTTGAAAACCTCCAAGGATGTGGTGCTTAGGGCTATGGTTGAAGGTGAATCTCGTAGGGTAGGGTTATAGGTTGGACGGCATGATCTTGAGGGTCTCTTCCAACCTGGATGTTTCTGTGATTCTGTGATTTTCAAGCTAAAAGGAAGCAAAGCAAGGAAGCTAGACACAAAATTGCAGGTGCAGCTAGAGCCACGCCAAGTAAAAAAAGATTAATAACCCTTTCATCTGCTGGCTCCATTTCTCCTAAGGATTGCCTTATTGGTGATGCAAGTGCACAGCTGGCTGGTGTTCAAGCTGGTGTTTCCCATAACCTTCAGGTCCTTCCCACCAGAGCTGCTGCTCAGTCTGAATTGATGTATGGAGTTTTTTCAGATGCAGAATCTTGCACTTGCTGAACCTAATGAGTTTAGTTTTCTTCCTGGGCAATACTTAAGAGCTGGCTATAATTTTTTTTTTTTTGTGATGCCTATATATTTATTAGGAAATAATTGGTATATGCCACTTAACACAGGCTAATTAGGTTTTAAAGTAAAGTTCCTTTTCATGTGACATTCTGAAAAGCACTATGAAAGTACAAAACTGAATTTAATACATATCTCTCATAGCCTGGTTTAGTAGGCAACTTCCTGGTAGGAAACAAATCTGAAGACTCAGTTCACCTGCTTTTATCAGGCAAAATTTTACAGATCTCAAATATCTCACGGTATTTTTATTTCCTCAATTTAAGAAAGACATTGAGATGCTTGAACATGTACAGAGAAGGGCAACGAGGCTGGTGGGGGGTCTGGAGCACGGCCCTATGGGGAGAGGCTGAGGGAGCTGGAGGTGTGCAGCCTGGAGAAGAGGAGGCTCTGAGGGAACATTATTGGTCTATACAACTACCTGAATGGAGGTCGTGGCCGGGTGGGCTTGGTCTCTTCTCCCAGACAACCAGTGACAGAATGAGGGTGACACAGCTTCAAGCTGCACCAAGGGAAGTTTAGACTGGATGTTAAGAAGAACTTCTTCATGAAAAGAGTGATTTGCATTGGAATGGACTGCTCAGGAAGGTGGTGGAGGCACTTGAAGGATTTATCTTAAATCACCTTTGTAGATATCTTTTTTTTTCCTTTTCTTTACATCCTGTAGCCCCAGCTAATCTGTTGTTTCATGTGCATCTATCTACTGCTAAAAACAGATATTTATTAAGAAGCAGATAGAAAAACAACTAATATATGTCCTCAGAATTTAATTCTTACACTGGGCTTCTAAGCACTATCTTAGCCTGGCTTTCTCTCCCTATTCTGTGCACTAATAGGGTCTGAGAAATCTGTTCTGTAACTCTCTGTGGAGGACTTCAGACTAGAAATTAGATGGATGGCAGCTGACAACCTCTTCTCCTGAGAGTGTGAGGGATAACTTCTTTAGGCTATAATTATACTTATCAGCACCTTTCCTTCCCCTCTGCATTTCGTAGATTACTGTCACAAGAGAGCCGATAATGGTTCTCTTTTCTTTTCCTCTACTAAGATATGAAGCACTCTGTATGCTGCTCTTCTACTTCACCTGCAAGTCAAAGGTGCCAGCTAAGGTCTCAGAGTTCTGGCCTAGAACCTGACATAGGTTTAGAATATTATGGTGAAAGAACTATGCTTGCTGTTTGAAGACTACATGTGATTATTAATTGCTAAGTTTATAGCTTGTTTTATACTTAATTTTGTCCTGGTGACTCTGAGCACCTGAGTATAGATTTGGTTTTAATCCCTACTTATCCATTCTAGCTTGCAAGTAAACAACAGGGAGTTGATTCTGCCTCTTCTTTTGGCTCGCTTCTGGTTTTCCAGCATTTGTTGATCAACAAGAGACAAGTCTGGCTGGTCTCCATTTGCCTTATTCTGCCACGAAACATTTTATAGTGCTGTCTCTCAGCAGTTTCCCCAGGATTGCAGGAATGCAGAGGAATGCCTTATCTGTTACCTTCAGTGTGCAGAAAGCCACTGGAGACTGACAAATGAATAGGATAATGTCTTCACAGCACCACAGCTTCTGCATCTTGTCCTCAACTAACTGACAACAAACCTTCTGCAAATATTTTGCACACAAACAAAATCTGGTCAGCTCTCCTGAGGAGGTAAGGTGATTTATTTTCTTTCCCCTCTTATGGTAACAATTGGATGTGTCAGCTGCATGTTATGCAAGAGTGATGTCTGGTGCACTCTAGAATAAAAAAA